>VDFB02105785.1:156021582-156614582 GCA_007258455.2 Sequoia sempervirens | reverse complement strand
TAAAATAATTAGTCCAATGATACATATCTATAACATAGATATTACTCAAATTTCATAGGAATGGGAATATACATGGTGCATCACACTCTTACCTTATAAATTGGTACCTACGGTTTCACATCTGGCCAAGCTAAATCTCCATGTTTGGAACTAGCTTTGTTTCCATTTTTTTTTTAATCAAGTTGTTATGTTTACTAGTGATTCTAGATAAAGGGAAATTTTGTTCTAGTTTACACAATATGTTGCAAGGAGGTTTCCTAGTTACAAGTAATTTGACAACCATCATTTTTTTTGTAACATTGCATCAGAAGGAAATATTACAATTAGTGCATAAGATACATGATAAATTATTAAACAAATTATTGTAACACATTGACCTTCACATATCTTTACAATTTTGCACTCTATATCCTAGGATTGAATCATCTGACATTTGCTAGATTCTTCATTTTCATGATCCCAATTCACTCCAAACTTTATAAGGTACAAATGAAAACCAAGAAGTAAAAGGTACTAGAAATTTAGCTAGCTCCAATTTTTTTTCTTGATTATACTCATGTGTATACTTATTTTAAGTGAATACAAGCTAGGGGTAGTAACACACAACAATAATAGAAATTTTACTTTCCAATTTTAATGCCTCCTATTTATATGCTTTAATCCATCATTCACATAGTTCACCATTATCACACATACTTTATTACTTGACTAAAATAAAAATAAAAAATGAAACTAACAATTGATTAACCAACACTAGAGACTTCTACAAATTTTAAGTACAACATCCACTTGCATAGGCTACTAATATCTTGGTAATGTCTACCCCTTTCTTATTTATACACTATCAAGTCTTTAGTCCATGGCAATATACTTGAGAAGTAAAATAAATAACATGCCTTAGTATATTTCAATTACCAAACCACGTTTAATAAGGTCTTTTAAAAAAGGCCCTAAATTTTACTTACTAACAAAGGGTGCATTTAAATCCCATATTACCTAGGCTACCACACTCATATCCTAGTTGTGATGTTTCATGCATTCTCATCTTTAACTTGAACCTAGAAAATAACATTCTTTTGCTTGTTACTTTATCCTCTAAATTAAGGAACAAAAGGGTTGGGTAGTCTTATATAGCCCTCTTAAACCTTCTAGATAATTGTTTACTTAAGAATACTCCTAAGCAAGTTTATAGTTTCACCATTTACTTTAAGATAAAATACAACTTTGTTCATTTATCTAAATTATATTTTCTACACAAAACAAGGTCGTGAGTTATAATGGATTTTATTAATCATGTAATTTTACTTACTAACAAAAGTATATTTTCTTGGGTTTTCAAATACTTAATATAGGAACACTCTCATAAGTTAGGTCACGATCTTAAGTTGCTGGTGATTACCTCTAACTGGAGGAAGGGTTAATCACTCCATAGGTGGCATCCTCAATTTACTTTCTATTAAACCCCAATTAGGACTAGGGGTGTTACAATTACACAATTGAATTTGTTTATTTTATTTATTTATTTATTTTAAAGTTTTCTGGGGTGGTGCACTTGTAAATCATATTGATTAGTCATAAGTGACCCTTAGGAGTGGCATATCCTTGACAATCATAGATTAAAGCATGGTAGACATAATTAGGTCCGATACTTATGCCTTTTAAAGCTATCTAAGGGGTTGACGATGCTATTTCCCTTTTAATAATTATACCCATTACTCCCTTTTTTAGAGAAAACTTAAACCACCTATGTCAAGTTAACCCTAAATTATACTTCTACAACAATTCATTAAGTCTACTATGGTTAACGAAGTTGATTGAAACCTCCCAAGGTTCAACTATATAATCAACCATAATTTTATTTAACTTACCCAAGTGGTACTACTCCATTCATAATAATTGACTAAAATAAACTCTATAAAGGTTATTAATGTTCTTTCAAGTCTATGGGTGTGCATAGTGACAGAATTTAGGTTTTCATGATCATGGATAATAAGATGCCTTGCATTTTCCCACTAGCTTATAAAACTCCCCACAACCATATTAAACATCTCATACCTTTTTAAGCTTTGGGATAAGGAATGGAAATTAGTTATAAATTTGACTTAATAATCTCCAATAATTAGAATATCATCTTTTCATGGCATTTATGTCATCAACAAGAAAAATATGGTGATCTTATTGGTTTGGTCTTCTTAAGATTTATTTATTTTCTAGGTGATCATTAGACAACATCTCATATGGTCAAATTTTGATTATCCAATACTCTTGGAAATCTTATATAAGATATTTTATTGAAATTAGATTTCAATGTTACAACATAAAGTAATTCTACAAAATTCATTAATTTGACTTCAACCTAAAAACTATCTAATAAAATCGATTCAAAGTTGTCAACATAATCAATAATTAAGACCCATACTACTCCCAGAGTACCCAGTGTTTCAACCTGGCTCTGATACCAAGTGTCATGCCCATAATTTTTTTTCTAGAAAGACACGACAAACTTTTTTTTTTCTTTTAAGGAACACAACGTTAACCTTACACTGCAATTGTTATGATGAGCTAACCTAATTACAAGCATCATTTCCAATAACTTATCATTAAGTTTGTATCTTTATGTTAATTTTATTAATAATGTCACTGGACCAAACATAAGGTTTTAACTTTATGATTGGTTGCACCCCAACGAGACATCATATGTATGCATTAACATATATATGCGTTCTTTATTTATTGCATGGTGACACGTGACCATCTTCATTGACGACACATCACCTGAGAGAAAAGTAAGGGAAATAAATGGCATGAGTATGTGAGATCCCTCACGCACACCCTTAAACCAAGGATGATGTACTCAAAGATCTAGATTAAGGTTGTGCTAGGTCTCAAATAAATTCTTTGGACTATCGGCGTCTAAACTCACACTGGCAACATGCTACACACTAAAATGTACGTTCTAATAATCCATCATTAGATTAACTAGCACTTCGGTGCTATAGTGTTATTATTACCAGCCCTAAAGACATTGTCGGTATTGTATTGTAGCATTAACAATATAATAAATTAAGTTTTCACATTAACCTTCATATAATATGATTTAAATGTGATTGATTCTCAAGGTTTAATCCTAAACAAATTTTATTGGTAAATAATTATTTTATCAATAAAATCATTAAATTATCCAAAAATATTCCTCTTAAAGCTTGACAATAAATAAATAAATAAATAAGATATTATATAAAATAGATAAATAACTACATAATACAAATATTAGAATTAAAAAGTACTTTATATATAAACTCATCATGATAAAGAGAAAAAGAAAGATTATATATTTCAATTCTTTACTTTTTGAATAACATGTTAAAAAGAATTAAAACCTAAGTCTTTAAGAAAATCCACGATTCCCTTTCTTTAGAACTTTTCTTATTCTAAGGGGTATAGTTTAATGTGGATAGTATTGTTTATTTTTAAAGATTATTGACTTGCCTCCTTTTTAGAATTCAACACAATAGACATATGTAGAGAATCGAGAATTTATTAAGGCTTCCATTTAGAGTAAGTAAGCCGTCCAACCTACTATGACATAAATAATCGGGGAAGAGTAATATTTATTAGTGAGATCGCATTAAAGAAAAACCCTAAGCGGTACTATTCTGTGCTATTAAATTCATCACCGTAAAAGTTAATTTTTTTTTTTTTATTATTATTATTTTTTTTAAATTTCTACAAAACTACTTACTGATAATTTGTCATTAGAATATTTTCCATACGGTTTGGTGTAGAATTGCATGCCAGTATAAGGATAATATTGAGGCTGAAATTTAGAATGGAAGCAAGCCCGAACTGTTAACATTTTTTCATCACTAATGCTTCAGGTCAAATCCATATCTAAATAGAAATTTACAACATGATTTTCAGAGGTTCCCTGATAGGATTTGATGGAACGACCTTACAAGTTACCACCCGCCAGCCCTGACAAGGGTGGCCACCTCCACTGCTGCACCAGTAAGTTAGAGTGTAATTTCTGAGTGAAGGACAATATTTGACCTAAAGTTGCCAGGACATTTCTGTTTAAGGTGTGGTAGATAGGTGGAAGATTGTTGGCAAGGTTTTCCAAGTGAAAGGTTAAAGTGTAGGGCTGGTAGCCAAATCTACCAATATTAAATATGAATGACCACCCAACTGTATGTAAAGAATTCACTTTGTTTTCACACAATAATAATTTACCTTCACCTTCACTAGATTTCAACCACCATTAAATGATTAATTCAGTGACTTAAATCTTCTAATTCTGAGATCTACTCAGAGAGGGGTCTCTACCTTCGAATTTTTATCATGCTTTATTTTGTTCTCTTACGATGAACACATAGCAAAATAATAACTCCAGATATTTTATTTGTGGCTGAGTTTAAAACACAATATCTCCACCTTCAATAAAAAAATTAATAATAATTATTATCCTGTGCATCAATATTAAGGTGGCAACTATTGGGCAGTGTAGATTTAATATTCACATCCACCAAAATATTTTGGGAACATCATGATAGAGGCTTTACACCAGATATCCAAACTACCCACAATTGAGCATATCCGAAAAAGGCTAGTGCACAATGGTTTGACAACATAAATGGTACTCAGATGATTTGCAATGGTAAGGAGAGTTAATAAAGGTATAGCATTTATGTTTCTTTACACTTAACATTTCCCCAATTACATTTTGAAAATGATATGGTTGACACGGGAAAGTAAAGAAGGGATATTTTTCTTGAATCGCTCCACTCTTTGTTTCAAGATTTTTTTATTTTTATTTTTTTCGCATTATCTGATGCAAGGTGGCTTGTTTGGTTTGGTGATGATTGGCTTGGTTGGTTCACTTCTAGATGTTTGCATACGTTGTGTTAATATGGAACTATAAGGCTTACCACTATTTCTTTTTTTTTTGGGCTCATGCCTAAGGATGAAAATTTTAACATTTAAAGGTTTTAATGGCAGGTATTTCTGCTTCAGGTTGTTCCTCCAATTCATGACCAGTCATTTTACTTGACTAATGAACATAAGAGGAAGATTAATGAGGGTTACAGTGGGTATCATTTTTGTTAATGACTGGAACTTCTTTAGGCAGTATTATGCAAAATTTAATCCAAAATAATTTTTATCTCATTAACTTTGTTTGTAGAGGCATCACAACTACTCATAAAATTACAGGCCACAGGAATTTAAACAGTGAATTTTTTTTTATCTATATATATATGTTTGTCTTGTTCATGAACTGAGTCAGTATGTTGTTAATTATAAGGCCTAAATTCTTGCTAAGATTTAATCAATGAAATATGATGATATGATTCCCATGTTCTAATAATGGTCAGCTATTTATCTCCTCAATATTCCTTATATGGAGTTCACAATGTTATAAGAATAAATAGTGATGAGGTATTTCCCAATTCAGAGGTAAATACAAAGGTGAATACATAAAGGAATGTGCGGCATTCTATCCCATTTCTTCCATTTCCCTTAGAGGCAGAGCACAAATTTTAACACAAAGGGTTCATATTATTATTATTATTTTACTACTAAAATACCATCACTTCTATTTTTGCCATTTACGTTTCACTACGAAACAACACTTTACCATAGAAAATATATTACAGCATAATACAAATGGGATAACTATTTCATTTCCCTAGTATATTATCTTTTGTTTCTCTTTTACGCATCCTATCATCACTGAAACAAAAATAAAACGCATCTATAGACTTAAGGATCCATTACAAAGACACCTCATTCACTTTTTTATTGAAATATTTCATTGAAACACTATTTTCATAATGAAATCATTCAATTTTACCCTAGGGTAACACCTAATCTCAATTAACACAACTCTTCAGCCTTCCCAACCATGGAGACACTTAAATTTCATGGTTTTGGACCCATTCCATGATGTACAATAAGGATAGTGAGTGGAATGGGTTAGGGTGCAGAGAAATTACACAAATCCAAATGGTTTGCACTCAAACTTGTTCCAAAAGGAAATTAATACATGCTTCCACACTTCACCATAAGTTTTAGACCATAAAATATCTTGTACGGATCGTACAGAGTAATCAAAATATAGAAAAATCGGGAAAAACAATAGGGAAATAGTAAGTTAGCAGGGAGAATTTTGTTTATTCAATTGATAGAAATTTCAAATGTCCAACACAACCAAACATCCTCCGACCCCTTGAGAGGCTTTTAAATAAAATTTCAAAACAACCAACTAACCATCAATGCCTCCAAGTATTTTTTAAAACTTTAAGACTCCTAAACTGCATTATGACAACCCTTAATGATTACCTTTAAACAACTCTTCACTCCTAGAACCTTATGACCCCAAGAATCATTTAGATGGCTTCAAAATAGCCTTGTTACATGAATATTCCCATCTTGCATATACAAACTCAAGAAATGTGCTTACAAAACTACAAAGACAACTTTAGGAGCAAGATGGCATTTTTGACATTTTCAACCTAAATGACCCAAGATGCCTCCAATTACATTGTGATTGGTCTTTTTAGACCTTATTAAGCCTAAATAAGCACAAAAAATTCTTATTCCATCCTAGACATCCATCAATGACTTTTTTATCTTTCAAACATGGAGGTGTTCAACTAGGTGATTAGGTGCTCCTGCACCAAAATCTTATATGGTAATGACAAAGAAAGTTTTGATTATTTTATGTTCATCTAATTAGGCTGACCTAATTGATGAATAAGATATACTTGTATATATATAATATAGAAGAAAGAATGTGTGTGGGTGAGAGTATGTGTGGGTGTGCAAGAAAGTGAACCGAGGAGAATATCAGAGCCTAAATTCTTGATGAGTTGTACAGATTTGTTGAGCGATGCAATACTTTATATTTTGAGCTTCAATGGAATTGAACCATGCACATTGAAGGTGTATTCAATCAATTCATTCTTTTGGTTGTGAGCCACTATCATTGTACCTAGGAAATGAGCCATATTTTGTACTTAGGTTGTGAGCCTTTTAAGGACAATGAGTCCTAGCAGTGAGCCTCATAATATTTTTTATTTGGATATAATATATTGTGAGTTAACCCTCACCATGGTTTTTCCCCTTTTGGGTTTTCCATGTAAAAATATTTGTGTTCATGTGTATGATTGCATTGACTTGATTCTATGTTCTCTCTTGTTGATTCAGTCAAAATTATGATAATGGTTAAGTTGATTTTATCATGGGTTTTTGGAATACTGATTCATCCCCCCTCTTGGTATTTTGAATGTTCAACAATTGGTATCAGAGCTTGGTTCCTCAGAGAAAGCCTAACAACTTGAGGAATGTCTTGGAATTTGAACATGGGAAATTTTTTCCTTTAGAAAAAGTCTCTGACAAAATTTTAGAAGAAATGGAAGCCTTGAAGGACAAGTTGATAAAAGAAAATGAGCATATTGAAAAGCTACAAAGTATAAGTATGGATGCATTTGATTTATTAACTGAAGGAGAAGAAATCATCACTAGTCTGTTAGAACAATTGGATGAGAAGAAAAGGATTGAATAATTTCAGGAAATTGAAATTCAAAAGAAGATAATGCACAAAGCTTGAATTAGAAGCAACAATGCTGAGATCTAATATGGAAAGGGAAAATGGTTTTCAAGAAAAAATTAAGACAAGCTCAATGATGCTTGATGAATTAATTACCTCTCAAAGACTGGAAATAGATAAGAGCAACTTAGGGTTTGAAAAAGTTCAAAATTCTAAAGGGAGGAAATTCGCTTGTAAGAAGACATGGTACAAAAATAGACAAATCAAGGAGTGAAGAAGCAATTCCGAAAAAATTCCTATCAAATGACATGATGCAAATAGGTATTTATACTTGTCTGGTGTTTATCATTCCTGCAATAAATTTGGCCATAAGGAAAAAGGACTGCAAAAGTAATGTGAATGATTCTAAGGGAAAGAAGAATGGACATAAAGATAGTTTGTTGGATAAAATGGAAAATGGAAAGAAGAATGTTATTTGCTATAAGTGTAGAAAACCAGAACACATTGGTAGTAACAATGGAAGAAAGAACATCTATCCAATGAAGAAGAATGATAAAACCTTTGATCCGAAAAAGGTAAGAAAAGAAATGGAAAGAATTTGGAGAAAGGAATCATCAGTCTTCTCTATGTTGACCTATGGTACAGATACTCCCATCAATTTCTAAATAAAATCAATGGATAAGGGGGAGAAATCATCAAAAAATATAATAAAACCTCTCATTGGTACTTGTGTCATATCATGACAGAAGTATATTTATTGTGGTAACAAGATTAAGGTATTTTATCAGTCGCATGTGTGACTAATGAGGTTTGAAAAATTTGAAAGAATGGAGGTGTACATCTAGTTTTTGAACCTGATCTAATTTAGGATCTAAGATGATTTCTTTAAGAATGCATATCAATTACAATTCCAAACTCCAAAGTACTAAATTGAAATTAACAACACATAATTAAATGAACAAAATCATTATTTAGAATGAGACAAGAAAGAGAGAATGCAAAGAACTTGATAATGGAGTTTGTCGTAAAAAATGACGTCTCTGGGCCCCTCTCCAAAGAGTAGACTGATCCGATTGAAATCTTCAAAAATTTGGCATTACAACAATTTACAAGCTCTTCCCTTCAAGCACGATGGAATTCCAACATTCTCTCAACATACAGAAACCAAAAATTATCTCCCCAAAATTCTCTAAGTCTCCAACACCTAAATAATTCCCAATTAATCCTCAAGCCTCTAAACCCCGCTTTTTATATTGAAAATTTAATCAATTTGGTTACCAACCAATTGATTTTACAAAACAACCTTATCTCTCCATTTTTACAAATACAACTTAAAAATCCCACTTATTTACACAAAAATCTTCAAATCTCCCATTTTACATTATTTAAAAAAATATAAAATCCCTAAGCCCCTTAATTTTTGTCATATCCGGGATTATATTGTTTCATTTTAGAGGACTTTGTTTTAAATTTGGGCTTATTAATTATTCCTTACCACCCATTAATTTAGTGGTTGAAATTATATATTTTTAAGGGGAATATTTTAGTTTTTTTGTTTTACTTGTTTTTCCAAGTAAAGACCACCTTTTCCTCCTTAAAATTTTCCCCAAGTAAGCATGCACATGGAAGGTAGGTGTGGGTTTTGTTTTCCTTCTTTTAAGGCTTAGGATTAGGTGCATTTTTTTTATTATTATTTTTATTTGTCTAGATTTTGCCACATGTCAACATGTGATTGGCTGATGACTGGATGCTGACCATACCATGTTGACATCATCATTGTACCTGGTCAACTCTAGTCAATTGTTACCTTTGACTACTCATAACTTGGGCAAACAGAGTCTGATTCATGTGAAACAAACGCTGTCGGAAAGCTCTCGGTGAGCTCTTTGTATTGAGACCAATCTTGACAACTTTTGACAACTTTAATTTTTGGCCCCTTTTTTTCTCTAACCTGGCTCTAAGATTGACCAAGGTTTGACTAAGATATCTTGGACTTCGTAGCTCCGTTTGACTTCATTCGAGTAGCATTGGAGTCAGAATTTTGGCCAGTTTTTTATGATGCCATTTTTTAAGATAAATGAGAAAATTCAATTTTTGGTGAACATCCTCCAGATTAGTCCTCCCCACTGGAGAGATTTTGGGCCTCTGAAAGCTAGTTACTTGGAAAGTAAGTGAGGGTAAAGTTCCCTCACTTTACCAATCTCCATCCTTTTTTCCTTTCTCAGATTCATCCCCTTTAGTCCCACTCTGAGGTATTCAACTGCTCCTATTCATGAAGTCTTGGTTTTCCTATCTAGGATGACATATTCAGGAAACTCTGACATGTAATCTGGTGAAAGATCATCCACTGATGGAACTTGAATATCAATCTCCTCATCCAATATCATCGGAGGTTCATACAACTTCAATTTCTCAACATTGACAATTGAATAGATCTGCATGTATGGAGGAAGATTAAGGCGAAAGAAATTGGTTATGATATTTTCCAAGATCTCAAAGGGACCATACCAAATTGGCTTGAGCTTCCTTCCTTCACCTTGCATTCTTTCCTTGCTTATGTGTAACCAAATGTGGTCACCAACTTGAAAATGATGATCAGTGTGATGTTTATCATGTTGAGCCTTGTATTTGGCTTGGCTCTTTTCCAATTGTGCTTCTACTACCTGATGGATGGCTTGGACTTTTTGTATGAAATTCAAAGCCTTCTCTGAATCATGGCATCCATCTTCAACATCGTCCTTCCCAAAAGCGAAATCCATCGGTGTTTTGGGAACATGGCTTAAACAAGTCTCAAAAGGAGACCTCTTTGTAGAAGAGTGTGTCGCATGGTTGTAAGCATGTTGTACATAATGAAGAATCTCATCCCACAACCTAGGATTTTTGTTGTAGTAGCCTCTGAGTAGATGCACAACTGTCATGTTCACTACCTCTGTCTATTTGTCGGTCTACGGATGGAAGGCTATACTCTTCTTCAATCTGGTGTCCATGAGTTCCCACAAAGTTGACCAAAATTCCCCTAGGAATTGAGAATATCAATCTGATACAATGGAAGTAGGTAACCCAAAATGAACCCATACAAATTGGAAGTACATTTGAGCTGTCAGTTTAGCAGTGACTTGTTTTTTACATGGCATTAAGATACACATCTTGCTGAACCAATCAACTACTACGTAAAGATAGTCATGACCCTTCCTTGACATAGGTAAACCCCCAACAAAATCCATAGACACACTTTCCCATGGACGGGATGGAACAGGTAATGGTGTGTACAACCCAAATTTTTTGTTACTTGGTTTACTAGTTGCACACATAATAAAACCCTTAATGTATTTGGTGACAGTTTCCTACATTTTAGGCTACTCACAATATTTCTACACTCGAGTAACTATTTTACTTACCCCAAAATGTCCTCCTTTCATTAGCTTTACTCCCATGGAAAAACCATTTGCATCTATTTTTATCTCGAATGGTTGGTGTAAATCTGGTAAAGCTAGAACTGGTGCCATGCTCAAATTTTCCTTCAAAGTGTTGAAGGCCTTCTTTTGTGGACCTCCCCACTAAAAAATTGTCTTCGTACTTGTCAACATGTGCAATGGTGATGCAATGTAGGAGAAGTTTGCAATGAAATTTCTCTAGTACTAGACTGCACCTAAGAAGCTTCTGATTTCAGTGACTGTACTTGGCTTGGGACATTTTACAATAACTTCGACCTTCGTAGGGTCTACTCTCAATTTACCATTCCCTATGAAATAGCCTAACTACACTAGAGATGTCTTTTTCAAATTCGCATTTAGACATCTTTACATAGAGTTTTTCTTTTCTCAATACATCAAAAACTTTCTTTACATGAATTACATGATCATCCCAAGTTCGACTGAATACAACAATATCATGTAAATAGACTATGACAAAATCATCAATAAAAGGATGGAAGACATCATTCATGACTCTCATAAATGTAGCTGGTGCATTGCAAAGCCCAAAGGGCATGACCAACCACTTTCAAAGTCTATGTTTTGTCTTAAATGTAGTTTTCCAAATGTCATCTTCTGCAATTCTTATCTGATGATATTTGTTACACAGTTCTAACTTAGTGAAATAAATTGCATGTTTTAATTGATCAAGTAAATCATCAATTCAGGGAAGAGCATACCTATTCTTTACTATTATCTTGTTCAAGGCTTGATAGTCGATGCACATTCTCCAATATCAATCTTTCTTTGGAACCAAAACAATTGGAGAACCACAAGGAGATGTACTAGGATGGATGACTCCTTTTTCCACCAACTCCTGAACTTTCTTTTTGATTTCTTTATTCTACAAAATTGATAAATAGTACATGCCAATGTTTGGAAGAGGCACATCCTGCTACAACTAGATTTCATGTTGTATTTATCTCTTAGGTGGCAAACCCTTTGGCTCCTGAAATAAGTCATCATAAGCAGAAACTATTTTGACCATCTTAGTTTTATGCTTTGGATCACACCCTTTAAATGCTTCATATTTTTCATCCTCTTTGGGTTTTATAAGCATTAACACAAATTTTTTACTAGAATTGACCAACCTTTTCATTTGACCAGCAATAAATAGCGCAAGATTAGTCTTAACTTTGTGTGCATGTACAATGTATTCTATCCCATCCTTAAAGAGATGATGCTTATTCTCCCCCCTATAAAATATTTCTTTTATGTCATATAGATAAGGACTCCCCAACACAAGCCCACAAATATCCAAAGGAACAACATCTACTTCTACCTCATCAACAAAGTTTGTAGTGATAGCAAATTTTAGTTTACACTTTTGTTACTTGTAGTTGAGCATCATTGCAAACCCATCCAAGTAGATATGGCTTTGGATGAGGTGTTGTAGCTAGATTGAGTTTCTTTACCACCTCTTTAGATATAAAGTTGACTTGAGAAACTGTATCAAACAATGTATCAATCTTAGTTAGCTTAGTTAGAACTCGAATATGAAACAATTCATTCTATTATTTATTAGCTTTAGGAGGACTAGATACTTTACTTGTACTTGCATTTACATTAGAAACATTTTCATCAAAAGAGAGAGTTATACCTTTCCCTTTACCTTCGACCCCAGCAGCAACAATCTCAGTTTCATCTCTAGAGTCGGATCCAAGATCTTGCTGAATCACTACAGCAGTCCTTTGTTTTCCTTTATTACCTCTGTATCTTTTTGGCCTCAATTCAAGATGAATCTTCCAACACTTTGAATCATCATGCCCATATTTCTTGCAATGGGAACATGTGGGCTTATCACCCTCCTTAACTATAGATGTATGCTTCCCTTTTCCTTTATCTTTTTCTTTACCCTTAGAATTGCCCTCAGACTTAGATGGTTTCTTTAAGAAATTATCACTGAAAGTGTTCTTACCCCTTGACTCTAAATGAATAGCTTGGACTGACACTTCATCCAAATTATTAGGACTCAACATTATAATAGTATGCCTTAGGTAAGAATGCACACCACCTATGTACTTGAGTAATGTATCCTAAGTATACAATGGAACATTTAAAGCAATAACCCATTTTCTAAACTCATGAGTGTAATCTTGGACAGATTGACCCTTACCTTGCCTAAAGGTTTTCCAATTCATTGTTAATTGTTGCATAAAACCTAAAGGATAATTTTATTTTTTTATGGGCAGCAATAAATTCCATCCAAGTCATATTGACCTTACCATGGTGAGCAATTTCCTCTTGAGTCCTACTCTCCCACTAGGTGAGAGTTGTACCTCGCAACCGAAGAGTGGGTAACTGGATCATAGAAGCATCTTCTATTAGGCCTTGAATCCTACAATACACTTCTACCTATTGGATCCAATCATCTAACTTTTTGACATTCAACTCACCACAATACTTAAGCAATTCAAATTTTACATCAAGTTTAATAATAGGCTTCAACTTGCTTTTGAAAGGATTAATAGTAGTAGAAGAGGAAGAAGAAGAACGAGAAGAATGAGAAGATGGAGGAGATGGAGCTTTGGAACTTCTCCTCCTTTTTCCTTTCGATCTTCCTTCTTTTCTTGATTTCAAGAATCTCCCTTTTCATGCTTCTTCTTTTCTGCATACAACTCTTCCACCATAGCCTTCATTTCGAGGAAGACTTGCTAGAAAGTCTTATCATCAATCGATTGCTTAGTGATTTTCCCAGCTTTAGTTTCATCCATTGTTGGCAAAGTCCTTCGTTTTTCGATCTCAGGATTGTATTCCTTAAGTTTTCCTTCACCTCTTTGAAGCTTGGAGCACATTAGCATTGGCTTAAGCAATACTAGTCAAAACACAGCTCTAATACCAATTTGATATGATTTAGGATCTAAGATGATTTCTTTAAGAATGCATATCAATTACAATTCTAAACTCCAAATTACTAAACTGAAATTAACAACACATAATTAAAGAACAAAATCATAATTCAAAATGAGACAAGAAAGAGAGAATGCAAACAACATGATAAAGGAGTTCATCGTAAAAACGACTACCTCTCTAGGTCCCTCTCCAAAGAGTAGACCGATCTGATTGAAATCTTCAAAAATTCAGCATTACAACAATTTGCAAGCTCTTCCCTTCAATCATGACATAATTCCAGCATTCTCCCGATGTACAGGAACAACAAATTATCTCTCCAAAATGCTCTAAGTCTCTAACACATGAATAATTCCCAATGAATCCTCAAGCCTCTAAACCCCCTTTTTTATATTGAAAATTTAATCAATTTGTTTACAAACCAATTGAGTTTACAAAACAACCTTATCTCTCCAATTTTACAAATACAACTTAAAAATCCTGCTTATTTACACAAACAATCTTCAAATCTCCCATTTTACATTATTTAAAAAAAACATATAAAATCCCTAAGCCCCTTAATTTTTTTCATATCCGGGATTATATTGTTTATGGGAGTTTGTTTGTTTCATCCTTTTAGAGGACTTTGTTTTAAATTTGGGCTTATTAATTATTCCTTACCACCCATTAATTTAGTGGTTGAAATTATATATTTTTAAGGGGAATATTTTAGTTTTTTTTGTTTTACTTGTTTTACCAAGTAAAGCCCACCTTTTCCTCAAAATTTTCCCCAAGTAAGCATGCATGTGGGAGGTAGGTGTGGGTTTTGTTTTCCTTGTTTTAAGGCTTATTTTAGCCTTGTTTTAAGGTTTAGGATTAGGTGCATTTTTTTATTATTATTTTTATTCATCTAGATTTTGCCACATGTCAACATGTGATTGGCTGATGATGATGATTAGATGTTGACCGTACCATGCTGAATCATCACTGTACCTAGTCAACTCTAGTCAATTGTGACCTTTGACTACTCATACCTTGGGCCAACAGATTCCAATTCTCACAAAGCGAACACCATTGGAAAGCTCTCGATGAGCTCTTCACGTTGAGACCAGTCTTGACCACTTTTGACAACATCAATTTTTGACCCCTTTTTTTCTCTAACCTGGCTCCAAGGTTGACCAAGGTTTGACAGGGCATATCTTGGACTCTGTAGCTCTGTTTGACTATGTTTGAGTTGCATTGGCATCAGAATTTTGACCATTTTCTGATGATGCCATTTCTGAAGATAAATGAGGAAATTCAATTTTTGGTGAAGATCCTCCAGATCAGAACCAATCTACTTGCAAGTTGAAATATTTATTGTAAAATCATTTAGAATGAAAGAAACAAGTTCAAATAAAATTAAAGGCCTATGTATTTTCAGAGAAGCATGCAAACGAGGTTTAGAAGGGAATTCAGAGTTTCAGAATTTGAAGAAAATAATAGATGAATTTGAAGTGAACTCCGGAAATAGGATGTCTATACATTTCTTGGTTGACATTTTTAGAGGTATTCCTATTTGCACAATCTTTCACTTTGATCGATGGATTGTGAATTGTGTGGATAAAGATATGTTGAAGAGATACATGAGGAATGTGTCAAAAGAACATGTTGGTGCGTTCTTTTGCATCCCTCTAATAGTGTTTCCTACAGAAGATATCTATGCAGTTTTTTACAATACAATTGAAAAAATGTCATCAATTCAGTTGAATGTGCTTTGGGAAAATGAATTGAAAGAGATCCATGATGTTTGCGTATGTACAGGGTCATCATGGGAAAATAGGCCCTTAAGCGGAAAAAAATTCAAAAAAATCAGAGTTTGGTAACTTGATGTAATTTTTTTAATAATTTATCTATATTATTTCAAAAATATGTAAAGAATAGAACCTATATCAAGTTGAATTTAGTTTCTAAACTACTATGTTTATTCTTTTTAAAAAAAAGTCTATTTGGTGAAAATTTGAAATTTCAATGCACTAGTACTTAAATTTCAGGGAAAAAATAATTAGGTGTCTGTCTAACCATCCTAATCACAATAAAATGATAATATTTTTTTATAGTATATTAGCTATAATTAGAGGACTCATGTCTCGATGTGATGCATATATTTTTGTAATTTTTTTCCAAGTAAATAATTAATTATGAATTTTTTATTGTAACTTTAAAAAAATATTAAAGCTTGTATGTTTGACCACCTTAACTTGGTCAAAAATTCATAAAATTCAATTCTTTTTTCTTGAATCTTATAGTATGTGAAGCATAGAATGTGACACATGTTTTGGATTCAAAAATTGTGATACCGTTTGAAAGCTATAGATGTTTTTCAATCAGTCTATCAATCAAGACTTTAGTCTTAATTCAAATAGAAAATGAATAATAATTATTTATTGAATTCAAAGTAAAGCATAATTTGTATTGGTGGAAATATGAGAATCTCCTTTAAAAACCCTTTTTGTTTCATCAATTTTGGGTAAAAACAATTGTCAGCCACATACCCTACAAATAGCCATCATATCGCCACTTTTTGGCCCATCATGATCATGCACATACCCACCTACAGAGTATTAGTTGAGGAAAAGTTGGATGTTTGGAGGAAATTTCCTTTTTTTGAATTTGAGAAGAATTATATTCAAATGGTATTGAGAAAAATTCATGATGAATCCTTCTATATTAATGAGGCACGTTTGGTCACTAGAGAATCAATTAGAGATGTAACTAGTATATGTTCCTCCAGACTGGTTCCTAAACTAAATAATATGAATGAGAAAGAAATAATTGAGGTTATAGATGCAATTTCCAAAGGAAAAGAGATTTTTTTGAGATCGATTGTTGATCCGGTAATAAGGTATGTTGCTATGGTCATCAATCATAAAGTTTGTATCCCTAAAAATGACTCTACAATTTCTAATGTTGCGGTAAATATCATTGTTTATATGGTAATAAGAGGTATGGACTATGACTTGTGTGAACTACTTCACATACATCTTTTGAAGAATTTAAAGGAGATCAAGAACAGAAAAAAGAATACTTTTTACTATGGCAATTTGGTTGTTTTTCTACTCTTTTACTTTTTGAAATAGTTACCAGTAATAGGAAGGTTAGGATGGTCAAATTCAGAGCTTATTTCCTATCAAATCAAGAAATTAATGATAAATATTGGTAGTTTGGATGCACAAGAATCTTCCCTTGCTACATTCTTTGGAACATTTCATATGAGGATGAACAAAAGGTCTAGGATTCTAGTAAGTGTTGTGGAAAGATACTTTGAAGCATAAATTTTCTTGTTTCTATAGATTTATGTCACATGGAAGCAATTGAATCAAGGTTAGTATGGATATCTGAATTGGATTATGAAGTGTTAAAGGCTAAAATTGATAAATATGCTAAAATTATATTGGAAAGCCCTAAGCATCTCAATGAAGAAAGTACCTCTGGTAGCATGACCAAAACAATGAAGAAAAGGAAGAGTGTAGTGAAGCTAGAAGGTGCAGAAGAAAGTAAGCTTCAACATGAGCATGAAAGAATGAATATTAAGAGAGATTTGGAAGATTTGCAGAAGGTTATTCCCAATGCTAATTTTGATTCATCTATTTTTGTAGTGGAGAATCTCCATGGCATGATTAATTCTTTGAAATTCTACATCTACAGACTTGAAATGTCTACTAGAATTAGGTTTGATAAAGAAGATTTCAATGATATCAAAGGAAAATGTGTGAGTGCACATGATTGAGTAATGAAGGAATTGGAGAGTGTACAAGGTTGTCAAAAGAGGCACATAAACTACTTTCTTTTTGTCTAGATTGGTCTAGAAGTACATTGGATATCAGAAATGAGATAAGGATGAGTGAGTCTCAACTGAGCACTTAGGCAGATACATACAGGTTAGTAGAAGATAAATATTATCAAAGGTGTTCCTAAATTGTACAACTTTAGGAAAAATTCTTCTCTCTATAGAATTGAAGGATATATGTTATCAAGAAGTTTGTGGTAGACAAAGACATGATTAAACTCATACATACTTCTATTTCTAGTGATCTTGGATGTATTGGTGAATTATCATAAATCAATCTTAGTCCTAATACTTTAACAAATGGAATAGATTCTCTAACTAAACTTTAGCTATTTTACAAGACTCTAGTAGTGCAAAAGGTTCATTAGAAAAAGGTAAAGTGTGATGGAAGGCTATCCTGGAGAGTCTCAGAGATTCTTCTTCAGGCTAATTCAGTGCTCATATATTTTTGATTAACTTTTTGATGCATATGGACATTTATACCGGACCCCTTCCTTTGTCATTGAAGTCAAAGGGGGAGAGATAAAGAAATGGAGAGATAAAGAGTCAAATTATTTTTTTTTTGTGAAGAATATTTCTGATAGGGGGAGTTGTCATAACATTTAGTTGCAATATACTTGATTTTTTTTTCATGCATGTTTCCATCAATGCCAAAGGGGGATATTGTTAGAATCTTTGCAACATGAGAATGAAGTATGGATGGTTGTAATGGTTGTTCCTATGTTTTCATTGATGTCAACATGGTAATAACTACATGGTGCTAACTACATGGGAATTTTTCTTGGTTTACCGAAAGTTGTTCTCTGCCAGTAATACTACTTTGTGATGGATCAGTGTGTTGGTGTTTGAGTCTGGAACTCACCACAAGATCTGATATGACTCTAATCTCTTAACCATGCTTCATTGACTCATTTAGAATGCTATTTCTTGGATCTTGAGATGTTTTTTGATATGAACAAAAAATAATCTCTGACAGAGTTTAACTTTGTATCCTACTATTGTTTTGTGTGAGGTATATTGTGTGGGAGTTTGCGCATTCTACTAGAGTGAATATTCTTATACTACCATTTTGTTGATAGTCTCTTTACTATTAGTATGATGGGGAACTAATGTGCTCTTAGATCCAAAAGGTGTTTACTTTTAGGATTATTTGTTGGTTTGGAGAATTGTGGTTTAGTCTTGGCTGAATCAGCGAATGCAATATATTATGAAGACTAATAGCTGACCTAGCATAATGCACTACATGGATAAAATTTTCAATTCTTCTATGGTGTCGATGAAAAAAGGTTTTGATTATTTTGTGTTCATCCAATTAGGCCAACCTAATCCATGAATAGGATATACGTGTATATATATATAATATAGAAGCAAGAATGTGTGTGGGTGTGCAAGCAAGGGAAAAGAGGAGATCAAAGCCTAAATACTTTATCATTAGTATAGATTTGTTGAGCGATGTAGTACATTATATTCAGAGCTTTAGTGCAACTGAACCTTGCACTAGGCATATTCTATCTATTCATTCTTTTGGTGGTGAGCCAGTATCATTGTACCATGCCAGTGATCCATCTTTTGTACTCAGGTGGTGAGCCTTCCCATGGTTTTTTTGAAATTGGTAAAGGCTGATATAATCCCATGTTCTAACTTGTTCCTTTGGCATGTTAACATATAGAGCATCTTTTGAACCATATTCTTCACATCCTTACCCATGCTTGGATAATAATAAGCTTCACTTAGCTGCCCCAAAGTATTATCAACTTCAAAATTCCCACCATGTCCTCCACCATGCTTTTCTTGAGTTAAATTATCTTTGATTGATCCCATTGGTATACACAATCATTTCCCCTTGAACAACAATCCTTCTTGGATGAAATATTCTAACCACTTATCCTATCACCCATAATTGGTGACTCACAAGATTCCCATGCTTCACCAAAATCAATGTCATATTTATGTATTTCTTTCATCAAATCAATACCTATGACAATCACTTGGATTGTATTTAACAACAATCACCCCCTACTCAAAGCATTTGCTATCCAATTTGATATACCACTTATATGCTTAAGAATAAAGGAATAGGTCTATAAGAATTATACCCACTTCATGTGCCTTTGACTCAACTTAGCTTGGAATTTAATAAATTTCAATGCATTATGATCAGTGTAAAGGAAAAACTCTTTGGGTAACAAATAGTGTCTCCACTTGAGTGTCTACACAATAGCATAAAACTCTTGATCATACACTGAATATTTTTCTTTTGGCTTCATTTATTTTCTCATTGTAGTATGCAATGTGTCTTCTTTCTTGACTAAGAACTCCTCCTATCATTGTCCCATTTGCA
Organism: Sequoia sempervirens; assembly: GCA_007258455.2. NCBI lineage: Eukaryota > Viridiplantae > Streptophyta > Pinopsida > Cupressales > Cupressaceae > Sequoia > Sequoia sempervirens. The sequence goes on along the minus strand of VDFB02105785.1, from coordinate 156,594,564 downwards.
TTACAATCAACTTGAAACACTTTATTAAAATTTGGCAATGCTAGTATGGGTTGTTCAATTACTTTTTCCTTCAATATCTTAAAACAAGATACTATGTTGCAATTATCCATTTGAAGTCTCTCTTCTCCCCTTTTATTGTGTAAGTGATATGAGCACAAATACTACTAATTTTTTTGGTGAAATTCCTATAGAAGCTTGCCAAACCATGAAAAATCCTTGCCTCAAACATTCTTTTAGGAGATGACCAATCTAAGATTGCTTTAGCTTTTTCGAGATCCATACATAAACATTCCTTTGAGATTACAAAGCACGTGTAAACCAACTCTTATTTCATAAAGAATTTTTTTTTTAAGATTAACCAAAAAATTATCTTCTCTTAACCAAGTTGTAAGAAAACCATCACATGTTTTAAATTTTTTTCCTTTCCCTTACTAAAATCCAAGATATCATCTAAATAAAAAATCACAAACTTACCAAAAAATGTTTTGAGCACCTTGTTCATCAATCTCATGAATGTGCATGGAGCATTTGTGAGACCAAATGGTAAAAAAGGCCACTCATATAACCCCTCCTTTTACATTCATCCCCTTCTCTAATTCTTATTTGGTGGAAGCCGCTCTTGAAATCAATTTTAGTGAAATACCTTTCTCCAGTCAAATAATCCATCAATCCATCCATACGTAGTAAGGGAAATCTATATTTTATTTTAATCTTATTAATGGCTCTAGAATTAATGCACATACATCATTCTCCACCCTTTTTGCATGCCAAAACTATTAGAACAACACATGGGCTTAATTTTTCTCTTATGAAGGCATTATCCATCAATTCTTACACTTGATTTTTTATTTTGTCATTCTCTTCAGGGAAGTTTCTATATGCTACCTTATTTCGTAAGCTTTCTTTCAGTATCAAATCCAAGCAATGATTCACACTTCTAATTGGTGGTAATCCATCTAAAAGATCCTTCATTAGAATGCCATTATATTCATGCAATATTTCATTGATTTATTTGGTAATTTATTTCTCTTCATTGAAAAACCTTACTTCTTTTGGTTTGGAAACCAAAGCATAAAATAACTCTTCTTCTTTTAATTCTTTTATAATTCTTTTCCTGTGATCATGCATACCTTTGTGTCATTGTATTGATACTTCTTTTTTCTTCTCTTTCAGCTGGTTCATTACATAGTTTTTCTTGTCCTTCATGATTGGCAGGATAAGGTGAGATTAACCTTGTAATCCTATGTCATTTGTATGTCTCCACATTCCTTGGAAAGTGTTCTAGGGGACATCTGAGAAAAATATTAAATTTTGGCATATTGTAATTATATTTTAAAGGGAGGATTTATTTTCAATGGTGGTTACACAACAAATACAAATAAGGCATCTTTTGTGGGCATCCAAAATGGAATATGAAAGGTTTTGGAGTGGGAATCCAAGATTGGAGAAGAATAGGTGTCATTTGATGTTCCATCAGGAAGTGGAAAGGTCACCCAAGCACCCTAAAAGGAAAGAGTTGGATAGGCTATGGGTTAGGCACCCAGGTGAGAGTCTTGAATATCTAATCACTATTTTATTTTTACTTTTGGCTGTTCAAGAAGATGGGAGTGGATTTTTTCAAGTGGTTTTGTGCCTCTTGTTTTGATTTACCATTCATGGTTTTACCTCCCACAATTTCTATAAATTGGAGGCATGATATGGTAGTTTCATATTGTTTTCTTGCAAGTAATAGGGTGTTGTTGGGTTGATTAGAGATTATTAGTGAATTGTATTATTGTGTACTCTCATTCAAATATTAATAATATACTTTTCCTCTTTTCTCAGGTGGATTTTTTTCCCAAAAGCGTTTCTCCATGTAAATCTAAGGTGTTTTTCTGACCACCCTAACCACAATAAAATGATAATAATTTTTTATAATATTTTAGATATAAGTAGAAGACTCATGTACCAATGTGATGCATATTGTTTTGTAATTTTTTTCCAAGTAAATAATTAATTATGAATTTTTTATCACAACTTTTATAAAATATAAAAACTTGGATGTCTAATAACCTTAACCTACTCAAAACTTTATGAAATTCAAACTTTTTTTTTAATGCTATTGTATGTGAAGCATAGAATGTGATGCATGTTTCAGATTCAAAAAATATGATACCATTTGAAAGCTATAGATTTTTTTAATCAACCTATCAATTAGGACTTTAGTTGTAATTGAAATAGAAAATGAATAATAATTATTTAATAAATTCAAATTAAAGCATAATTTATATTGGTGAAAATTTGAGAATCTCCTTTAAAAACCCTTTTTGTTTCATCAATTTTGGGTAAAAAAAAGTTTTCAGCCACATACTCTACAAATACCCATCATATTTCCACTTTCTGGCCCATCATGATCCTACGTCACATACCCAAGAACAAGAAAAGGAATGTTGATTCCTCCATAGAAAAGTCCTTTGATGAGGATTCTAATGATTTTTTTATTTCATCTAACTCTATTAGTGATGATGCTTGGCTTATTGATTTAGGTTGTTCCTACCACATGACTCCTCACAAGGAGTGGTTTACTTCTTACAAAGCATATGATGGGGGGGATGTCTTCCTTGGTGATAACAACACTAAGAAGATTTTTTGTAAGGGAAAGGTAAAGCTATGTTTCAACGATGGGATGATTAAATCCCTTGATGATGTTTTACATATTCCAAGACTTGTGAGAAATTTACTTTCAGTATCCAAGTTGAATGATTCTGGTATGCATGTGGCATTTGACAAGTCTAGTTACAAGTTGGTAAGAGGGAGTTTGGTGATAGCTAAAGGATCTTAGATAGGGAGCTTTTTTAGGCTAAATTCCTCTACTTTATGTAACTCTTCCAATGTAACTAGAACTAAAAATTATGCATGTATGTTGTGGTACCATAGATTGGGTCACATGGGTGAAAAAGGTCTTAAGACCATTCTTAATAAAGATTTGGTTAACAATATTTCTGATTATTCTGTTGGTAAAAAGGATTTCTATTAGCATTGTGTGTTTCATAAATAGAATAGATCTTCATTTCCTATTGGAACTAATAAGGAAAATATATTATTAGAGATCATTCATTTTAATGTATGTTGACCAGTTGATGTTTACTCTTTAGGTAAATCTTGGTATTAGGCCTCTTTCATTGATGGCATCTCAAGATACACATAGATTTATTTTATACATTCTAAATCTAAAGTTTTCACTAATTTTAAGGAATTTAAGGCCCTAGTTGAGAAGTAATTATCTTATAAGATAAAAAATTTCAGATCTGACAATGGGGGTGAATATTGTTCTAGGAAATTTGATGAGTTTTGTAAGCATGTAGGTATTGTTTAGCAGAAGACTACTCATTATACTCCCACAAAAATGGGGTAGAAGAAAGAATGAACCAAACCTTGATGGAAAGAGCTAGGAGCATGTTGAGTGGTTCTAAGCACGATAGATTCTTTTGGGTAGAAGTGGTTGGTACTGATTGTTATTTGATTAATAGATCTCCATCTTTAGCTCTTGTTGATAAAACTCCTTATGAATTGTGGATAGGTAGAAATCCTTTTGTTTCACACTTAAGGGTCTTTGGTTGTGAGGATTTTATTCATGTGCCTCTAGAGAAGTGATCTAAACTGGATCTAAAATTTCAAAAATGCATCTCCATTGGTTATGGTGAGAATGATAAAGGTTACAAGATTTAGAATCATGTAACATGTAAAATGATCTTTTCTAGAGATGTGATTTTCAAGGAGTTTAGAGATTACTTAGGAGAAGAACAACTAAGGGATAAAGACAAGACAAAGACAATGTACTTCAAGAAAAAGATTGAGAAGTGGGAATATGCACATGCAGAAGAACAACTAGATGGATCTAAGGATGGAGAAGAAGAAGAGGGTTTAGATAGTTCAAAGGATGTGCAAGAAGAGCACATAGAAGAAGAATAGGTATATCCCATTACTCCTACCTTGAGGAGGTCCACAAGATAATGGAATCCTATTGATAGGGAGGCTCTCTCTTCAAAGTAAATTGAGTCTTTGTTGTAGGTCATGTAGGAGGAGATGATGGCTTTAGATAGTTGTGACACCTAGGATCTTGTTAATCTACCCAAAAGTAGGAAGCCCATTCGATGGAAGTGGGTATTTAAAATGAAATTTGGAGCAGGTGGTCTGTTAGAGTTGTATAAGGCTAGATTAGTGGCTAAGGGCTACTCCCAAAGAGAGGGAGTTGATTTTGGTGAATTTTTTTCTCTTGTTGCTAAATTAACTTCTATTAGATTCTTATTATCTATTATTGTTGCTTTTTCTTTTGAGATAGAGAAAATGGATGTTAAAACTGCTTTCTTGCATGGGGATCTTGTGGAGGAAATTTATATGTGACATCCTGACGGCTTTGTTGTGAAAGGAAAAGAACAATTGTTTTGTAGGTTGAAGAGATCTTTGTATGGTTTGAAACAATCAACTAGGATGTGGTACTAGAAGTTTGATGCTTTTGTATTGAAGTTTATTTTTCTTAGAAGTGAGGAGGATAATTATGTGTACATTAAGGTTTTTGATGATCATATTCTAATTATTGTTTTGTATGTTGATGATATGATAATTTTTTTGTAAAAGAAAGGTGATGATTAGTGAGCTCAAGGAACAAACTTCTAACACATTTGATATGAAGGACTTGGGGGATAAAATATATATTCTTCAGATGGAAATAAAAAAGAGATCAGGTTCACAAAAATATTTGGTTAAGTTAGAGTAATTATGTTGATACCATTTTGTAGAGGTTTAATATGCACGACTTTAAGTCACATAGTATTCCATTTTTGGTTGGTACTAAGTTGAGCTTAGATATGTGTCCTATTTTTGATGATGATGTTGAGGATACTTATATGGTTCCTTATTCTATTTTTTTTGGTATTTTTATGTATGCAATGGTTTGCACTAGAATAGATATAGCCCAAGCAGTGGGAGTTCAAAGTAGGTTTATGTCTAACCTTTGTAGAGAGAATTGAAATTTTGTTAAGAGGGTGTTTAGATATTTGTGAGGTACTTCTAATTATTGTTTGGCTTATCATGGTATTGGTGATGTGGAAAATTCACTGGACATACATGGATTTGTTGATGTATATTGGGCAGGTGACATGGATAGTCGAAGGTCCACCTAGTCGAAGGTCCACCAATGGCTATGTGTTTACTTTGTTTGGAGGAGAGGTGAGTTGGATGAGTAGGAGGTATCTCACAATCACTTTATCTACCACTGAAGTAGAGTATATGGCTTCTACACATGTCTCTAAGTAGGTGGTATGGTTACAAAGGATTAGTAATGGCACTGGTTTTGATTGCAGAACAATGAGGATTGGAAATGAGAGTCAAAGTGCTATTTGTTTGACCAAAAATCCTATGTATCATGATTATAATAAGCATTTTGATGTTCATTATCAATTTGTGCAAGAAATGCTTGAGGAATGTTAAGGTATCGATAGAAAGGGTTGACACTTTGGATAAATTTGTAGATTCTCTTATGAATCCAGAGACCATAGTTAAGTTCTCTTGGTGCAAGAAGGCCATGGGCCTTGATCACTGTACTTTATTTTAATATTTTTTATTTCTTGGATGTAATTACAATGTATAATTTCAAGTGGGAGAATCCTAGGAAAATTTGACATTAAGCTTGTAATCCTATGTCATTTGTATGTCTCCACATTCCTTGGAAAGTGTTCTAGGGGACATGAGAGAAAAATACTAAATTTTGGTATGTTGTAATTATATTTCAAAAAGAGGATTTATTTTTCATCATGGTTACACATCAAATATGGATAAGGAATCTTTCCTAGGAATTTAAAATTGAATATGAAAGGTTTTTGATTGGGAATCCAGGATTAGAGAGGAAAAAGTGTTTGTTGGTGTTCCATTGGGAAGTGGAAAGGTCACCAAGCATCCAAAAAGGAAGGAGTTGGATAGGCTATGGTTAGACACCCATGTGAGAGCCCTAAATATCTAATTAATATTTTATTATGTCTTTTGGTTTTCCAAGAAGATGGGCATCTAGGTTTTATCAGGTGGTTTTGTGCCTCTTGTTTTGGTTTACCATTCAAGGTTTTACCTCCCATGATTTCTATAAATTGGAGCAATGAGATGGTAGTTTCATATTGAGTTCTTGGAGGTAACAAGGTGTTGCTAGGTTGATTAGAGATCAGTAGTGAAGTGTATTATTTTATACTCTCATTCAAAGATTAATAATATACTTGTCCTCTTTTTTCTGGTGGAGTTTTTCCCAAAAGGATTTCTCCACATAAATTTGGTGTCTCATTTTGGTTGTTGATTTTTATATTTTGATCTTTTCTGCAATCACATGTTTATTTCTAGTTTGTTAATCTTATCTTTAGAACTATATTCACTTGCATAAGTTCATATTGTAGCTTTCCTTCACCTTGTTTTTCAACAGTGATTTTGTATGTATTTTCGCACCATCATGTATTGATTTTTTGTAATATTTCCATAGCCTACCAAAAATAATATGGAATTCATTTATTGGCATCACATCGCATAAAATATCATAACTATAATTACCAATCTGAAAATTCACCAAACACTGTTCACTTATCAAAATTTGATATCCTTTTTGCAACAAAGTGTCACATAATGGATTTGGGTGCTTTGTTCTTTCCAATTTCAACTTCTTCCCCATTTCTTGTGACAAAAAATTATATATGCTTATGTTGTCCACAATTACAATACAAAATTTTCCTTGTGATCTACAAATTATCTTAACAAAACTTCTTCTTTATACTGGTTCTTGTTCCTCTTTCTCTAGTTTTAAAAGTACTCTTTTTAACATTATAAGAACCTCTCCATCTTCTAGATCTTCTAGTTCTATATTGTTTCTAGCTTCTATGGTGTATGCATTTTAGTGTTTTCCTTTCCAATATATGGTGTTTGAGGTCACTCAAAGGACCCATGACACATTTTTCCATGGTGCAACTAAAAGAAACCCCTAAAAATCCCCTTCCTCTAGAAGTTTCACCTCTCCATCTTGGAAAATATCCTCTTCCTCTTTCATTTGTGTCATAATTATTTGGGACCATCTTTTTTTCCTCCACCTTTATGGGCTTCCCTCTTCCACTATTTACTTGTCCTCTACCTCATGGAGGTTTTCCTCTTTCCCTAAAGCTTCCTTATTTTCTTCCTGCTAATTTCTCCTCTTCTTAGTCTGTAAATTTCTTCTATGTAATCCATGAAATTAAAATCCTTTTGTTGGATATTTTGTAGCTTCTTGATTAAACCAATATGATAATCCAGAGGTACAAATTTTTTCCTTAACTTTGTAACCTTTTTCTTGCGAGATTTTATTTTTTCTTTTCCCTTCCTTTGTCTCTCAATATGAACTTGTTCCCACCATAGGGATGCATATCCCTTCAATCTAGTGCAAGTATATTTTACATTCTTTTTTCTTCAATAGTCTCTAAATCAAAGTATTTTTTCATCTCTACAATCTAGTCAATAAGCTCCCATGGATTCAAACTTCCACTATAACTTCGTGGATCCATCCTCAGTTTACTTCCCAGTTTTTCCAGTACTTGTAGAATCTATTGTCTCGTGAATCTCCTTGCACCTTTGCAGATTTTGGATCCTCTTCCTTATATGGACTAACATCCAAAATTAGAATTCCCCTTCATTGAGATGTTTCTATGGATTCTAGCATTGCATTTATTCCTCTTATTGATGCCATGAGTGTTGGATTTTCATCTCCTTGTGGGGATCTTCCTCTACCTTGTCAACTACCTCCAACACTCGCACCCAAAAGATTCAAGCACTAAACAAAAATAATTTCAAACTCTTTAGAATTATAAATAGGCCCAAATTATAAAATTCATGCCTGGGCAAGGGTTTTTAGCTGTCAATTGGTTTTTGAAATGGGTGAGTGCAAGCTCATGGGGGGCCAAAAAGTGGCCCTATGACAAAAAAGTGGTTAACGACATTTTTTTTTATCTGAATTTGATGAAGTAAAAAAGGTTTATTGAGAATATTGCCATCTTTCCAAAACTATAAAATATGCCTTATTTGGAACTAAATAGATAATTATTATTTATTTTCTTGATGCATTTTTACTAAAATGTTGATTGGTGGGATGATTTAAAAATATCTATATAATTCTTAAACAATTTCACATTTTTTGAATTGGAAAAAGGTGGCACATTATATGCTTCCCATAGCATAGGATTAAAAAAAAAAATTGAATTTCATAAATTTTTGACCAAGTTATGGTGAGTAGTCAAGATTTCTGGATAAAACTGTGTGTTATTTTTTTCATCAACTTTTCGGATCATACTCCATGATCCATCATCAGGATGATTAGCAGATAGAGAGAAGTGAAGAATAGATAGCAGACTTGGATATCCAAGTCTGCTATCTATTCTTCACTTCTCTCTATCTGCTAATCATCCTAATGATGGATCATGGAGTATGATCCGAAACGTTGATGAAAAAAACAACACACAGTTTTATCCAGAAATCTTGACTACTTATCATAATGGACTGTGGAAACATAATGTTATTGATCAAGTTATGGTGGTTAGACAAACAAATTTTAATATTTTAAAAAAGTTTGAATAAAAAATTCATAACTAATTATTTAATTGTAAAAAAATTACAAAAAAGAATGTGTCACATATGAGCATGTGTCCTCTACCTATATTGAAAGTTAAAAAAAAAAATCTTGTACTTTGTTTGGTCAGACATACACCTTTTTTTTTCTTAAAATTTAGTACTACTGCATTGAAATTTTAATTTTTTACCAAATAGATTTACCTATTTCCAAAGAAGGAATAGTAACTTAGAAACTAAATTCAATTTTCTACAAATTTTAAGCTTACATATTTTTCAACTTATGTTAATAACTTATTCAAAATTTTATGTCAAATTTCCTAACTCTATTTTTCTAAATTTTATTGCCATTTAAGGGCCTAGTTTGGACCCCCATGATCCTGCACTACCCAAATATTAAATATTTTTATACTTTTAAACTTGCAACTTCAACTCCTATAGCCATCTTGCTAAAATGACTTCAAAATGAATTGTAACAAGAGGGAAGACAAAAAATTAACCACATACTTGGAAGGAAACAAAAATAAAACAAAACCAAAATTTGACGACAAAGGTAGTAAATATTTTAGATGTGCATGGTTGCTTTACTCCCAAGATGCTCGTACATCAAATTTTAAACATCTTTTAGAAGATATTTTCCAAATTAATTAAAAATAGATCATCTCTAATATGTCAAATGATTTAATGAAATTTCATTTTTAGCCGATAGGCTATTTTGTTTGAAGTTTCCACCAGGATTTTCGTCAGACTAGCCATGAATTGGATTTGTTGGCACCAGGGGTCTACCAACTAGCGGGAAGGGAAATTTATTTTTTTGTGGCAATATGGGTGTTGGTTATTATGTGGGTTGGTGGCAGTGGAGAATGCTATCGTCATAATGGGGAAGGTGAATGGTAAGTGTTCAATGTGGAACTTTGCAAATACATGGGTTGGCAGTGGTGGAGGTGGTCTCCTCGAAAGGAAGAAGGTGAATGGTAAGTGCTTGCTCATCTAATGGTTAATACATTTTGTGGTTGTTGTATGATGGCGGTGGACAAAGTACATGCAGACGGATGAAGTAAATGTGATATTGAATGTAGCAGTCTGGGAAAGTATACCTTGATTAAGTTGCATTGTGCAAGTTACAATAATTGTGGTGTTGGTTTTGTGGAAGATGAATGTGAAAAAAATCATTGGCTTCAGCTCCGTCACTAGTTTGATACCAGATTGTTTGGAAAGTTGGTGTTATTTGGAATCTATAAGTCATTTTACATGGGTGGTTTGCATGGATGCTTAATTTATTGTCTATGTCTACTTGCTAAATGTTTGTATCTTTGGTGTTATACCCATTATGGAGATTTGAAAGAGAGTATTGTTCTGTATCGATGGAGCAATTGAAGTTAAATGTTCTTTCTTTCATAAAAAAATATGCTTAGGGTTAGTAATTTTTTTTCCATTTGTTTATTGTTTTGGTTATCTATGTGTATCTTTCACGTTGTAACCATCACAGTAGGAGCAATTTTGATTAAGTTGCATTGTCAAAATAGCCATTGTGGTATTGGTTTCATAGGAGGCCATTGTAAAAATCCTTGCCTATGGCTTCATCGGTGGATTCATAGTAGACTATTGTAAAAAATTGTGTCCCTCCACTCTATCATTGGTTTGATAGTAGGCTATTTGCAAACCAATTTATGCCAAATTGAAAAATCTTGTGCTTTGAAATCTGTAAGTCCTCTTACATGGGTATTTTACATAGATGGTTCATTTATTGTTGATTTCTTCTTATGACATGTTTATATCTTTGGCATTATACCCATTTTAGAGTTTTGAAACAGACTATCATTCTCTATGGATGGGGAAATTGGACAAAAATCTTCCTTTCTTCAAAAAATATGGTTAGGGTTAGTTATTTGTTCGCTCTTGGTCTATTATTTTGGTTGTCTATGTGTATACCAATTTTCAAGATTTAAAAGAGATTATGGTTCTCTATGGATGGAGAAATTGTACTTAAATCTTCTTTCTTCAGGAAAAAAATATGGTTGCCTAGTTGGTTATTTGCACATTTTTGGTCTATTGTTTTGGTTATCTGTGTGTATCTTTGGCATTGTATCCATTACCATGGGATAAATTGTATTTATCTGTGTGTAGGGTTTAGGGTTGTATGAAAGCATTAACATATTGGAGATAAAATTACTTTGGCGGCCATCTAGTATTATTCTAGCAGATCTTTTACAATTTCTCTATTTGTGGTGATGTAGCTCAAATTTTCAATGAAGCTTGTGGGGTTATACTGATTTTTACATGGGCGCTTTGCGTAGATGATTAATGTATTGTAAATTTCTTCTTGTTTTATGTTTCTATATTTTATGTTATATGCATTTTCAAGACTTGAAGGAGATTATCAGTCTTTGGGGGTGGAGAGGCTGTAGTTAAATCTTCTTTCTTTTGTCAAAAAAATATGAATAGGGTTACTAATTTTTGGATCTTGAGTGCTATTCTAATACCTCTTTTATAATTTCACAATTTCTCTATAATATTTAGTGACTTTGAGGGTTGTACTCATTTTGCAGAGATTATTTCTACATATTGGGTTTAGGAGTTGTATTTAATGTGTCTTCAGAGAAATTGCAGCTAAATCTTCTTCCTATTGTCAAAAAGATATGGTTGGGTAGAGTGATTTTTGTGGCCCTTGTTTATTCATACATATGTAGACACATATATATACTCTATGCATTTTGCTGCCATAGACATGGTTTCGTTTTCATTTTCAATGAAGCTTGTGGGGTTATACTCTATTATACATAGGTGTTTTGTATAAATGATTAATTTATTGTTAATGTCTTCTTGTTATATGTATCTTTGGATTTATACCTTTTACCATAGGAGAAATTGTAGTTAAATCTACTTTCTCTCATTGTTGGTCTACTATTTTAATTATATGTGTATATCTCTAGCATTACAGCTATTGCCATAGGAGGAATTGTAGCTATTTGTGTGTAGGATTTAGGGTTGTATGAAACCATTGACATATTGGAGATAAAATTTTGTTGGTGGGTGTTTACTATTATCCTAATAGCTCTTTCTACAATTTTTCTATTTCTATATAATATTTAGTGTCAGGTGATGTAGCTCAAATTTTCAATGGAGGTTGTGGCCTTATACTGATGTTTGCATGGGTGTTTTTGCATACATTATTAATTTATTGTTAATGTGTTCTTCTTATATGTTTCTATCTTTGGCATTATAGTGTTTTTTGAGACTTGAAAGAGACTAATGCTCTTTGCGAGTGGAGAAATTACAATTAAATGTTCTTCCTTTTATGGGAAAAATATGGTTAGGGTTACTAATATTTGGCTGCTAAGTATTATGCTAATAGCCCTTTTAAAATTTATGTATTTCTTCCTATTGTCAAAGAGATATGGTTGGCTTGATTGAATTTTGTGGCCCTTCTTTATTGTTTGTAGTTATCACTATGCAACTTTGGCTTTTTGTAGTTAAATCTTGTTTCTCTTGCTAATGGTCTATTGTTTTGATTATATGTGTATATATTTGGTGTTGGGAGCTCTATTTACTATGGGTTTAGGGAAATTGTAGTTAAATCCTATTCCTTTAGAGAAAAAAAAATGGTTGGGGTGAGTAATTTTTGTGGCCCTTGTTTATTGTTTGTAGTTATCGTTGAGCATTTTTGGCTTGATACCCATTGCTATAGGGGCAACTACAGTTAAATATTCTTAATTTTATCAAAAAAAATTAACTGCATCACCTCACACTAAATATTATAGAGAAATAGAGAAATCCTAAAAGAGGTATTAGAATAACACTAATTTAGCTTGGAGTCTCGATTAAGTGTGTATATGTATATATATATATATATATATATATATATATATATATATATATATATATATATATATATATATATATATAAGAAGGCTCTTTCGATAATGTGATTTAATCAATATAGTTTTTCACACATTTTGTAGCAAATCAATGTTAAAACTATTGAGCCTGCTATTGAAAGGAACAACCAGCAGAGGCTAGGTCACATGAATAATAAATTAATCATTTATGCAAAATACCCATGTAGACATACATATACATATATATATATATATATATATACATGTAAACATATAGACATATATATGCATGTATACATATATATGCATATATACATGTATAGATATGCATATATATACATGTAAACATACAAATATATATATACATGTAGGCATAGATATTTATATATATATACACATGTACAATAAATTAATCATTGGCACAAAATTACCATGTAAAAACACTTACAGATTTCATGGCACAATAGCCTTAACTCGCCCTAAGATGTTATAGGATGGAGCAAAACACGATGATTTTAACAATGGTATGCTACCACACCAACACCACTCTCGCTATTTGCACAATGCATCTTAATCAATAGAAAACCATGCAACCTGCTATAAATAGGAATAGTAAGCACCAAACAAAAGACATGAAAAGTAAATAATGTGCTATCAAACCAACACCATAATGGCTCTCTCAACAATGCAACTTAATCAATATAATTTCTTGCACATTTCACAGTGCATCAAAGTTAAACCCCTTCAACCTAGTATCAAAAGCAACACTAAATAGAGAACCAAATACATGAACAATAAATTAATCATTTATGCAAAATATCCATGTAAACATCTAGATATATATATATACATGTAAGCATATAGACATATATATGCATGTATACATATATACGTATGTATACATGTAGATATACATGTCCACGTATGTATGCATATATACATGTATACATATACATACATATATATATACACACACATGTGTATATATATATACTTTCTCATAGGTTTTGTAGCACACTAGTGTTACAACCCTCCAACCTACTATCAAAAGGAACAATAAGCAGAGCCTAAAAGGCATGAACAGTAAATTAATCATTTATAAAAAAAATACCCATGTAAAACATGCACATATATATATACATGTAAACATATGGACATATATATACAAGTATACATATATATGTATATATACATGTACAAATATCCATGCATATATACATGTAAACATATACATACAAATATGTGCACATATGCATACATATATACATGTAAACATATACACACATATACATACATAGCTATATATAGATGAAATTAGTTTGCATGGTGTTACATAGTAAATGTCTTTTTGATAGATCTTTTATACTTTTAGTATTTTCCTATAATATTGAGTGCCAAATAATGTAGCTTGGATTTTGAATTGGAAAGTGAACTATTATATAGATTGGTCCAGGTATGATATAATTTTATCTCTCTCCTACTTTTATATTTATTAGTGTTGGAAGCATATCTATATTTATTTTTTTGTTAAACAAGTTCAATGAAGGAAAATGCATATCATCACAACACATGGATAGAATGATTAAGGAAAATATATTTTGAAGTCTTTGAAAAGATCAATGCATTTCTACTTCCACCTCTATATATATTTATGTATGTTTTACTAATAGTTTTCTTACAATTTCCCCATTTTTCTATAATACTGAATGGCAGATAATGCAGTTGTTGTTATACAATTCCTCTATTTGTTAGAAAACTACAAAGAAGGTGGGCATCAAAGTAAAATGAAAACCATGGTAGCTCAATGAATATACAAATCTATATAGGCAAAGGGAAGAATAAATTACGTAGCCATTCACAATCTACAGTGTCCTCTTTGTAAGGATTTGAAGTGAAATCAATTAGAGGGATTCGAAGGGGCTAATTGTACAAAATTTGTATAGCACCAAAGATGCACAAACTGTATATATGTGTCTACATATGTATATATGTATATTTTTATATATTTATGTATGTATGTATGTATCTATATACATATATATGTGTGTGTGTGTGTATTTATGTATATGTGTAAATATGTGTATAGATATATGTATATGTCTATGTAGATATATATGTGTGTGTGTATGTATATATATATATATATATATATATATATATATATATATATATATATATATATATATATATATATATATATATATATATATATATATATATATATATATGGTTTGGTGGTTGTGGAGGTGGTAAGAAACTTTTGATTATGGTAGCTTGCACCTTCTATTATCCATTTGAAAAAAAGTTTTGTGAGGATAATACATTGACTAGGTTGCATTGTTGAAAGCGACATTGTTATGTTGGTTTCGTAGAAAAGCACTACTTGAGATATGTGGTCCTTGCTAGTTTAATAGAAGATTATAGCCACAATGGATCTTTTGAAAATGCAACTTAATCAATGTACTTCTTTGCACATTATGCAAAAAATGTGAGCTGCATAGGGTGGAATTAAATATTATAGAGCAGTAGAGAAATTGTGGAAAAAATATTGTACAACAAATCTTATTCATGGCTTGGCTGACGAAAATAACATTGGAAACTTCAAATAGATAAGAAACCCTCTACATATCCATATATATACAATCCCTCCTATCTTAATTTGTGTGGTTCTTCAGTGTTTCCCTAATAATCTTGTTAGAATTTTTGTTTTTCTCTATAATATGTATATATGCAAATATATGTGTATATGCATGAATGTACATACATATATATATATATATGGGTGGGTGACTCCACAAAGCTGGTTTATAATTTTTGGGAGGAATTGATTTTTGCTGAAATCACATATTTTTAGAAAATATAATGATTTAAGTCTTAAAAGGTTCCATTTAAATAATTCCAATTGAAGAGGGTTTAATCAAACTACCTTAAATCAAACCCCCTTGGATAGAACCCCGCTATTTTTAAACCATACCTATAACAACGTCTCCTTTACACCTATCAAAATGCTAATAAAAAACCACTTTTGATTTACCTTTTGGGGGATCAAATGAATTCATTTAAAATTTATTTTTTGAAAGTATGTAGTCCATATTATAAGCTTCCCAAAAAATATAATTTTAAATAAATTTAATTTAATTATTATATTTATATTTTATTTCTTGTGAATGTAGGTTTTTCACTGAAAATCAAGCTCTTTGTTTTGCACTTGTGAAAAAATAACAGATTATTAAGAAAAAAAACCTTAAAATATTAGTGCACCAAATATTTAAGTCCTTGATCCAACAAAGAAAAAACAATTGAATTTTGATACATACAAAAAAAGTTACGTGTTATATAGTTGCGCTATGTCTCAATTATAATTGGTTTGAATTCAAAACTTGATTAAAGAAAAATATTCAATAAAAAACTATCTAACCAAGTGGAAGCATTAGATATCAGAGTTACGAATCTAAATTCGAAAGAATTAGAATTTTATCCTTCATGGAAAAAAAGTTATGCGTTATACAGTGAGCGTCACTTTTTAAAATGTTGTTTTATGAAAAAAACTAGTTTTTGAGAGAGATGGAAAAAGAAGTGCAATCTGATTCCAATTTTTTGAAAAAATATATTTAGAATCTATAGGAAAAATTTCACGAAACTCTAGTTTGCATCATCTTCAAATTCCTCACGGTTTAGCCGCTATAGGTGCCCAAAAGTGAAGATTTAGTTAAAAAAAATTATTTAGTGTCTAGTTTGGCCAAAATTATAAACCACTATTGTGGGACCACCGGGTATGTGTAGGATCATCATGGAAAAAATAGGCCCTTAAGTGGCAAAAAATCAGAAAAATCAGAGTTAGGCAACTTGACGTAAAAATTTGAATAAGTTATCTATATTATTTCAAAAAATGTAAGAACAGAATCTATAGAAAATTGAATTTAGTTTCTAAACTACTTGGTTTTTTTAAATAAAAATGAAATCTATTTGGTGAAAATTTGAAATTTCAATGTAGTAGAACTTAAATTTTAGGGAAAAAATAAGAAGTAGGTGTCTGTCTGACCACCCTAACCACAATAACATGATAGTATTTTTTTATAAGATTTTAGATATAAGTAGAGGAATCATGTCCTGATGTGATGCATATTTTTTGTAACTTTTTCCAATTAAATAATTAATTATGATTTTTTATTACAAATTTTAAAAAATATAAAAACTCGTATGTCTGACCACCTTAACTTGGTCAAAACTTCATGAAATTCAATTTTTATTTTTTTAATCCTATAGTAAGTGAAGCATATAATGTGATGCATGTTTTGGATTCAAAAATGTGATACCATTTAAAAGCTATAGATGTTTTTCAATCAGTCTATCAATCAGGACTTTAGTCATAATTTGAATAGAAAATGAATAATAATTACTTATTAAATTCAAAGTAAAGCATAATTTATATTGGTGGAAATATAAGAATCTCCTTTAAAACCCTTTTTCGTTTCATCAATTTTGGGTAAAAAAAAACTCGTCAGCCACATACCCATCATATTGCCACTTTTTGGCCCATCATGATCCTGTACATACCCATATATATGTGTGTGTGTGTGTGTGTGTGTGTGTGTGTGTGGGAAAGTATATTGCAAAAGGTGTGAGAAAATATATTGGTTGGGTTGGTTTGTTGAAATAGCCATTACGGTGTTGGTTTGATAGCAGACTATTGTAGAATTCCTCAAATATAGAAGGGTTACCCATAGTTGATAATGACAATGTGGAGCTTGTCTTTTCAAAAAAAAATATTCGTAAATGTTGCTTATTGGTGAATAAGTATTGCACAAAAAATTATGGAACTATAATTTACAAGGTAGATGTTACATAGACTAGTTGTCTTCTATTAACATGTTTCATGACATTCGTCTTCCCTCATCTATTTAACTATCAATAACTTTCATGATATTTTTTTCCACTCATCTATTTGAAGCTTTTTGGAGCAAAGTATTCTATTGTTCTTGCAACAAGATTTTTTTTGTAATCTTTAAAATTTCGTAATCTTTAACATGCTTAATTTGTTTGGACAAAAAATGTTATCATTTAGATATATTGTTGTATATATAGATAAATAGATACATGTGTACATATGGATATATATATATATCTGCTTATTTTTATTTTCTAAAATGTCTAGACAGAGGAAAAATTGAACCCAAATATGTATTTAAGGATTTCCATTTTTATTGTTCTATATTCCATTGTTTCTATTAAGAAAGATGAAGCAACATGTATCAATATATACAAATGCTTGCATATAGGTGTTTATACAAATATAGCTAGAAGATTGTATGCATTCTAAGTTCTCCACCAATTGGTATTGAATGTTGGAATACATTAATCTTTGATTTTTTACTGTGGTATAGAGCTGTCAATGAGTCAAATATGGTTGGAAGATTCCTTTCATTTAAAGGATTCTTGAACTATGTCTATGGAGTCGAGGTCTGTGGATGGGTCCCCAAAGCCCCCAAAAATTGATTTGGTGTCAACTTCTACACCTAATGCTGCGGAGTCCAACTCTGAGGATGCCATCCACTAGCATACAAACTCTGATTCCATAAGTTTTCCTTCCTTTTTTGTTGTGCCTGCTGTAAGCTTTCTCTTATTGTTTCCTACCTTTCTTTTTGTTATTGCTTCATTGGAATTTAGGTGTATACATATATAGTAGGCCTTAGTAGAAGATATAGATATGAAAGTAGACATGCTTTTATTTTTTAGAACAGATAAAAAATGTATCTCTTTCCATCCTTCATTTTCCTTGCTCGTTTTATCCATTTGGTGTGATGATGTGAATTTTTCTTGATTACACTTGTGTTTGTAGGCTGCAAAGAAACATTCAACTTTGACTCTATTTAAAATTTGTTCCATCAATGTTGGCGATGTTGTTTCCTCTTTAGTCCTTCAACTTTTTTCCTTCAAGAAATTTGACAGTGATGAAGGGCAGGTTGAGCAATACAATGTTGTCTTGCTTGATGGCCACCATTTGCAAATAGGAATTCTCCCTTTTAAACGCAATGATATTTTTTTTAGAGGTGCCTTGAAAGTAGGGTCCCTTGCATGTTTAAAAGACTACGTCTAAAAGCATATGCAAGATTCAAGGTGGGATGCTTTGTTTGTTGTATATCTTAAAAAAATATCTATTTCATTTCTGCCTCATATAATTTGTCCAATACATTGTTTTTCTTCTTTTCAAGGGCCATAATCATATCTAACTTAGTTGTAATTATGCCTAATTGTCAAATTATTAGGACCCCTAGGTATTTTTTCAAGTAGCAAGAAGAAAAAATTTTGGTGCCTGACTCACCTTCTCCTTCTTAACATGCCCCTAAATTTGGTCTGTAGTTGTCCCCTAAAAAAAAAAAGCCCTCCAAAGGTTAGCCCTATTAAATCTTTGAACATTTATTAAAATGTTTGGACAGTTAAAGGTCGTGTAACACATATTAGGGAGATGCATCATTTCTTGGAGAAAAGAGGTGAAGGAGAATAGTTTAGTTTTGACATTATAGATACGTGGAGGGGACAGAAATAGGTATTACTTGTTTTGATGATATTTCTGAATTGCATTATGGTCGAGCTAAGGTGGGGTTTACATATTTAATATCGAGGGGATTGGTCAAGGAAGCCAATAAAAGATTCAATAAAATAAATATAATCTTGATATTGTTTTGGATGAAAAATCAACAATAAAACTATTTTGAGATTAGATTCCTATCCCAAAAAAATAAATTTCTTTTGTGCAAGTTAGAGAAATAAGCAACTATAGTGATAACAAATTTGTTGATATTATTGGCATTGTAGTGCATGTTGGGTACATTTCAACTGTTCATAGGAGAAATGGAATTGAAACAATCTGACGAACCATTCAACTATATGATTTCTCCACTTCTTTCATTGATGTTAATTTGTGGGGCCCAAGCTGGCAAGAAAAAGCTGATACCTTGGAGCTAATGTACCTTTCTAGTGAAATAGTCATTTTTGTTGTCCATAGTGACTGTGTAGGCTACTTTAATGGAAAAGTTATCAACACATCAACAACAACAATCCTTGAGAATAACCCTTTTATTCCTGAGGAAAACACTCTTAAATCCAAGGGGCCAATTGAAGTAGACAAAGTAGCTTCAACTTCTTCTGCGCCTTGGAGATTGCATCCTTCAAATGACAGAGTTACTATTGCATTTATCTTAAACAACTTCCTCTCTTTGGAAAAAACTATTGAATCCATTTTTAAAGCAACCATTCAAATTGCAAAAACTAAGTCTTTTTCTTACCTTGCTTGCCCCTTGTTGGTTAATGGTAAAGCATGCAAAAGGAAATGTACACGCCCCTGTGCTGATGTTTGGTTTTGTGATCATTTCCAGATGGAAATTGAGGAATGCAACTATCGCTATCTTCTGCAGTTAAAGCCGCAAGACCATTCAGGAAGCCTTTAGTGTGTTTCTTTTGATGAAGCTACCATGAGTTTGTTGCAGATCCCAACAAGAGACCTCGACACATTGCAGGAAAACTCTGACTCTATAACAAATCTTGTTGTTGTTATTAAAGGCCTTGTTTGCAAAGCATATATCTTTACTGCTTTGATTAGAATAGAAACATATAATTCAGAGGAATGGATAAAAAAAATGATTGTCAAAGTAACAAAAGTTGATTTCGAAGTAGTGTAAACTATTGCTTGTAGACATAATGAAGATATCTACTCCTACTCCAGAAAAAGGCTCCAATAGCGAGCCTACTCTTTGACTGCTCTTTTTCACTTTTGATCATTTCTCATAGCTTTAACTTTTAAATGCTGACTATGGAATGCTAAGACTTCTATTTAAGAAATATGGACATAATTTATACCTATGTTTGCATCTACATATTTGCATGTTTATTGACCTTCCATCTGTTTGATTATAGCATGGTGCATCAATTTTACTATCATTCTTGCTTTCGAATATTTCAAATTAGTTGGATGGTTATATGATATGTCTACATAGATTACAATTTGAAAGACAATTGAACAATTTATTTCCACATATATTTCAAATATTTTCTATATAGGCAATACTTAACAATATATTTTAATATATACTAAATATTTTGTATATGGCTAATCATTGAGAATAAACTTCTTTATGTCACATTTAAAATGTGCATGAATGTTATAAGTTTTTTCATTATGCTAAAATCAAGAGTCATAAATTATTTATTCCATTAGTTTAATGAGATTATATTTGATTTAAATTTTCTTTGAATGCTAATCACTCTTGGTTCTTGGTTGCCATTCACATAAAAATTTAATGAAAAAAATAAATATAAATGTGCTTCTAGGTCTAATGAATATCAAAATTAGGCTAGCGATAAACTTATCTCGTGCCTAGACCAATCTATATTGTAGTTCGCTTCTCAATTCAATATTCAAGCTATTATAAACACATTTACTATTTGAGAAAGGAAAGTGTCAAAAACTTATTAAAAAGGAATTTACTATATAACAAATTCCTTCACAATTGTAAATTTATGATTTCTTTGCAAATATTATTCACCAATGATGAACATTTAGGAACATCCTTTGTTTAAGAGGTAAGCTCCAAGCTGTGAGTAAAAGCCATTGAGAAGTGTTCTCTATTTTTCTATAATATTTAGTGCTAGGTACATGAAGAATGGAATAGGTGAAAAGATTAGTGACCCTAACCATTTTTTTTTGAAGAAACAAAGAACATTTAACTAGAATTGGTCATATGGTAATAAGTATAATGCCAATGCTACATAGAGATAACTAGAAGTGATAAACAAAGGGTGAATAGTATGTTTGTAGGTATATGTATATGTATATGTATATGTATATGTATATGTATATGTATATGTATATTTATATGTATATGTACATGTACATGTATGTATATGTATATATATGTGTATGTGTATGTATATGTATATGTATGTATATGTAAATGTATATGTATATTTATGTGTATATCTATATGTATAATGTTGATGTATAGAATTTTCTATTTGTATTTCTTTCAGACATATGTAGTCTTTTTTATATACCATTTTTTCCTTTGGTTACATTGCTTGATGGGTACAAAATGGTCAAAACCTACCATGCACTTCCATTGGTTCATTGATTGGATGCTCAACAAGTGTTGTGTTCTGCAATCTTCACTATGTTGTAGACGTATTGTTGCTATAAGTTGTTTTTCCTCTCTCTTTTTGATTGTTTCATACACTCCTAACCACATATATATTGTGATAGTTTTGTTTTGGGGTATGTGCAGGATCATGATGGGCCAAAAAGTGGCAATATGATGGGTATTTGTAGGGTATGTAGCTGAAAACTTTTTTTAACCCAAAATTGATGAAATGAAAAGGGTTTTTTAAGGAGATTCTCATATTTCCACCAATATAAATTATGCTGTACTTTGAATTTAATAAATAATTATTATTCATTTTCTATTTGAATTATGACTAAAGTCTTGATTGATAGGTTGATTGAAAAAAAATATAGCTTTCAAATGGTATCACATTTTTTGAATCCAAAACATGCATCACATTCTATGCTTCACATACTATAGGATTAAAAATAGAAAATTTGAATTTCATGAAGTTTTGACCAAGTTAAGGTGGTTAGACATACAAGTTTTTATTTTTTTTTAATGTTGTAATAAAAAATTCATAATTAATTATTTAATTGGCAAAAAATTACAAAAAAATATGCATCACATCCAGACATAAGTCCTCTACTTATGTCTAAAATATTATAAAAAAATATTATCATTTTATTGTGGTTAGGGTGGTCAGACAAACACCCACTTCTTATTTTTTCCCCGAATTTAAGTACTACTACATTGAAATTTCAATTTTTCACCAAATAGATTTTTAAAAATAAAATAAACCTAGTAGTTTAGAAACTACATTCAATTTTCTATAGATTCTATTCCTACATATTTCTGAAATAATATAGATAACTTATTCAATTTTTTACGTCAAGTTGCCTAACTCTGATTTTTCTAAATTTTTTGCCATTTAAGGGAATGTTTTTTCCTTCATGATCTTGCACATACCCTTTGTAAATTTATAATTTACTAGCTTATGGATTTAACCCTTCTCTTATTACAGGGCTATACATCCTTCAGTGCAAAGCAAAGTTTTACACTTTCCCCTTTTCTTTCTGCATGGTTACATACATTCTAAAACATAGCAAAATCAGGTATGTCTATAGAGTTATTCCTATACATTGTATGCTTTGAAACAAAACCTTTTTTTGTTTCTTTGTTCTCTTCCTTTAAACAAAAAAATTTGTATTGCATTTGCAGAATTCCATTTTCTATATTTCTTTATGAGGCATTATCTTTTGGGTATGTGTAGGATCATGATGGACCAAAAAGTGGCAATATGATGGGTATGTGTAAGGTCTGTGGCTGACGAATTTTGTTTACCCAAAATTGATGAAATGAAAAAGGTTTTGAAAAGAGATTATTAGCTTTCCACCAATATAAATTGTGTTTTACTTTGAATTTAATAAATAATTATTAGTCATTTTCTATTTGAATTACAACTAAAGTCCTAATTGATAGGCTGATTGAAAAATATCTATAGCTTTCAAACAATATCACATTTTTTGAATTTGAAATATGTGTCACATTCTATGCTTTCCATACTATAGGATTAAAAATAAATAAATTGAATTTCATGAATTTTTGACCAAGTTAAGGTGGCTAGACATACGAGTTTTTTATATTTTTTAAAAATTGTAATAAAAAGTTCATAATTAATTATTTACTTGGAAAAAAATTACAAAAAAATATGCATCACATCAGGACATGAGTCCTCTACTTATATCTAAAATCTTATAAAAAATAACTATTATTTTATTGTGGTTAGGGTGGTCAGACAAACACCTATTTATTTTTTCCCTGAAATTTAAGTGCTACTGCATTGAAATTTCAAATTTTCACCAAATGGATTTTTTTAAAATAAATCTAGTAGTTTACAAACTACATTCAATTTTTTACAGATTCTATTCTTACATATTTTTAAAATAATATAGATAACTTATTCAAATTTTTATGTCAAGTTGCCTAACTTTGATTTTTTTGAATTTTTTACCATTTAAGGGCCTACTTTTTCCATGATGATCCGGAACATACCCTTTTCGTAAAAAGTTATTGGAGCCAATAGAAACCCTAGGAAAATTAATACATGTATCGAAACATAGAATTTTTTTAGTAACTAATTTATTCTCTAATATATAGTGAAACACCATCACATTTGTGGTCGGTGTTTCATGCTTTACCTGGCTCAGAGTTTTCCAGGGCCCAATGAGGCTTCATGATGACAATGTCGTGGGAAACTAAGGAACCATGCAATTTTCACTTCTTGCACATATATATTCTACTGTAATAGAGGAATTGTATGAAAAGTATTAGAATAACACTTATTTGTTACTAAATATTATACACAAAAATTTAGTTCTTGCGTATTCAGTCGACTAGCTGCATCATTTCCAACCCACATAATTACCAAGCTCCATGTCACCTCAAAAAAGAACTGCACAAGTTCTCATTAGTTGCGGCGCTCCTCACATCGGCAAATCCAATTCACCCACACCGCAATGGCTCTTTTGATAATACAACTTAATCAAAGTATGCTTTCCCACATGGAAACATTCAATATAGCATTTACTTTTGCCTCCACCCCCAATACACCATCAAGAAGATGTATTCACAATCATGCCAACAAACACATACCATTCACCTTCCCTCTTACAATGGCACCATTCTCCACCACCACCAACCCGCATACTTACAAGTGCCCACATCACCACAAAGGAAATAAATGGTTCCCTCCCTACTAGAACATTTGCAGCTACATTCTTTGCCATGAAACCCATATTGGCTTAATAAGAAATTCAAGCTACATTGCCTAGGAGTAGATTTAGTAGTCAAATAGAGAATTTACAAAAGAGGTATTCTATAACGTTTACAGTAGGCACAATGAAAAAGCATGACCCATAGACTACTCTCCATAGTACATTTATCGATGTTCCCATAATTACCTTCTCGTCTTCCTGGGGACAGATATTTTTTAGGCAAAAAAAACAAGATTTAACTATTATTTCTTCATCCATATAGAAGCATAGCACCAGGCACCCATGAAAAATTGATTTAAAAAAATACCCATGTGAAATCACTTATAGATTCTACACCACCACACTTTTGAAGCCCTCCACTCTACTAAAAAATGGACTCATATGCGACAATTTTAACAATAGTCTGCTACCAAATGAATGCCATGATGGCTCTTTCAACAACATAACTTTATCAAACTATACTTTCACATATTGCAACATTGAATATTGTATTTACCTTGTTTTAGGATACCAACTCCACCACTCCCAACCCATGTAATTGCTAAGCTCAACCCTCATGTGAAAAAACAATTACCACTTAGCTTCCACATATCGAGGACACCAACTCCACCACCCCAACCCATATTTGCATATAGAGAACTAGGGAAATTGTAACAGAACTGTATAAACATCAACAAATGTGTTTATCCTTCCAACTTCACAAATCAATTATTCAAACCCAGTTCTTCAAGGCAGTACCTATTTTCTCTATGTTATGCAACAATTATATGATGCAATGATCTGTGTAAAATGCATATAGCACCACAAGATTAATTGGAAATTTAAGCTACATTTTTTGGTATTCAATATGATGGACAAAAGATTTATACAAAATACCCTTGCAAAATGGCTTATAGAGTTCACAGTGCATCAATTTCAAAACTCTTAGATCTATTATAGAATGGAATTAAGGATGACTATTCTTACAATAGCCTCATACAAAAGCAACACCATAATGGCTCTTTCGACAATGCAACTTAACCAATACATTTTCTTGCCTTACAAAGAAAAAGAACAACAAAAAATAACAGTTTGTTATAGGAAGCTTTGAACAGATGATGGAAAAAGAGTATCATGCAACATATTGGTAGAAGCCAAGTAGTCTATGTAATAGTTGTAAGATATATTAAGATGATACTTAAGATTCATATGTATATTTCTCTCCAGTGTTTCCCTTATAGTTATTTTACAATTTTCTTGTTTCTTTATATTATCTAATGGTAAATAGTGGAGCCCAACTTTACAATATATGCATGTATATATATATATATATATGTATGTGTATATATATGTACATGTATACATATGTTTCCATATATATATATGTGTGTGTGTGTGTGTGTGTGTGTGTGTGTGTGTGTGTGTGTGTGTGTGTGTATGTATTGTGGTGTAATCGCATAGCAGGAAGTAAATGCAATATTCAATGTTATAGTGTGGGGAAGTGTATTGCAAAATATGCAAGCAAATATATTGATTCAGTTGCATTGCCAGAAGAGCCATTCTAGCATTATCAATATGTTACACATACTACACTATTAAATGCTCTGTTCTTATCAACATGTCAATACTGTATGGCTCAGTGCTAGAACTGTATAGTCATGATTTTTACATAGCATAGACACCACTTATACATGCTAGTTTAAACTCTACTTAAAATTTTAGTCTACATAATTATACATAAACATAATATACAAACCTGTTTAGATATACATATGTACGAATATATTTTTTTATATATATGCATATGTATATTTTCCTATATGGGTATTTGTTTTATATTAATTAGGGAATTAAGTACATATATATATGTGCATATGTATTTGTCTATCTTCTAGGGAACTCAATACAATTTTCCTCTGTGTGTGTGATATTTACTACCAAACAAGTGTTATTCTAATACCTATTATATAATTCCTCTATTTTTTTTCAATATCTACTACAAAATAATGTAGCTTGAATCTTATATCAATATGTTTCATGATATCCTTTTCCCCTCATTTGTTTCAAGATTTATTGATATTGCACGATTAAATGTTTTCTTCTTAGGAAATAGCAACTTCAAACAAATAGCCTATCATGTAAAGATATAAATTTCAACAGATAAGAGACAATGCAAGTATTGCTATCTTTTGTAGTTAAAGCTACAAGTGCATTTAGTCAACTGTTACATACATTACTTGTGTTCTATGAATATGCTTTATTATATTATTTCCTTTATTGTCCATTCTTCTATATATTCCACTTACCAATCTTCTTCTAACCATCTTCAAATCCCATTATGATTTTTCTTTACTACAATATCTCTTTTTCATGTACTTCTTTACCCATTAAAAAACACTACAATGTTATAGAATTTGGTTCAAAACATCTATCTTTCTACACATTTCTTTTCCCTATGGTTTATGGTAACACTCCATGGGATTTTCCATGGACCTTAACTCCTTCCTTGGCTCGGGAGTTTGGCTAGAGCCCGTGAGGCTTCATATTGTCAATATGGTAGGAAGGAAAATGGGTATCAATTTATGTGGTTATGAATAGCAACCAATCACCGTTGTCATGTTCTTCTGAGTGGACAAACAAAATATTCATAGCATCACACTATTTATCCCCTGAAGCACATGAGAGTGGTCTCTATTGCTTCATTCCACTAAAGCGAGCAATTTTTACAATAGTCTTCTATTGAACTAGCACCAGACCACCAACAACCCACATAATTACTAAACTCCATGTTGCCATTTAAAAACATAGGTCATGTCGCTGCACATATATATCAAGATGACCATGGGTTTAGTGCTTTTGGATTCTATCATTAGATTTTTTTTTTTGCTTATATACATAAATTCTCACACACACTTTCCCATCAAAAAAACATACTCTATTCTATTCATTGTATTTGTCATTGTTTCCACAACTCTCTTTTCAACATTTTTTATACATTAGTTATACACAATTGTTTGGCAGTATCCCATGTATTCAAAATCTCCCATTTTATCTCTTTCTATTTACAACAAACAATGCTAACATATTTTATTCTATTTCTATATTTTTTCCTTTCTAAAGTTGCACAGAAGCAATAGGCATTGATTTTTGTGGTTATGAATAGCAACCAAACACCATTTTCATGTGCTTCTGAGCAGACAAAAAAAATATTCATAGCATCACACTGTTTATCCCTGGAAGCGCGTGAGAGTGGTGTCTATTGCTCCATTCCACTAAAGCGAGCTATTTTTACAATAGTCTGCTATTGAACCAACACCACACCACTAGAAACCCACGTAATTACTATGCTCCACATTGCCATTAAAAATCGTAGGTTAAGTCACTGCACATATATGTTGATAGGGAAAATATTTAATTGTAATAAAACTATGCATAGAGAATGATTATCTCTTTCAAGTCTCCAAAATGGGTCTAACAACAAAGATACAAACAAATAACAATGAAGATTTCTTACACACAACTCTTTTCCAACATGTCATGTATTCAAAATGTTTCATTTTATCTCTTTCTTTTTATAACAAATATTGCTAACCTCTTTTATTCTATATCTATAATATTTACTTTATAATGCTACATAGATACAATAGACATTTAAGAAAATTATTGTGTTGTAAACTCTCTATTGCACATCCTTTCATGCTCCAACAACTTGTTCCAACTATCTTTTACTTGTAATTCTTAAGTCTTTTTCCAACACTTATTTCTAAATGTCTCTATTTTTTTTATTGTGTGATACATGGTAAGAGTCCTTGAGATTTTCCATGGACCTTACCTGCCTTTCTTGCTCGAAGGTTTGGCTAGAGCCCATAAGGCTTCATGATACCAATATGGTAGGGAGGACAATGAATGTGGGTTTACTACTTTCAAATTTTATTGTGATATATTTGTTTCTCCTTATATACATGGAAACATAGATCCTCACATCCATTTATCCACCAAAAATATACTCTATTTTATCCATCATTTTTGTCATTGTTTCCACTGTTGTCTTTCCTATAAGGAAAATTAGATGCAGAAAACAATTCTCCTAATGTCAATACCACAGGAAAGAATGAAGAAGTACTTTTAGATTTTCAATTACAGTCAAGTTGAGATGCACTATGAAATAGATTACAAAAATAGAATATTAGACAAACACACATGAACACTAGATATACATGGGAAAACCCTTACGGGAGAAAAATCCACCACACCAAGAGAAATCACTTTGTATTACAGTAATCAAAATTACATACAATTCCAGACTTATCTTTTTGGTGTCATTATACAGTAGCATTCATCATGAACATTCTTCGAATAGAAAACATCCAAGTTATAGCCTTTACAGATTTTAAATCCTTTACTGATACAGTTTTAATTCTTCACACTTCACTGTTGATTGAACTACTATCCAACCCCCAAGCATCTGCAACTTCCAACTATATCCATGGTGTTCCCTGACTATTGAGCTTTCTCACAGAACTGTCGCAATGAACCAACTGCTAATGGTTCACTTTTAGCTTCCTCTATTCGTCCACAAGATTCCACGTATGACAGTCAGACGGTCAACAAAATTCATAATGCACTGGCATCTTGGTGAGACACTAGCAGTGTCTCGCCGATGCCACATATACTTCATATTGATGTCGCCAAGATTCTCTGTAGTCGCCAAGATGTTATATCGAGCTCCAAGAGATACACCGAGTCATCACGTAGTCGCCCTGACCTATCGCTTTCACCAGAAGGTCTTAGTGAGACATCAAAGGTTATACCAAAGTCCCCATACCTACTAAGCACCAAGGAGAAGTCAGCAAGACTCACACTTATCGCCAAGAGTTCATACCGATCTCCATATGTTACTCTGATGACCAACTGTCGCCAAGAGCTACCCCGATAGCCTTCGGCTATCAGCAAGAAATTCACCATCGCTAAGAGGTTTCTCTGATAGCTTTAAGTTACCCCGAAGATTCTTCAACATCGGCAAGACTCATCGAAGTCACTGGGACTTCTTAGCGAAACCACCGTGTTCCACCGATGACCATCATTCGTCAAGAGCTACATTGAAGACTAATACTTGAGTCTTTATCACTGAGACATATCCACAATGGTAGGACATCTTATCGATGACATTTCCTTCGGCCATGTCTCCCCGATGAATACAAAACAAACATTGTCAGCGTAACATCTGCTTTCGTGGTGACTTCTTACCGAGTCAATAAGGGTTACCCCGAGGACCTCAATACATACGCTGTCGGCGAGAGATTAACACTTCGCTGAGACAACTTAGCAAAAACCTTTAGCTTCACTAAAGATCACAGTCGCCAAGAGTCTCCCCGATGCACGATTGAATGGCCTTTCAGCCAGAGGTCTCCTGAGCACTATAAGGTCATAACCAATACATCATGCTCTAGCGATAGACTCCACAGTGTAACCTTTCAGCAAGACAATGGCAAGGTCACAACGACCTGTTTAGAACTGAATGAAGCAAAGCTGCTAGTCGGCCAAACATGGAACCTATCACATCGACTTGGCACTCATGGAAGTTTTAGCTTGTATAGTTTGAGGAACATATTTACAACAGTCTCCCACTTGACGAAGATCATACAGGCACCTCTAGAGCATAATACTTACTGAAAATCATGGGCACTAAGGCCCATTGAATTGGCACACCACCTAAACTTGTCTGTGCTCACCGGCTTCATCAATGCATCTGCAAAATTCTCTAGAGTATCAACCTTTTCCAAACTGACCTTTCCATCCTCAACCATATCTCGTAGAAAGTGGTACTATACATCAATATGTTTTGTCCTGGCATGGAAAGTTGGGTTCTTTGCGAGACAAATGGCACTCTGATTGTCACATAAGATTGTTATTTCCCCTGCATCAAAACCAATATTAGAACACAAATGTTTCAACCATACAACTTCTTTACAAGCATGAGTAGCTACCATGTATTCAACCTCTGTAGTGGACAAAGCGACTATAGCCTACCGCTTGCTCATCCAACTCACTGCACCACCATTCAACATGAAAATGTATCCACTGGTGGATCTCCTGCTGTCAATGTCCCCTGCCCAATCAGAATCTACATAACCCCGAATGCTAAGAGTCCTTTGTGATTCATATGAATTCCCATGATAACACAAAGCAAAATCTGAAGTTCCCTTCAAATATCTAAACACCCTCTTCATAGCATCCCAATGTATTCTTCCTGGATTAGCCATAAATCGACTAAGTACTCCCACTGCTTGGGCAATGTCTGGCCTTATATAGACCATTGCATACATAAGACTGCCTACAACACTAGCATAGGGCACACTGTTCATGTCCTCCATCTCAGTAGGAGATTTTGGATAGTCCTCAATAGATAGCTTCATTCCCTGCATGACTGGAACAACTAACTGCTTGCAATCATTCATACAAAATCTCTCAAGAATAGTCTTGATATACTTACTCTGACTAAGCCAAAGCTTTCTATTCTTCCTGTCCCTAGATATCTCCATCCCCAGAATATACCTTGCTGCACCAAGATCCTTCATTTTTAACTTAGCAGACAACTAAGACTTAAGATCAGAAATCATTAGCTTGCTATTTCCTATGAACAACATATCATCAACATAAAGAGCAATAACAAGCACTTGATCACTTTCAGCTTGATAATATACACAGTGATTAGATTTTGATCTCACAAAGCATAAAGATAATACATAAGTATCAAATTTTTGGTACCACATTCTAGGAGACTGCTTTAACCCATATAGAGACTTCTTTAATTTGCATACCAGTTTTTCTTTACCCTTTTCAATAAAGTGCTTAGGCTGGGACATATAGATTTCTTCTTCAAGATCACCATGAAGAAATGTTCTCTTCACATCCATCTGTTCAACCTCTAAGTCATACGCTGCTGCAAGTGACAATAGAAATCTAATGGACATCAGTTTTGCTACAGGAGAAAATATTTTTCCATAATCAATTCCCTCGACCTGGGAATAACCCTTTGCAACCAGTCTTGCTTTGTATTTTTCTACACTGCCATCCAAACCAATCTTTTTCTTAAATACCCATTTACAGCCCACAGGTTTTCTGCCTTTAGGCAAGGCAACCAAACTTTAGGTTTCATTTTTATCTAATGACGCCATTTCTTCCTCCATGGCTTCCAATCAAGAATTTGAATCAGACATTTTAATTGCCTCCTTTATAGTCCTAGGCTCATCAGTGCTAGAAATTAAAGCATAGGCACAAGTAGAATCAATTAATGAGAACCCATACCTATCTGGTTGTTTCCTTTCTTGGGTTGACCTCCTCACTGGTTGAGCTTGAGGTTCTTCTTCTTCAGAACTTTCAGAACTTTCAGAACTGCTTGAGCTCTCCTCAGTTTCAGGTACATTTTGAATCTTCAATTCTTCTTTCTCTGGTGTAGGAGGAATTGCTACTACATCCTTACTATTTTCTGACTTTGTCTCTTACTACAGATCCAAGGTGGAAGGTTTCATCTCACAAAAGATTACACTTCTACTGTATACAACCTTCTCTATAATAGGATTCCAAAGTTTGTATCCTTTAATGTTAGCACTATAGCCAATAAAAATACACTTGACAGCCTTGTTCTCGAACTTAGATCTTTTTACATCCGGCACATGTGCATATGCCTCACAGCCAAAGACTCAAATATATCTAAGAGAGGGATTCTTACCAGAACACGCTTCCAAAGGTGCCTTATCAACAAGAGCAAAGTTTGGAGACCGATTAACCAAGTAACATGCAGTAGTAGTAGCTTCAACCCAGAACTTCTCCTCCAAACCAACACTACTAAGCATACTTCGTGCTCTCTCCATCACTGTCCTATTGAACCTTTCTGCAACTCCATTCTGTTGTGGAGTATAAGGTGTAGTATTATGTCTTTTGATTCCATGTTCTTTACAGTATCTTTCAAATTCATCAGAACAGAATTCACCGCCATTATCAGCCCTTAAGAATTTTATTGTTTTACCAGTCTGATTTTCAACAAGATTTTTAAACTCCTTAAATTGACTGAACACTTCTGATTTACTTTTCAAAAAATGTATAAATGCTCTCCTTG
The DNA here is from genome assembly GCA_007258455.2 of Sequoia sempervirens. NCBI lineage: Eukaryota > Viridiplantae > Streptophyta > Pinopsida > Cupressales > Cupressaceae > Sequoia > Sequoia sempervirens. Next base: position 156,562,154 of record VDFB02105785.1, on the reverse strand, counting down.
AATAATCATCAATGAACAACTCATAGTATCTTGATTTAGACAATGAAGGAACATTCACTAGACCAAACACATCTAAACATGGATATAATCTAACAGACCGGAATATTTATGACGACTGTCATAAAATGAAACAAGGTGCTGCTTTCCATATATACAGTGTTCACAGAATTCAAATTCCAGATTACAATCTTCAAGCCCCTCAACCAAGTTTTTATTTTTCAAAAAATTTAAACCTTTTTCTCCTATGTGGCCTAACCTATGATGCCAAAGCATAGTCTTCTCTGCAGGAAGTTTTACTTTCGTAGAGTTTACATAATTAGGGATATTTCCTTCTTTACCTCCATGAGCAGCTTTCAGTGACTTCAAAGAGACACTGTTACATTGAATAGCTTGTCCATCCAGCTTGTATAGGGTACCAATTTGAGCACTTCTAGCCAACACCATTGAACCTGTAGTCATCTTGCAGCCACTTCGCAAGAACAAGACTTGTACTCCAGTATCATTGAGCTTGCTGACAGACAACAAATTTTGAGCCAGACCTGGTATGTGCATCACATCATTGATCCCCTTTATTCTGCCATTAGGGAATTGGATTCTGACTCTTCCATGGCAAACAATTTTCAAAGTTGAATCACTCACCAAGTATACCTTTCCACCATCGTACTCTTCATACTTTGTGAACCATTCTTTGTGAGATGTCATGTGGAATGATGCTCCAGAATCAATCAGCCAGACATCATTTGATCCCTGTGTAGCCAAGACTACAATGAAGGCATCGCCATCACTATGAGAAGAACCATTATTAGAAGAGCCCTTCTTCTTCTTTTTCTCCTCTTTACAATCCTTTTGGACATGACTAGGTTGCCCACAGTTCTAGCATTTCACCTTGGACTTCTTGCCAGGAGACTTTGATCTCCCTTATGATTTCGATTTGGACTTCTTGTCATTCTTCTTGCCTTTGTCTTTTGACCTTGCTCTAACAGCAAGAGCTTCCTTAGCCATCTCAGAAGATTTTCTTCTCATCTCTTCTGACAGCAAAGAACCAACAACATCTTCCATCTTGAAACTAGATGTTGTACTCCCAATAGCCATCACTAGATGATCCCAAGAGTCTAGAAAATAACATAACAAAAGCATACAACAATCTTCTTCTTCAATTTTCACACCAACAAATGTTAATTGTGTGAGCAACATGTTAAATGCATTCAAATGATCAGCTACAGACCCTCCTTCCTGCATTCTCAAAGAGTATAGTTTATTCCTCAGGAATAGTTTATTCACCAAGGACTTCCCCTGATAAATAGACGCCAGTCTCTTCCACAAGGAAGACGCAATCTTCTCTTCATGCACATTTAGAAGCACTGAGTCTACCAAACAAAGCCTTATTAGCCCCTTAGACTTCCTATCTGCAAGGTCCCAATCTTCTTGCTTCATGCCTGTAGGTTTCACTCTAGCCACAATAATCCAAAGATCACGGTCAACAAGAAGATCCTCCATCTTGAGTTTCCACAACTCAAACTTACTGCCATTGAATTTCTCCATTTTAAACTTTCCAGATGTACTAGCCATCTTAACCTATAATCAGAAATAGCAATCTCTACAAGACTCCCACTGAATAGTATTGACACAAAAAACCCAATGTACCCCCAAGGATAACACAACTGGCCAGGCTCTGATACCACTTGTAAGGAAAATTAGATGCGGAAAACAATTCTCTTAACGTCAATACCTCAGGGAAGAATGCATAAGTACTTTTAAATTTTCAATTATAGTCAAGTTGAGATGCACTATGAAATAGATTACAGAAAAAGAGTATTAGCCAAACACACATGAACACCAGATATACGTGGGAAAACCCTTACGGGAGAAAAACCCACCACACCAAGAGAAATCACTTTGTATTACAGTAATCGGAATTACATACAATTCCAGACTTATCTTTCTGGTGTCATTATACAACAACATTCATCATGAACATTCTTCAAATAGAAAACATCCAAGTTATAGCCTTTACAGATTTTAAATCCTTTACTGATACAATTTTAATTCTTCACACTTCACTGTTGATCGAACTACTATCCAACCCCCAAGCATCTGCAACTTCCAACTATATCCATGGTGTTCCCTGACTGTTGAGCTTTCTCACAAAACTGTCGCAACGAACCAACTACTAACAGTTCACTTTTGGCTTCCTCTACTTGTCCACGAGATTCCACGTATGACAGTCAAATGGTCAACATAATTCATAATACACTGGCATCTTAGTGAGACACTAACAGTGTCTTGCCGATACCACATATACTTCATATTGATGTCACCAAAATGTTATATCGAGCTCCAAGAGATACACCGAGTCATCACATAGTCGCCCTGACCTATCACTTTCGCCAGAAGGTCATAGCGAGACATCAAAGGTTATACCAAAGTCCCCATACCTACCGAGCACCAAGGAGAAGTCGGAAAGACTCACACTTATTGCCAAGAGTTCATATCGATCTCCATATGTTACTTCGATGACCAACTGTCACCAAGAGCTACCTTGATAGCCATCAGCTATTGGTAAGACATTCACCATCACTAAGAGGTTTCTCCGATAGCTTTAAGTTACCCTGAAGATTCTTCAACATTAGCAAGACTCATTGAAGTCGCTAGGACTTCTTATCAAAACCACCATGTTCCACCGATGACCATCATTCACCAAGAGCTACACCGAAGACTAACACTTGAGTCTTTGTCACTGAGACATATCCACATCGGTAGGACATCTTAACGATGAAATTTCCTTCGGCCATGTCTCCTTGATGAATACAAAAAAAACACTGTCGGCATAACATCTGCTTTCGCAGTGACTTCTTATCGAGTCAATATGGGTTACCCCGAGGACCTCAATACATACGTTGTCGGCGAGAGATTAACACTTCGCTGAGACAACTTAGCAAAAACCTTTAGCTTCACTAAAGACCATAGTCGCCAAGAGTCTCCCCAATGCACAATTGAATGGCCTTTTGGCCAGAGGTCTCTTGAGCGCTATAAGGTCATAATGAATACATCATGCTACAGTGATAGACTCCATAGTGTAACCTTTCAGCAAGACAATGGAAAGGTCACAGTGACCTATTCAGAACTGAATAAAGCAAACCTGCTAGTCGACCAGACATGGAACCTATCACACCGACTTGGCACTCATGGAGGTTTCAGCCTATATAGTTTGAAGCACATATTTCCAACATTTCCATCTTCCTCAATAGATTTACACAATTTTTTTCCAGTATCCCATGTATTCAAAATCTTCTATTTTTTCTTTTTCTATTTACAACAAATAATGCTAACCTATTTTATTCTATATTTATATTTTCCCCTTTCTAATGTTTCACAAATACAATAAGCATTCAAGTGAATTAGTCTATTTTAAATTGTGTATGTCAAGTTACTTGTGATTCTTAAGTTCTCTTCCAATAGTTGTTTTAGAATTTGTTTGTTTTTGTTTTTTGTGTGATATATGATAAGAGTCCTTGAGATTTTCCATGGACCTTGAATTTTTGCTCAAGGGTTTGGCTAGAGCCCATGAGGCTTAATGATGCCAATATGGTAGGGAGGAAAACGAGCATGGGTTTAGTGCTTTTGGATTCTATCATCATATATTTGTTGTTGCTTATATACATAGACACACAAATTCTCGCACGCACTTGCCCATCAAAAACATAGTCTATTCTATTCATTGTATTTGTCATTGTTTCCACAACTCTCTTTCCAACATTTTTAGTACATTACTTATACACAATTGTTTGCCAGTATCCCATGTATTCAAAATCTCCTATTTTATCTCTTTTTATTTACAACAAACAATGCTAACTTGTTTTATTCTATGTCTATATTTTTCCTTTATAATGTTGCACAAAAGCAATAGGCAATACAAGGGAATTACTGTATTGTAAATTGTCTATTTCATAATCTTTCCTACTACAATAAGTTGATGCAATGCTACTCACTCTTGTTGAACACCGCCAACATGACATGTAAGTACAAAACTTTCCTATTATAAATAAAAAGATTTTGTTAACCAACTGTAAATATTATTAATAATTTCACTTGCTTTTTTTTGTAATGAAATGTGTTTCTTCCAAGAATATAGCTTTCCACGAAGGAAATTAAGTGTACTCAATGACATGCTATGTAATTCAAAAACATGAAACTATTCTTTGATAATGACCATATTCCTTTTGTAGGTGGAAATCTGCATAATTATAATCATCAAATATGTTGTTCATTGGATACATATTTGTGTAGCACATATTTCATTTAAAATGGTGGATATGAAGAACCAAAATAAGCATTTTTACCCTCCAATGTATGCAGGAAAGTGTTATAAAATCCATGGAATTTGTCATATCTTTAAAATTCATGATGTTGTTCATGAAATTATAATTTATGCTATTTTCCATGGATTTTATAACATTTCTCACTACATACCATGTAGGCCAAAAGTGTTATGGTGTGTACATGTTGGATTTTCAACATGGTGATTATTTCAATTCAATGCTGTATATATATTTGTTCTAGCATAGGTGCTCCACAAAAAAATGTTCACCACTCTCAACTATATAATGCTAGCATGTCAATAAATAGATTCAATTGACCGACCATAAATACCATTAATTATCTTTACTTTGCCATTGTCTTTGATAATTTTACACATTTACTTAGTTACTTTTAATCCTTACTTTTTGATTCCAACGGGTTGAGTACAACATCTTTTTTGAAGTCAAATAAATCATTGTTTTCCCACAAAATTTGGAATACCTTTTAATTCAATAAAACCACATGGATAATAATGCTTTTACTTACAAAATTATCGACTCATGAAAGAAATAAATCATCCAAAACCACACAAGATTTTTTTTTTCCATTTCTAGTACTTATGGGGATCACTAATAACTTTTTATTTGATTCAAATTGCTAAAAATGTTTTTCTATACAATGCCCCACCACACAACTCCGAAGGAACAAATCCTTTTAACAATTAATGGCACATTTTTTAATTTTTTTTTAAAGTAAACTAACATAATTTGTGCGTTAACATAAATTACATGAAATACAATTGTACATATACAATAAAAAACATGCAACGTGATATTATCATTCAACACTTGAAATGGAATTATACATGTCCAACTTATTAAGTCCGTTGGGGTTACATGACTACATTACTTTTCGTATCGATGTCATTACATAGCAAGAATGTTAAGCATCAACCATTAACCACTAGACAATAACATGAACATGGACAATACTTTGATAACATGAAGATACATTGCTCAAGGACAACTTTAATATAGTAGTGCTTCCCAACATGAATGGGAAGAGTGCAATAGCATGGAATGATACATCTGAAATGTATGCATACAAATCTACTAGGCTGGATCCAAACACTGGTACAACTCAAGAACCACTATACCTGGTATGACTCGATCTCAGCTAGGGACCCAATGGGGAGCATAGCACATTCCACCCAACCACATGGACCTGAAGGCCCAACCCCCATGCTAGGAGAAGATAAGAAGGATCTCAATGAAAACCATCAAACGAAACAAGGATTACAAGACTTCACAAAGAAAAAAAATAAAACAAGATAACAATCATCACAAGAATTAACCAATCCAAGAGGTAACCAACATAAGAAATAACCAACACAAAACAACATAACATCACATCAACATACTCATTCCAACATCCGCTTCCAAATGCTCAAGAATAAAAGAGAGGAACAAGAACATACAAGGTTGTTAAAGGGTGGAGTGTCATCGCATAAGTAGTCACATGTTATCTTAGTGTAACCTTCCTAGGTTGTTGGCCCCCATCTTGGGTTATCCTGGTAACTTCTATTGGCAGCTAGCCCCCCATGCTCGCTATGTGGGATTAACATACCTTGATAAATTACTATGTAGAGGCAAGGTAATTGATCTTTCCATTCCAAGACTTCCCACTCATCCCAAGCCTAAATGAGCACTTGGGCACATGAGTGAGGCAACATTATCTGAATTACTGTGTGGAAACTACCACAAAACCCCTAATTAATTAATTAAGTTATCACTTGAATTAAACTCACAATGGACGATCCTAGAATAGCCACTTTGGGAACTGGCCCTCCACTGAGAGCCACTCCCCCAACTAACAGCAATACCACAAAATCACAAAGGGCAAGCCAATTTGCACAACAAAATAACTACACCAAGTGAGACATGCACTATCTCAAGCTAGAACATCAGAGTAGCATAAATCCACATTCAAGTGCAAGGCTCAAGTTGCATAAACTTGACCAAGTGTAAGATCAACCATCATCAAAGTAACAAAAACATAAAACCACCTGCTTTCAGGTGAAACAACAAAAAACTGAAGTAAATACTTTAGGCTTGATATGGGTTATCCAAGGCGAATCGTCGCAGGTCGCCGGCCCCCATTCCAACTCTTGTAATAAATAAATAAAATAATAATCCCCTCTATCCTCTAGAAGACTCTCAAAAAGAATGCTAACACAAGGGTTCCCCATCAAAGCAATATCAACAAAAAAAAAGATCTCAAAGAGTTATTTTCATCCCACAATAAATGAGTCAACAAGTAAAGAATAACATGATGACATCATAGAGAGACCTTCAAAATCAAACAAAACTAACAAAATACCATTAATATAATCAAAATTCTCTCAATGACCATAAGGCACACATGAGCTTCCACCTTTAACCATAATCAAAGTCAACATACTTTCCAAAATCGATGCAATCCCCAATCATAAATATAGCAATCAATCCAAGCAACCCTTACATCATGTACATGAATAAACCATAGATCAAAATCTCTTCCACTTTGAAAAATGAATAAATCAATTCATTCAAGGGAGAATATGGTAAACCACACTTAAATGAATATTAATACAAGTAATCCTTTTATCCACTCAATTACAAAAATGCAAATAAAACTCTTATCCCTTGTTTTAATGTTTGATAATCAAACTATGTTATCCCCTACAAGTAACTAGAATATAATATTTCAAACATAATGTGAATTCACAAGGAGAATTTGTACATACCTATCTAGCTTTTAGCTAGGATAGAACATTCAAGGCATGAATGCAGCCATATTTAATTTGTGTTTCATTAAGTTCAATGTTTCATGTAGAAAATCCTATCCTCTATCAAGAAACTATAATCATTAAAAGTTCCTAACGAGGATCATAAAGTGTCATGTGAATATTCTTATTCCTAATGATGTTTTTAGGCAAAAGAATGAGGAGTCGAAAAGAGGATTAACTACAGGGGCACTGGAAAGAGTTCATGATTTAGTTTGCAAAGATAATGATGTTGCTTGGTACCTATATATGACATTGTGGATCCATTTCAAGTGGGCACCATCAAGGGTGTTATTGGCTACCAAGATGATGAAAAGTTTTTAATAAGGATAAATTTTTAATGATTAAGTGTTGCGGCTGTGATAGATTGTCTAGAGAATCAAGGAGATCATTTAAATCTCAAAACTTTCATTTATGTTCAAATGTTTTAGCCATGACAAGTTGACAATGCAATTAGGTAGATTATTTAAATATATACACCCTACCATATTCAAGTGTTGCCACTATGATGGGTTGCTAATTGAATATCAGTTTGAAGTTTATATTTATTCTACTATTGTTTTACTCTAAATTGATTCTACTATTATCTGATATATGAAGGTATCTAATATGTGGTGTTGTGTATCTTTTACCCAATATTGATCAAAAGAGATATTTAGAAAAGAAAGGAAGAGTATAACAATTTTTAGGAAAAAGTCCAACATAATAGACCCATGATATAATATGAATGTGGTTTCTATTTTGTAGCACACTTAAGACTATATGTTCTAAAAAGAATGGTGAAAAAAGTTATAATCTATGTCTCAAGATTTATACACATTTATAGTAGCAGGAAACAAAATTCCTTCACCATATTTGCATTTGGCCTTTTCAAGAAGCAAAGTATGCACAATACCTACCTAGATTTTGTGAAGCCTTTGGGAAGGTAATTGAAAGTTCAAATACGATGTAAAATGTAGATTCCCTCATCCTCTTTCGATATGAGCTCCTCTGCAATACTTGGTATGTCCCCCTGTATCCTCCCCCAATTCACTCCTTTCCCTTTTGGTGGGTGTCCATATCCAAATCCAAATCATCCATATTGGCACCAACTTGAAGAAAATAAGTTAATGTTTTCGTTCAGCATACACATCTACAAAGGCCATCCAACTATAGTATTTGACCAATTTCCTCCTTTTATCTTGCTAGAGTCTCCCCCTAATCCACATCTACCCCACAATTAAATTTGTAATGCATGCACCGCCTATTGAGCAATTACAAGTCATGCCTAAAACGTGCCCAAAGCCAAGATAAACTATTAACGATTCCCTTATTCGCTTTTACATATAATAATTATAATTTGTAACCAATTAAAGTTATTCCTTCCATGCAAAGGAATTTGATACAAACTAGAATGCTCATGCATATAAATGCATTTAATTATGTCCCATTCCAAAACTAATTAATTGGTATGAATAATTTATTTATTTAGTTATTAAATTGACTTGTAACTTTATTAGCTTTATCCTAAGCAATAATTAATCAAAACCTTAAATTAAACCAAATTGAAAAAATACCAAGTAATACCAGACTTCACTGCAAGATGAGCAACTCAAGGACAACATAGATGGAGGGGCATTACATCCTCCCCCCTAGGCTTTGACTTACTCCTGGAATTCGCGAAAGAAAATATAACATACACATAGATAAACAATATCAATTATTCATGCAACCTAATATTAAACAATAAAATCACATAATCAACATGACCTCACAATTAAATCAATAAGTGGGAGAAACGAGTAAGACATTTAACAAATCAAAATAAACCATATTGATAGGGTAACAAGGTGGGGGTACTTATCCTTGTCAAGGATGATGGGAAGGTTGGGGAACCTTCTTGTTAACTCTGTGTTTCCACATCATACCCATTGGGATTTATGAGGCTCACCCAATCCTAACAGTGCAGGTGGAGTCGAGGCTTAGTACCTGCAATATTGCATAAAAATAAATGTTGTATATAACATTTATATATAACAAACACACCATGAGAGGAATTCACAATGTAGCAGGGCGCTCAAGAGTAAGTGATGCTATATCGTCCCTCTCACCAAGACTCCAAACAGTAAGCACATCATAGCAATCGCTCATCAACAAAATAGTAAACATAGTACAAGTCTATCTTAACCAATTTAATCGAATCACATTACACTCACATCAACACTTCTAATGTCCTGTAATACATTTTGGTACATCAAATTGTCACATTTCCATAGAACACTACATAATTATGTATTCAAGGCACTCATATTTCATTAAATATTCAACATTTTCATGCAAGAAATTCTACTTCATGCATTATTCAACACCCAATATTACAACATATGCAACACAAGCTCATAATTTTATGTCCATTCAAAACATAAAACACAATTCATAACTTCAAAACACACAAAATTCCTTATTTAAACACATTCACCATATACACACTCAAATTCACTTCACAAGGAACACACCACAAAGTGACACAAGGGTCCCAAAATCCATTCTCGATAGGAAGAATATCAGTGCATTGTACACTACACCAAGGGTCCTATCCTTTCCACTGGGTTTTTGTACCTTTGGACCAACACCACAAAGAGACAAACTCAAGTTACTAAGTGCAGATGACACAAATGAAATGACTCAACCTCGGGAGAATGAGCATCTAGGTCAATGTAATGGGTTCATAGTGTCCAATGGATGAACCTAGGCTCTGATACCATGTGTAACACCCTGCCATGCAACCCCGGAGGAACAAATGCTTTTAACAATTAATGGCACAATTTTTTATTTTTTTTTAAGTAAACTAAAATAATTTGTGCATTAACATAAATTACATGAAATACAATTGTACATATACAATAAAAAACATGCAACATGATATTATCATTCAACACTTGAAATGGAATTATGCATGTCCAACTTATTATCAAGTCCCTTGAGGTTACATGACTACATTACTTTTCGTATCAACATCATTACATAATGAGAATGTTAAGCATCAACCATTAACCACTAGACATTAGCATGAACATGAAAAATACTTTGATAACATGAAGATACATTGATCACGGACAACATTAATACAATATTGCTTCCCAACATGAATGGGAAGAGTATAATAGCATGGAATGATACATCCAAAATGTATGAATACAAAGCTGCTAGGTTGGATCCAAAGTTTGGTACAATTCAGGAGCCACTGTAACTAGTACAACTCGATCTCAACTAGGGACCTAATGGGGTGTATAGCATGTTCCAGCTACCCACCCTCTGTGCTAGGAGAAGACAAGAAGGATATCAACAAAAACCATCAAACAAAACAAGGATTACAAGACTTCACAATGAAACCAACAATAATACAAGATAACAATCATCACAAGAATTAACCAATCCAAGAGGTAACCAACATAAAAATAACCAACACAAGACAACATAACAACACATCAACATGCACATGCCAACATTCGCTTCTAGAGGCACAAGAATACAAGAGGGAAAAAACAACATACAAGGTTGTTAAAGCATGGATTTTCATTGCATAGGTAATCACGTGTTATCCTAGTGTAACCTTCCTAGGCTACCGACCCCCATCCTAGGTTATCCTAGTAACCTCTACCGGCTGCCGACCCCCCATGCTCATTATGTGGGATCAACATACCTTGCTAAATTACTATGTAGAGGCAAGGTAGTTGATCTTTCCAATCTCGTCCTTCCCACTCATCCCAAGCCTAAACAAGCACTTGAGCCCATGAGTGAGGCAAAATTATCTGAATTAATGTCTAGAAACTACCCCAAAACCTCTAATGAATTAATTAAGTTATCACTTGATTTAAAATCATAATGGGTTATCCTAGACCAACCACTTTGGGCGTCGGCCCCCACTAAGAACCACTCCCTCAACTAACAACAATACCATAAAATCACAAATAGCAAGCCAATTTGCACAACAAAATAACTACACCAAGTGATACATGCACCATCTCACAGTAGAACTTTAGAGTAGCATAAATCCACATTCAAGTGCAAGGATCAAGCCACATAAACTCAGCCAAGTGTAATATCAACCATCATCAAAGTAAAAAAAAACATAAAACCACTCACTTTAACAAACCATAATCCCCTCTATCCTCTAGAAGACTCGAAAAAAGAATGCTAACACAAGGGTTCCCCATCAAAGAAATATCAACAAAAAACAAGATCTCAAAGAGTTATTCTCATCCCACAATTAACAAGTCGACAAGTAAAGAATAATGGGATGAAATCATAGCGAGACCTTCAAACTCAAACAAAACTAACAAAATACCCTCAATATAATCAAAACTCTTTCAATGACCATAAGGCACACATGAGCTTCCACCTTTAACCATAATCAAAGTCAACATACTTTCCAAAATCGTTTCAATCCCCAATCATAAATATAGCAATCGATCCAAGCAATCCTTACATCATGTACATGAATACACCATAGATCAAAATCTCTTCCACTTTGAACAATAAATAAATCAATTCATTCAAGGGAGAATATGGTAAACCGCACTTAAATGAATATTAATACAAGTACTCCTTTTATCCACTTAATTACACAAATGCAAATAAAACTCTTATCCTTTGTTTTTATGTTACATAATCAAACTATCTTATCCCCTACAAGTAACTAGAATATAATATTTCAAACATAATTCAAATTTGCAAGGAGGTTTGGTATAGACCTATCTGGATTTTAGCTAGGATAGAACATTCAAGGCATGAATGAAGCCATAGTTAATTTTCTATGTTTCATTAAGTTCAATGTTTCATGTAGAAAATCCTATCCTTTATCAAGAAACTATAATCATTATAGGTTCCTAATGAGGATCATAAAGTTTCATGTGAATCTTCTTCTTCCTAATGACGTTTTCTTTATGATAAGGTTAGTTGAAGTAAAACAATCAACGTCAGAAATCTTCTCTAAATTATCTCATTGAAACAATCCTAATCAATAGAGATAAAGTTTAACTAAAACACCCAATAAAATTTACTTAATTTACAAGACCATTTTGCTATCAACTATAATTTAACTATATAAATCAATGTGCTTTAGTAGTGTACCGAAACCAATCATTTTTGACAATTTAAATTCTCCTTATAGTAATACCCAATCAATTAAAGAAAATTCCAATTTAAAGTCTTTAATTAAACAACATATTCTTTCGACAATTTATTCATTTCCCACTATAAATATAAATCAATTCTTTAAATATATACACAATTATTTACTCAATTTAGTAATAACCTAACCAATAAAAGCTCTCTGATACTAAATATCATTTATATTTCCTTCACTCACATTTAACTAGTATTTATTACATAACATTTTACATCCTCTAAAACTCTCTTAAATTAAATAACGCTTTATTTCTCTATTTTTCCTTATTGATCATTTAATTAAAATCATCTTATACAATATTGTTCTCACTAATAACCCTAATAACATATTTATATCTATACATCTAATAAACAATATGAGTAAAATTATAATTGACAACAAGATAATTTACAACCCACCTTGCATGATATAAGAAAAATATGTTTACTTCTACAAGTTTCTTGCGTGATATAAAGCCTATTTTATGAATCCTTTCTAATCAAATTTTCATGTTTCGAATGTGTAAATATATATATAATCTTATCATGCTTATAAGAATAGTATTTGGTCTTCTAATTGGTCTAAAGAAAAACCCTATATGATCGAAAAAGTGTATCTAAGGATGAATAACGATATTAAAATAAATCTCAACTTATGATTCACTAAAGTAAAAATTATAGAAGTAAAACTAGTAAAATAATATAAGTAATACTCTTGTAGCCCGAATGAGAGCTTTGGAACAGGGTACACATTCATCAAGCACGAATACTGTGCACCCGAGTAGTCTTGTATGCAAAAAGTGAAAGCATAAACGTGGCTTGAAAGAATCAATAGTAAAAGGAGTTATAGCGTTAAAAGGATCTCAGCTAGCCACTAAGAATTATATGTATCCAACACTATTGAATACTATTATCCATAAAAAATTGAAAGCAAGATTCAGGAAATCTGAAGATAGAGAAGCCAAAATCCAAGGTTCGTCACAGAAGATCATACTAATACTGATATGCACTTTTAAAAAGGAAATAGAGTTTAAGATAAATTAAAATGGACCACCACAGAACCAAAATCACAATTTCTCTTGATATCCTTTGCCCGTGTCAGAGTGAAAGCAATAGGAAACAGAGCACAATGCAAGAGATTGAATCGAAGGTAGGAAAAACTGAATTGTAAGTGTTCTGGCAAGATGAGAAACACTTCAAATGCAATAATATCTCTAGTTCTATTGAATTCTACAGGAGTATGGATAGAGCGCAAGGATTAGGGTTTCGACTTACAAAATCAATACTAAAAGAAAATAAAACAAGACCATCGAATATCAAAATAAGAACAAAGCCTTCGATTATCTATTAAGAACAGGCCACCGAGTTTTCATAGAACACCAACATAGTATATTTCCATCGAATCCCAACAGAAAGCAGCGAATTAAAAATCATAATTTACAGATCAATATAAATCGCAGAAACCAAAACCTGTAGGTTTGAAGTAGGAAATCACCACACAAAGCATCAAATATATATAGCCATTGATGTGATATCGATACCTTCAGTTTCGAGTGTAAAAAGCAGGGAATATAACCACCCTATACAAGATTCAGTAAAACAAACATCTAGCCCAGCTGCGCGGCTAGGACAAGAAGTACGCAGGGGAAGGAGGCAGCAAAGTTTAGAGGGACGCTGGGCTGCGTTGGCTCTAGTTCCAAATGCCACCCTCTCATGAAATCTCATTCATGCATAAAGAAATCTGGCGCGATTTTAACATAGAAAAGGTGATAGAGATGTCGCTAACCACTGCCCACGGCGTTAGAAAAGGAGAGACCATAGAATTTTTCCCTCACCATCGAATACGTTTCAAAAGAATTGGAAGACAGAATTATTCATCGGTCCTTGCTGACACTGAGGTTGATGAAGATAAAGGGCTAGAAAGTGCAACTGGGGTTAGCTCCAAATATACACTGATGTTCAATACTCATTTAACGACGATGATGAAGATGAGGAAGTGAAACAAAAACCCAAGACTGATGTAAGGAGAGGAGAATCAGACATCTCCCAGGCGACCTTACGATCCAATAAACAAGAGGCGACTTAAGAAGAGTTGCAGCGGTAACACCAGGCAGAACTCGCATGGCAAAAGAATGAGAAGTCGAAAAGAGGATTAACTACAGGGGCACTGCAAAGAGTTCATGATTAAGTTTGCAACGATAATGATGTTGCTTGGTACCCATATATGACTGTAGGAAACAGGGGAGAGGACAGAGCAGACTAAATTGTAGGGAACAGGGGAACAGCAGAACAGAGATAAATTTGTATTAAACAAAATGAAACAATACATAGATTTACTGAGCTTCAGCTCATGCATTAAACACCAGACTAAACACAGGCTAATATCCTTTAGCAGCTCTGCGGAGCTGGACTCTGCTAGAGAGAGTGAAGAGCCCATTGCATCTGCCTCTATTTATAGAGGTCTTTGGAGTTTTCCAGAATAATGGAGGAGTTTGGAGATCATGTGAACTTTCAAGAAGGTTCGAGATCATCAGCGTAGGCTTTGTTTTATCCATCATACAATACATTGGCATATGTTAAGTGACTGTTATACAATATCCGGTAGAAGTTAGAATGTTCCAACACTCCCCCCTAATTTCTACTACTTACAATTTCCAAATTTTGTCTTTCATGTCTATAGACTCATTCAATCATTCTTGTAGAATACATTCAAGCTTGATTCCTATCATCTTTGACATAAGAACATCTATACAACATTTTCGACATGTTTGTAATATTTTTCCAACTTGATCCATAATTCCATCCACAATCCATTTGCATACATCCTGTCATAGGTTTACTTTTCCAATTTTTATTCCAGCACATTTTTTCACAATGATTTCCTAAACCACATATACTGCAAGGATGTAAGTTCCAGCATTCATCTTTTGTATGCCCTTTCTTGCTACAATAAGAACATTGAATACATTGTGTTTCTCGAACAAATTTACTTGATCCTACATTATTTCCTTTGCCTATTACATACCCAATTCCTTCATGTTTTTGCTTCATAACTGGTTCTATTGGCTCTTCCATTCCTTGTCTGTGCTTTCCTAGTCCTTGTCCTTTATATCCCATTTTCTTCATTATTTTCAAACCAACATTATTTTCATCACAATTAACATGATTTGCAAACACATTATCATCTTTATCTAAGTGCATTCTTCATCAATAAGAACTTCAGCTACATCACACAAACCAACTGATTCATCAACTGAACTATGCAAGTCTTTAATATCACATGAACCAGTTGACTGATTAATAGAACAACACAAGTCTTCAGTACCACATGCAACATCATACACCAATGGTTTTGTTTTCAAACATTTATTCTCTTCTTTCAATTTTGATATTTCGTTTTTCTGTAAACAATTTTCCTCTTCTAATCTCTTAATTTTTTCTTTCATCTCATCAAATAACTTCAATTTTTCTTGTAATGCTTCATATTTTACTTTAATTTTATCCAATTCAATTTCAAGATCATAAATTCTTATTAATTGTCCATTCTTTTCTATTGAAACTTGATGATTAAATTTCTTAAGTTCTTTGAGTTCTTCCTCCAAAACCCCTTTCTCTTTTTTCACTATTTTACCTGCTTTTCCCATCAACACAAATAATTTAAACTCACTTTATACATTTGATTTTGCTATAACAATTTTCTTTCCTCGAACAACTCAACTATGCAATCTTCTCTTTAACTGTGATTTACTTTCTTTTATAATTCACAAATCTTTGATGACACAACAAAAGAAAACAACCATGCTTCACCCCCTTTTTTTTAATCTCTATTTAATTTTTTTTGTTTTTCTTTCACGTATGTTCTTACAGATTGCAATCTCCACCTTTTAAAACCTTTTATAGCAAACCAGATATAAGAAATCTCCAAAAAAAAAAACTGTCATATACCTTTTGCTTCCTTTGAGTCTGGCAGCCTTCAGGCTTCTGTGACTACTTTAAACTTCATAAACTACAGATTAGATTCTACTCATTGAACAATGACGCCTTCTTCCTCAGATTTGAACACTTCAGACAGTAGCAGAACACGCAGCAGCAATCTTTTTCCTTAGGCAGCGATCCTTCTTGATATCTGCAGCTTTCAGAGAACAACAAACACAACACATAAAAGCATTCACTAAATTCAGTGTATAGGGTACATGCTTATCTGCAAGAATAAACACAAGAAGATAGACTGCCAATGCTTTGCGTCACAGAATGAATGAAGGATGAGAGAGCAGCGGCAGCTCAAGAGTTGATTTCCACCATTTCACAGCCTACACAACAGCCACTCCATAGCCCATAAAACCCATTGATTACAGTCTCACACAAACTTCGCACAACCTCACAGCCCATGGAACTAACAACTCACAGCGCACAACTAATAGTATGGAGCTTGCAATCAAACTAGAAGAATCCATTTGCAGACTGGCTCTCACTAATCTTTCCCCATGGCTCTGATACCACACGTAGGAAACAGGGGAGAGGACAGAGCAGACTAAATTGTAGGAAACAGGGGAACAGCAGAACAGAGATAAATTTGTATTAAACAAAATGAAACAATGCATAGATTTACTGAGCTTCAGCTCATGCATTAAACACCAGACTAAACACAGGCTAATATCCTCTAACAGCTCTGCAGAGCTGGACTCTGCTAGAGAGAGTGAAGAGTCCATTACATCTGCCTTTATTTATAGAGGTCTTTGGAGTTTTCCAGAATAATGGAGGAGTTTGGAGATCACGTGAACTTTCAAGAAGGTTCGAGATCATCAGCGTAGGCTTTGTTTTATCCACCATACAATACATTGGCATATGTTAAGTGACTGTTATACAATATCCGGTAGAAATTAGAATGTTCCAACAATGACATCGTGGATCCATTTCAAGTGGCCACCATCAAGGGTTTTATCGGCCGGCAAGATGGTGGAAATTCTTCGATAAGGATAAATTTTTAATGATTAAGTGTTGCGGCTGCGATAGATTGTCAAGAGAATCAAGGAGATAATTTAAATCTTAAAACTTTCAGTTATGTTCAAGTGCTTCAGCTATGACAAGTTGACAACGGAATCAGGGAGATTATTTAAATCTATACACCCTACCATATTCAAGCGCTGCCGCTGTGACAGGTTGCTAATGGAATATCAGTTTGAAGTTTATATTCATTCTGTTGTTGTTTTACTCTAAATTGATTCTACTATTATCTGATATATGACGGTATCTAATCTGTGGTTTTGTGTATATTTAACCCAATATTGATCAAAAGAAATATTTAGAAAAGAAAGGAAGGGTATAACAATTTTCAGGAAAAAAACCAAGATAACAGACCCGCGATATAATATGAATGTGGTTTCTATTCTGTTGCACACTTAAGACTATATGTTCTAAAATGAATAGTGAAAAAACTTATAATCTCTGTCTCAAGATTTATACACATTTATACTAGCAGGAAACAAAATTCCTTCACCATATTTGCATTTAGCCTTTTCAAGAAGCAAAGCGTGCGCAATACCTACCTGGATTCTGCTAAGCCTTTGGGAAGGGAATTCAAAGTTCAAATACGATGTAACACTCAGATTCCCTCGTCCTCTTTCCATAAGAGCTCCTCTGCGACACTTGGTGTGCCCCCCTGTATCCTCCCCCAATTCACTCCTTGCCCTTTCGGTGGGTGTCCATACCCAAATCCAAATCATCCATCTTGGCACCAGCCTGAAGAAAATAAGTTAATGCTTTTATTCAGCATACATGTCTACGAAGGCCATGCAACTACAGTATTTGACCAAATTCCTCCTCCTCCTATTTTGCCAGCCTCCCCACAATCCACATCTACCCACAATTTAATCTGTAATGCATGCACCGCCTATTGAGCACTTACAAGCCATGCCTAAAAACGTTCCCAAAGCCAAGATAAACTATAAACGATTCCCTTATTCGCTCTGACATGCAATAATTATAATTGGTAACCAATTAAAGTTATTCCTTCATGCAAAGGAATCCGATACAAACTAAAATGCTCATGCATATAAATGCATTTAATTACGTCCCATTCCAAAACTAATTAATTGCTAGGAATAATTTATTTATTTAATTATTAAAATTTGTAACTTTATAGCTTTATCTTAAGCAATAATTAATCAGAACCTTAAATTAAACCAAATTGACAAAATACCAAGTAATACCAGAGTTCACCGCAAGATGAAGAGCAACTCAAGGACAACACAGACGGAGGGGCATTACAGTCTACAAAATCCTTCTCCCGTCGTTTCCCTGTTTCACTATTCCTATATATTATGTTCATAAATATATAGTGTTGTGTACATTGATTTTCTTTTCCATGATACATGATAAAATTCCATGTTATTAGGTGTTTTTGCATATGCCAATTGATCATATTCATTGTTCTAATATAACAATATGAACTATTTTGGCTGCCTTGTGAAATGACAAACTCTAGTGTTTATATTATTTAAAGCACAACTTCAAGTTTGCCATGTATTAGTATTCATGTCTACCTTACAATAATTAAATCATAATCAATCAATTGATTCATGAACTAGACAAAAATATCAAATATAGATGTGCATCTAGGCCTAACAACTATTATAGTATAATACATAAACAATTATATGATAGCTTAGCTTTTTGACAAAAATGATTATTATTAACAAAACTAATTATTCAAAAATTTAAATTCTATTTAATTTTCCACAACTAATTTATTAAGAAATTTTTTATTTCAAACTAAGAAATATTGATGAATAAATCCAAAGATCAATTTCCCCCTCTATGCAAATAGTTCTTAATTTCCCATGGACTGCATTAATTAAAGATAATTAAATAATAATCAATCAATTTACTGATTAACATAGAAAAACATATCAAACATGAATTTCCTCTTTTATGCAAATGGTTCTTAGTCTTTGAATGCATTGCCTTATCTTAAGAAAATTAAATAATAATTAATCAATTGATTGATTAACCTAGAGAAAAATGTTAGAATATACATGTGCATCTAGGCCTACCAACTATTAAACTAAAATACACATAAAATTATATCATACCTTAAATTTTTGAGAGAAATTATTATTACTACCAAAACTAATTATTTGAAAATTTAAATTCTATTTAATTTACCAAATTATTTAATTAATTAAAATCACTTTAAAAGAATTATTGTAATTAAAAGTATTCATGATTAATTGCTTGAGATTCATAAACTCTTATCCTTGTCCACCTCATGTTATTCCATGTTGAATTATGAACATGCTTTCCTTTTTATTGCTTTCTCTAATACTTGCAAATATTAACAACTTCCTTCCTTGCTTCCCACTGAATAGTGATTTGCAGTGGACCCTTATCGATTGATCGTCAAATGCCTATGCGTTCGACTGCTAGTATTAGTAGTATTGGAAAATTAATATTCTACCAACAATACTTTAAATCAAATACCATACTACACATCTTACTAGTAGTAATGAGAAAAAATGTGTCACTTGTTTAGGGTTTGAATTTTATATGTTTTATATTTATTTTACCATACTTTTTTACATAATTTAAAATCATATTCTAAACCCACTAAGAATTGTACAGGTAGGGTTTATATAAAGTGAACTAATATCTTTGTATATATAAGGCCTCACCTTACATATGACCATGGAGAGACCTATTCTTACTGCTATACATGTATGATAGTGGATAATAGAATATTCTACTGAGCTCTTTGTGTGAGATGTAATTGTGACTCGTGATGTGATGCTAAGAGAGCTAAGCTATTATGCATATCACACTAATACTCAAACATTATTACTCTTGAAAAAAATTCACCATAATATTAAATAATGTTAATCATTTTTAGAATGTATACAATAGCTTCAATTCTATAGAACATAAAATCAATTTGTTAGCAATAACCTAAATCATTGATGATAAATATAAATTAGACTTGTGAGATGATTGTGTATTGTGCTTCATCCTTCTAATTGATAAGATTTAGAAATATTATAAGTCTTGTTATATATTGAATTAGTTTCAATATCTTAGTTCAAGTTTAAAATATTACAATTAACTATACGATATGTGTTAGATATCATTTGGTGTTAGTAAGGAATTTGGATTGAATTGATATACAAAGTGATGAAAAATTTCAAGTAAGATGTTTATGGGAATAAGGATTATATATAATCACATTGACACATGTAAATTGTATTTATTTAGCTATTATATCATACATAATGATGGTTTTAAATGAGTGTGAAAGTAATTTTCCATAGCTAATGTCCAAATCGGATGTCCTTTATGAAAACCCTAATCATGTGGTTCCTAGTGAGGCCATCACCTTATTCCATGATGAAGACCAAGCTATCTAAATTTTTAATTATTATAAATGTGAAATACTTTTTTTGTAAATGTGGTTTGTGGGTGTCTTAATGTTAATAGGAGTTGTATTGATCACAAATAAAATCCATGTTGGAAAAATCGGATTAGTTTCTTCAAGGGATTCTAGAAGGTCCTAAAGTATTTTTTCTCACTCTTTCTGAGTTCGTTTAGGCCCTAAGATCAACCCCCTATGGGTTAGGTACCTTTTAGGACCTATACCTTGTGTTTTAGATTCGATTTAAACCTTTCCAAATTCCTTAGAAAGTGGGTGAAGAATTTGTGACTTTTGGGTAAGGGAAAGTGACTTGTCACTTTAAAACAGACTCCACCAACTTCATGTATTGAGATTTTCAAGATCTCACACATATGAGTTCTTCTCAAGGAACCCCAATTGAGGAGAGTGTATACAAGTACACCTCTTATTCCAATGCTCACACATGTGTTAGCATCAAGGTGGGGACCACTCTTTTAGGGATTTTTGGGAAAGGGAAGAGAGTGTATTTAAGATCCATGTATCACCTCCCCATTAGAAGAGGAATGGTGATATGGCACTCACTATATAGACTGTCCTCAAGTCTTTGTGAGGGGTTCCTTTTCAAATTTTTTTATAAGTATCTTGGTTGAGTTTTAGGCTTGGGATAATAGAAAGAGCTTAGAGAACCTGACTTGTGGAGTTTTGAAGAAGATTCATCAAGCCATTATGTTCCATGGATACCTTGGGATGTAGGATCATGACTCTTTAAAATGATATGCATTATTGTTCATTTTCTTTAGATGTTATATTGATTTCTACTTTTCGGTTGGATTTTCCAAGTGTGTTTCATTTTTATTTATGATATGAGGGTTAGGTTTGGTGTTTCTGTGGGGATGGAAGAAGAGAAGAAAACCTTATGGAAGAAGGTTTATTTCATTGCGAAAGGAATGCATTCTGTAGTTACTTAAGTGATTCCGCATTCCATCTTGGTGTGAGACCAATCTCCATTCCCTATTGTTAAGTCTCGGTTAAGATTCAAGCGAGTGTAGCCTTGGGTAGAGGTTTCAGGTTTAAATCCTAGTTTAAAGAATGTGGTGTTGTATCTTAAATGTTGTGAAACTTAGTTTTCTAGATGACCTACTAGCTCAAGGGTGGCGTACGAGTAAGCCTCCAGTTGTGAGGTGAGCACCTCCACTAGCCTCCATGTAGAGTTTGTTTCTTTGAAAGTTTGTTAAACACCTTGGTCAATGGATTTGGTCTAATGTAATGATGTACTTGGTTTTCATTTTCTATGTATTAGAGGCAAAATAGCCCCATTCTTAGTGGTACGATTGTGCAAACCTTGGGTAATACACTTTTAATACATTTTGTAAAAAAATTAAGTAGTTATCCCTCATGTGTAAATATATAATCTATGACATTTCTTTTGAATGATAAGAAAACAATATTGGCTGGTTTTACTCTTTATACCATGATAGATATGTTAAAAGGAAAAAATGACCCTTGATATTAAATTGAATTTCACTAAAAATCTCTGTGTGTGTGTGTTTCTTGCAAAACATTAAAGGTGCTTGGTCCATTTTATAGGCTATTGTAACAAAAATAACATGTAAATTAAGGTTGCATGGTTAAACCCTTTAACTTTTTTATTAGATTTTAAATAAATTTGTAACTATGTGAATTCATAAGAATGGTTATTAGCCAAAGAATAAAGAATAAGTTTTCTCTAAGCCTAAAATAACCATGTGTCCAAAATATAAAGAAACATACATTTCCAAAAGTAGGAATAAAATAAATTAAAAAAAAAATTAAAAAAAAATTGTTTTAAATGACATTTATTTCTGAAAAAAGCTAAAATGAAGGTTGTGATGGTAGGGTTGAAAACCTAGCCGCCACAAGGGAGGGAGATCACCTTCCCCTGACCCATGGATTTGTGGGGTGAGGGAGCTCCTCACCCTTGACACCACCCCATCTTTTGAAAAGGGGACGCAACCCCACTGCCCCTTGTAGGAGGTTGCAACCTTCCATAGAGGGTGATTCCACCCCATTTCCTTTCATTTATTTTATAAGTTATTTTTTGCTACCAATATCTTGCATCGCAATACCAATACTAAAAGAATGTAATAAAATAAAATCACCACAAATGAATATCACACATGATTCTCCCGCGTTCAACAACCTGCCAAGAAACATATCAGGATAGCTTCCATTCATATTTCTAAACCTGACTTGTGCAAAAAATTTCCCTGGGTGGTGTTTCATCGATAAAAGGCAATGCTTAGAAGGTTAGATTAAAGAAAATGTGTCATGACCACAACAATAAGATAAAACAGAGGATTAAAACAAACTAGATAAAAAATGAAGAAGGAATTTATAGCTGCTCAGAATAAATATAAAATGTAAACCAGTTGGGCATGATAGGGGCTTGTAATCCATTGGTAGATTCATTGTCTTCTTAGGACAAAATCCTACTCATCCCTTTCATCTACAACAAAAGATAGTAAAATGGAATGGAAATGATGCGATTTATAGCTTAGAAAATAAGAGTTTGGAGCGATGCTTGGTTTAGGGTTGGATGAGTATATGTAACACATCTAAATTTAATTACAAGATGTCTTTGATTTAAATTAAACTACTACCATAATTTAAATATAACTTGAAGTGTTTAAAGGATGAGACATGCACAAGTAATTTTTTAAGTAAGAAGTTAAACATATTTGTAATTCGGATAATTCTTCAAGTAAGCAAGTAAATAAAAATAAAAATAAATGAAGGAAGAAGAAATAATGAGAGGTTAAAATGTTTTGTTAGTAATTATGCATTATGTTTATAGTAAGGGATAATTATTTAGTAAATTAAAGTTGGTAAATTAAAGTATTAATTGTATAAATAATTATAATTAATAAATATTATTGGGGTCTAGAGTTAATCCTTCAATTATTCATTATAAAATTTAATATTTGATAATAAGGAAAAATGTACTTGTTCATTTTCTCTCTCAAGTCTTTTCTAAGTCTGAAATCCACTATTCTTATCTCCTATGATTTGATCTTTAAAATGATTCTTTTGCACACTTAGAGTAGGTAGAGTCTTTGTAAGTGTATTCTTGTTAGAGTAATCATGCATTAGCTAATGATTAATTATTCTTTAATTGATTATTAGTCTAATTTATTCTTATGCACTTAAGCTAAACTTAGGAGCGCTTTTATGCTTTTAGGGTTTTACTCCTATATAGTAGTCAACTCTCACTGTAGTTATCTCTCAAGCTTTCATATCTTTTCATAGTCACTTGCTTTTATAGCTTCTTCTTGTTGAGAAATATAGCAATTCTTTATTTATAGATCACTTATGTGGAAGGTGTTTTTGTTCATTATTTGATCATGTGGCTCATGGTTTTGTATTTTTTCATAATTCTAACATGATATTAAAGTGTGGATTCAACAAAACCCTTCTCAATTTATGAGGTTTTTTTTCTTCAACAAGGGTTATAGGCTTCATATTTGAATCTCTTTTTCTTTCTTTGTAAATTTTTGAGGTGAGCATTTTTTGATATATTTTTTGTGTGAAAATGACCTCACTATTGAATTCAGAGTTGTAAAGAAAGCTAGATTTGTCTTTTGTTTTTCCTGATCTAGGTTCCCGAAGCCAGATTTGTGAGGGTTTGAAGCAGTTGTTTTTTTTGGATCCAAATGGTAGCTACTTTTTTGGTGCATTTTGGCACAAAACGGACCTCACTATTAGATTTAGGAGGCTGATTCCATGAATTTTGACTATAAATATGCCCTATTTCGTCATTGTGAGCTTTTAAGACAATTTTTTTAGCCCAGGGGTCGTATGACCTCCATACGACCCCCAAGTCATGAAAATCGAAAAATATTTTAAGAAAAGGAGAAATACTAGTTGGCATTATTTTTAATTTCTTTTCAAAATTTAAAATTTAAAATAATTTAAAAGCTATAAAGTTTTTTAGGGGGTGCATTTTTCAATAAGTGTAACTGTAGGGTACATTTGGCCCTATGGGCCTCGTCTACCAGCAATTGGTGGTCTTCTCAATACCTGGGGCCAATGACGAAACCCAACTCACTTTCCAATACCACTGGCCCCATTTTTCAAACATTTTTTGGTAAAATTTTAAGGTAGTTTTCTTTCCATTTTTTTTACTTTTCTGGTGCACAAAATAATTTTTCGATGATGACATCATTTCCAATAGATTGTCCTTTTTTGAGGTGACTTTTTTGCTTTTCTGGTGATAGATTTTTTTCTTGATGGAAGGGGGAATATTTTGCAAATATTCCACTAACATCATCATGGAATTCATCTATATGGATGTTGATGTTAGCCATATGAATAGCTAGACATGGCCCCTTCAAGACTCCTTTGTTCCTTAAAGGGGGTCTTTTTTGTCTTTTGGCCGTAACTTGAGCATATAATGTCAGATTTTCACAAATAAGATATTGTTGGATAGATAGTTCAACCAACTGTCTAGTGGTGTAGGTCTCATCACCTATTTTTGTTGCTAGATTATTCTACAACCTATTGAAGTCAGAGGTGATATTTTCAATCCCAAGCTCATAACTTTTGACCAGTTTCTCTATTTTTCACAATTCTTGCGACATTATCCTTTAGATCTCTTTACAACCATCTATGTAATTTTTCTAGATTGCTTTTTAGGTACATTTTATTTAGGTTTTTGTGTTTTCATACTCTTGTGAATTACTTGGATGTCTTAGCTCCTATAATTGTTTTATTTGCATGGGATGGCCTTTTTTTGGTTTTTCTATATGTATTTCTAATTTTCTTTCCTATTTGAGCATTGTATACATCTTTTTCATGCACTTCCTCTTTTGTAGATGCACTAAGATAAAGTGTCATTCTAGTATATACTTTTTGGGGATTTTGCATATCCTGTTGTGCCTTTTGTATTCACAATATTATATAAAGTGCCATGGGGGGTTGATTTTTTCCTTTGGTTTTCTATCAAAAAATTTTCAAGTGAATTTCCATTCCATGAAAATAGTGAATCCTAGTGATTCTTTCCTCATTTGTGTGTGTCGTAGTTTGCACACCCTTTAATTTGTGAGTTGTTTCTCCTACATGCACTTTTAGTTTCACATAGTTTTAGTGTACCTCTCTTGGCTCTCCCTTTTTAGCATTATGAGGGTTTCTACTATTGGTGCTAATACTTCTTTAGTTTCATAGTTGGAGTGATTTGTATGCATTCAATTCTTGTTCCTATTTACTTTCAGATGCAACATACATTAGTGGCTAGTTACATGCATTTTAGTTAGATGGATCATTTACCATATTGATACTCTTGCATTCCTATTTTTGGAGGTGACCTTTCATTTTCATTTGATCAGAGACTACTAGGTAGCTATATTTTCAACTTGCATCTTCCATGTTGAGTAGTGTCAGTTTTTGTCTCTCATATAGATTCATGTGTTGTTTGTATCTTTGAGTTATAAATGTTTACCATTTTTTCCATTTTACTTGAGTAGTGTCATTGGGGACACTCATGTCAATTATTGTCTCTTGTGATCAGTGTTCTATAGACTAGTTGGTACATGTATTGTCAACTTGCATCTTGCATGTTGAGTAGTGTCATTGGGGCCACTCATCCAGATTCATGTACCACCTGTATCTTCAACTTCTATATGTTTTCCTTCTTTTCCCATCTAATTTGAGTAGTGTCATTAGGGGAATTCATGCAAAATATAGTCTCCTTATTCTTAAAATTTGTATCTTTGATTTCCAAATGTTTTTCCTTTGTTTGCCATCTGACTCGAGTAGTGCAATTGGGGAACTCATGCAAATTATTGTTATCTTGATCCCGATCATCATTTTTCTTAGAGGAGGTTCTTCATTTCAACACCATACCAGTCTTGATTTGACAATAATCTACAACTTCATTGTCCTTCAACAATTTTCCACATGTTCCTCTTTTTTAGGTCTTTGTTTGATTAGAGGCTTCTTAGTCATTCACACCTTGATTTTGAGGCTTTTTCAGTCCATCATTTTCCTTTCTCTCTTTTGGAGAATATTTTTTCCCACGTAGTTTTCTCTTTTTTCTCTAGTTGTGAGAGATCTTTTGTTTATACAGGGGTACCTCACTAGGCCTTATTTTTTGGGACCAATCATGCATTCTATTTTTAGTATTTTAGCTACTCCTTAAGTTCATCTTAAGTGGGGGGTGTTAGAGTAATCATGCATTAGATGATTAATTAATCTTTATTTTATTATTAGTCTAATTTTTTTCATGCACACTAGCTAAACTTAGGAGTACTTTTATGCTTTTAAGGTTTTCCTCCCATATAGCACTCAACCCTCATTCTAGTTATCTCTCAAGCTTTCATATCTTTTGATAGTCTCTTGCTTCTATAGCTTTTTCTTGTTGAGGAATTTAGTAATTTTTTGTTTGCATATAACTTGCATGGAAGGCATCTTTGTTCATTGTCTAACCCTATAGCTCATGGTTTTATTATTTTTCATAGTTCTAACAATTCTCATAATCAAATTTTGAGTCTTCATCACTAATATGGATTGGATATTCAATATCTTCCTAATCTAGAATATAAACAGACTATATTGTTTCAATAATACATACATTGAAAATTTCCACAACTCCTTTTCAGTATTTTGTTGTAGCATATACATGCCTTTCTTTCTATAGAATAACTAAGAAAAATACTTTCATCAGATCTAGAATCAAACATACCCATATTCTTTGTCTCTTTTGATGTAGAACTTGCTTCAAAACATCTTGAGATGTCTAACTAAAGATGGTACTCCTTTACATAATTCACATGGGTTTTTATCAGTCATAGATTTGATTTGAGGTCTGTTCAAGATATATAGTGTGGTTTGAACTGCTTCTCTCTATTACATTTTAGACTTGAATTAACATTTTTTCTAGACATCTCTTGTATGGTTTGATTCTTCCTCTTGACTACTCCATTCCATTGCAAAGTTCTAGGAGTGGAAAACTATATCTAGATCCTATGTAGCTCACATTATTCATCACACTTGTCAAAAGTGAATTCTCTACCTCAGTCTGATCTTAGACTCTTGATTGTTCTTCTAGTTTTATTCTCAACCATAGCCTTAAATGCTTTAAAATTTTCAAGAGATTTTGATTTTTATTTTAGAAAATTAGTCTAGGTCTTTCTACAGTAATCATCAATAAACATCATAAAAGACCTATCACCTTGTAAGCTCTTTTTCCTCATTGGTTTGTGAAGATTTGTATGAATTAGATCCAATGAATTTGTTGGTGAATATTCCTTATTACAAAATCTAGTCTTTATCTTTTTTCCTTCATGGCATGGCTTGCAACTGGTAGATTGGGGCTTCCTGTTCTTTGGCATGTCTTTGATCATTCCCTTTTAACTAGCCTTTATAATATCATCAAAATTAATGTGTCCCAGCATTATATGCTAGATCCAACTATATTCTTTCTGTATAGCAAAGAAATTATGTTTGTTTACCTCACTTAGATGGTATACATCATTGTCAGTCCTACTTCCTTCCACAACCAAATCTCTAGTACTAGTATTTTTTATTTCACAACCTTTAGCACTAAATGAAAGCAAGTATCCTTTGTCAAATATTTGACTTGCACTTAGAATATTGTGTTTCAATCCTTCTACATATAGAACATCATGAGCTTTTGTCTTTCCACCATCACGACTCACAATACCCTTACCAGAAATTTTAGCAATATTATTTTTTCCAAGACCTATAGATCCTCTATCAAACTTCTTGAAAATCATGAACTTACTTTTGTCTTTGGTAATGTGACTTGAACATCCATTGTCAATGATCCATAATTTTTTATCCTTTTGAGCATGTATGACAACCTAAGCCACCATAGATTTCTCTGATCTCTACTCCTTTAATTTATTCTTCCAAACTTTATTTTCTTCATTATATTGAAATTCTAACTTATCTCATTTTATTTTCGGTAGAGGAGAACTCACATAATTACTTCTATAGTTTCTAGTAATATTTTTGAAATTTTTTCACTTATGAAAAAAAATATTGAAATCCAATAATGGTGCAAATACATTTCTACTAACGAAGTTATTTCTTCTTTTCGAAGTGCTTCTACAATCTACATCCTTATGACAAAAAATGATTGTAATTAAAACATAAACCAAAAGAAGAATGATTGAGCCTATCATTTTATCCTTGTCCTCTTGAATCTTGTTTTCCAAATATTTTGTTGTCTTTACACTTGGATAAAACCATCATTCTACACTTTACTATCATTGATTGTTATACTTTTCTTAGACTTTGAACTTCTAGAGCCAACCTCTTCCAAATTCTCATTAAAAAACTTCAAGGCTACTTGGTCACCTTGTTCTTCTACATATCCATAAAACCAAGTCTGGTTTTAATATGTGGTAATCTTTGACATTCTATTGTCTTACCCAAAATATTAGTGACTTTCCCCAAACTTCATCTTTAGTATACGATTTTATTTTTTAAGATATTTGATTAGTGATAGAAATTTTTCTTCAAATTTTTCACAATCCTTGTCTCTTCATAACAACCTTTTAGTTAAAAATTTTCCAATCTTCTTTGCTTCTTCTACTTGAATATTTAGGTCAATAATCATATTCTCCACTTTCTCAAGATTTTGAGATAAATTTTCTTTAGCCTAAACACTTCCTGAACAATTATTTTCTTTAGCCTCTTAATCTCTTTTCTAATGTCGAGAAAATCTTCCAAAATATGTACATCATCATCATCATTTCTGGAATTCATTTTTATATCATCTTTAGTAGTTTCCATATCCATAAATACAACATTGTTTCTTTCATCTCTGGAGATGTCTTGACCCGAATCATCAAAAGAATATCCTTTCTCACTGATGAAGAAACTCTTCTGATTCCTCTAAACTTTATTCTCTTTTGAGAGTGACTTCTTCCCATACTTTTTCTCACCATTATTTATAATCTATGTATGGGAACTTAGCCATAAAATGTCCTACATCACCATAATTAAAACATTTCAAAGTCATCTTAGGTATTTATATTTTTTGAAACCTTTGTACAAATTCTTGATAAAAATTGATTTCTTCAAATTAGATCCATCATCTAAATCTTAATCAATTTGATTCTAATATGCTTTGAATGTCACCTCCTTCCTTGTGGAGTTGTCACTATCAATTCTAATTTCATAGGTAGTCAAAATTTTATGAACTTATCCATAGTTAGAGAGTTTAAATATTTATCTTCTTCAACAAAAAAAATGTTTTCATCAAACCTTTTAGGAAGTGATATAAGTACCTTTTTTCCCAATCATACCTTCTTTTAGTTCTTAACCAATATCTCTAATAGAGTTGATAGCCTCATCAACTTGGAGTAGGAATGTAGCAACTTTTTCCTCTTCCCTTATTTTTAGATTTTCAAATTGAACTCAATGAGTTTTAATCTTTGCTTGTTTTACCTTGTCATCACCTTCATAGATATTGTGAAATTTACTCTATTGTTTCTTCATTGTCTTGCAATACATGATCTTCACAAACTCAAAGTTAGATAAACCACATAAAATAAAATTTCTTGCCTTAGAATTATTCTCACAAGCCTTCTTTCTAGCCTAATCTATTGGGAGACTTTCAAAGATCTCATATCCATCCCCAACAAATTGCCAAACCTCAAATCCTAGGGCCATCAAGTATGCTTCGATCATTACTTTCCAAAAATAATATTTGGATACATCAAATAGTGGTTCCTTATATATAGAAAGTCCTTCTTGATGCATTGATTGTTCCATCTTGAATCTACCTCAGGTTGTTAAGCTTATTCAAAGGCACTTGGCTCTAATACCAATTCAAGGAAACACAATCTACTGAGAGAGGGGGTGAATTATTAGATCAAAAACTATTTAAAATTTGTTAAATCAGCATGTATATCCAAACATGAAACATGAATCAAAACAACTACTATTAATCAAGAAATCATAGAGCACACATTCACACAATGACCACCAAATATATGTGAAAAATTGAAATAAGAATAACCACAGTGGGAAGAGATTATTGGAGCTATTGTCCAAATATAGCCTCACAAAATAATGAATAAGTTATCATAATTAACTAGACAACAACCTACCAGAGACACCAATCCCCTATCTTTTTTTGTATGCTCCAACCTACTAGAGACACCTATCCATAATACAAAGATCTAAGCATGAAATTAATTAGTAGAAAACTAGTCCTACAAGATTACAAATATAAATCTTGTGGAACTTGAATTTATAATCGCATAGCTTACACAAGATGTGATCTTATCTCAAACACTCTAACACACCTTGTGATGTTCTAATAATGGCACACAATTATTAAGATGCAACTCACATTGAATAACGTGTGCTCACATAATTGATCTCACTTACATACACTCTTACACACTCTCATTTGTCATGTCAAGTGGGATATAAATTATATAAGACATTAAATTAACATCTTTTCATGTCAGCCAAGGATCCACAATTAACTTGGTCGACATAGGATAGACCTAAATTCAAATTTACACAAAATGTGTACCAGGTAGGTCCTAAAACCATTTTTTTCACCACAAGAACATGATTCCATTTACTTCTATGAGAAAATTGTTGAGGCATAAAATTACTAGGCATACAACCTTATGGGAAACTTAGTTAATAGAGGATCGATTGTGCTAAACTAAGTAACCTCTAGGTTTTAAAGAAGCTAGCTCTTTCATGTATTAGGGGGTTGGAAAGGGAAAATGAAGCAGATATATTAAAATAAAATCTAATCTAAGGTGATGCGCAAAGAGTTAAGTATGTAGGCATGGGAAATCTCCTTTCAAATGAGATTTGAGGGCCCGTTCAACAATCTTCATGTCCAAAAATAATATAAAGCATAGCTGAAAAATAAAAGAAATTCATCAAATAACATAACATAACTTCCATATAAATTCATTGAACAAGAAAAGTTCAAGACACAGTCTTAATCAACAAATTTATATTGAAATTATAGAAGTCTTGCAGAAAAAATACTCAATACAACAAACAAGATAGTATAATGTCTTATTAATTTAACTAAGAAATAGAGAGGCTGAACAAATTGGCACATTTTGTGAGTCTAAATACAATAAGTAAAGACAATACAAAGGCCTATAGTCTTTTTCAACTTTTTTCCTTGTATTTCCAAACCATTTCATAGAGAGTCAAAGTAGTATAAATAGATACTTCCACCACTTGAAACCCAATAATAGAAAAGATTCCCTAGGCATGCGCCATGCTACCCATTGCAATGATTCTCAAAGACCATTGTGAATAGAATGTTTTCAAAACATGGAATTTAGTTTCCTTGAACTAAGTGCACCCTTCTCAATGATAGAAGTGGTCCCGAAGTGGAAGTAGTGAATTTTCTATGAAGACACATGTTTAACCATCTGAAGAATCAGTTAGGACATGTGGCGAATAGGCAGGGCCTCTAATTCTTCTTTCCTTCATTTGAGACTGAATTCCTCGTCGAGATGACATGTGGAGTAGAGGTAGGGACTCTAATCCATTCTTCCCTTTTCATAGCTATGATCCCTACGAAGGTGACACGTGGAGTAGTTTGCACTCCAAGCATTGACTCTAGGGTCTGCCAAAAAGGTGCTCACGGAATGATGCAATGTGGCACACGGGTGGAGCTCAGAGAAGAAGTACAAAAAATTCCCAAAGGCATGCATTGCTTACATGTGGTGCAAGCGGATGAAGGCACTACCAAAATGAAGCTCGAAAATATGCAACATACAAAGTGTGGGTTGAGGAAATACAAAAACAATAATATTAACCTAGAGGGATCTTTTAGGATTTTTAAATCCACAAATTTTTACGACTATCAGGGGCATTTTTCCCACAAAATGGGAACCCAAAATTTCTAGTTCGAAGACCAAAGCCTTATCCATTGGGATACAATCAGAGCTTTGAAAGTGTTGTCTGGAGAGACATCTAGTAGACCTCAAATGATATTGATAAGGTGCATAGATTCTATTGTGCCTCATGCAAATCGATAATTTATTTGAAAGGAAACTCCATGGAGATTCCAACCCCGAACTCAAGCTGGAACAGAAGTCACACTACTCAATGAATGACACCGTCAATGACCACAACTATGGGAGGCTGATTGAATAATTGGAAAGTGGATGAATCTTGTTGTTTCTCCTTGATCCTTGCTCCTTGATCCTTGCCGCAATGTGCTCTTCGGTGGCCACTGAATTTTCAGAGCGAAAAAGTGAAGGAAAACCCATATGAGTAAAATGGGGAAATTTCTTCTACATATTACTCATATTCTAACTTAGTGAGACCAAACAACTATTAGCTTGGAGGATTGATTCATGATAATGAATGAATTCCATCACCTTTTTGGAAGCCAACCTTCAGTCATCTATCCTTGCCTTTGCCAAGTCTGTATTTGTCATTGTGTACAATTTGTCTAGCAATTTATTGGCCTGGGGTACCTTCTCAACAATGAATTGTGGAACCTATTCAATGGTACCACGCATTTCCCTGCTCAAATTTTTTGCATCCACCATGAATTGGAGTGCCAGTTGTAGGGAAAAATAGAAAGACTTGACTTTATCCTAGTAGGAGACATAATTGTTGAGCTACCAAAAGGAGATCCATTTGAGGAATAAGGGCTAGGAGGGAATTTTCAAAAGGTCCATCTCCACCTCTTGAAACCCAATGTCCTACGTCTTCTCTTCAATATTCTTGTTTATTGTAGAGAGATGCTCTCATAGATTTTCCAACTCTGTCTCCTTTCTTTTCAACAACTCCTCCATTTGACCTCGGGTCCCACATTCCTTTTCCAAGGAGACCTTCAATTCTCTAATCTCTTTTTTAAATTGACCCCGTTGGTCCTGAAGCTCCTAATTATTTTGTTGTATTTCTTCCTCCAATCATGCTTGCTGATCTTGAATCTCTTTGTTCTTCCCCTAGGCTTCCTTCTCTACTTGAGCCAGTTGGTCCTAAAGTCCTCTACTTTCCTATTGCAAACTAGCAATCAGGTTGGGATCTTGGGATTGGAACTTTGCAAGTTCCCCTGTAGTTTAGCCTTTTCTACCTGCGCTTGTCAAGATAAGTGTGCAATTTCAACGTCCTTAACCTTTTCCCTTTTTTGTAGGATCTCCATTCTCTCTTTAACATTCTTGAGCACATCTTCTCTCTTCAGTTCATGACTAGGCTTCAAAAAGTCTATCGTCACACCTCTCTAAGTTTCCTCCATCATCTCAACTTTATCTTGTGGTTGGGCTCAGTGTAGATCAATCCCCATAGCATGGATTGTATAATCCTCAGGTTGCATCTACCCCTGAGGTTTGATGATGTAGGGTGACATTGTTGCAAACATTATTGATCCCTAAACCTCATTAAATCTAGGGTCTACATGCATGGCTTAGTAGGTTTTGCGACATCCTTTTCCTTCCTCTCCTGGAATCTTTTAGCCTGTGCTACCTTAGTCATGTTATTTTGCACAAAAAATTCAATTGGAGATCTAATCTATCATCAAACTATGCACTAGGAGGAAGAGAAAAAGGGAATGAAATCATTGCAGAATTAGATGATGTTTTCCTTGGTACAGCCACCATCAATGGGGAGAAAGGGGGAATGCTATGCCGGGGTCTAGTTGGGGAAGAGATGGAAGGACTCATAAGGTGTGTTGGTGGTAGCAGAGATGTAGAGGTTACCATCTAATCACTGGGTTGAGTCAGATCTGCCATAATGAAAGAAAAAGGATTCACAATAGTGGGTCTAGATTTGGCCTTGACAAAAGATGAAAATAATCATGGGGGAGTAAAAGTTGTTTGTATAGAGAGAGAGAAGGGAGATTGAGAGAAAACTCCCATGGGTGCAGAAGCAGAAAATGATAGAACAACACTCAAAATGTCGTATGCATTTTTGCAATATTTCAAGTTGATGCTAAAGAATCTCATGTGATTGTTGTGAAGAGGATTTTCAGATACTTGAAGGGGATAGTTGATTTTGGCCTATGGTATCCTAAGGAAGATGAATTTACGTTGAGTGCTTCTACTGACGTTGATTGGAAAGGAGATATGAATGATAGAAAGAGTACTAGTGGTGGTGCATTTTTATTGGGAAAGAAGTTGATTTCATGGTTAAGTAAGAAACAAAATGCCATTTCTTTATCTACTATAGAGGCATAATACATTGTTGCTGCTAACAATTGTACTCAAGTATTGTTGATGAAGCAGATGTTGAAAGATATCAAAGTTGTGTATGATGAGCCTATTGCTATATTATGTGATAATTCAAGTGTAATTAACTTTTCTAAGAATTTGGTGTTGCATTAAAAAACAAAGCATATATCTATCAAGTTTCACTTTTTGAGAGAGAATGTGAGTGGAAAGGAAGTTGGATTGGAGTATGTTCCCACAAAGAAATAAATTACAGATATTTTTTAGCAAGCCTTTTCCTAAGGATACTTTTGAGTATCTCATAGGGAAGCTAGGGGTGATTACCCCTTCTAATCAAAATTAAAATGCATTGACTTGCATTAGTCTGTACATTTCATAGACATATCTTATGATCTAGATTGATGTTGTGGTAGCTACTACTTAGAGGGAGTAGTCAGATGATCAGATATGTGGTGTAGAGCTTGTGTGGAGAAAGATATTATGTATCTTTGTCATTGATGTCAAAGGGGGAGAAGATTCATGTGAAAAACTATGAAATAATTGAGGAGAAAATATTCAAAATCTAAGGGGGAGAATGTGCTAAGAGAAAGTTGCGTTGATGGTGTTTTTCACATCATGTATTTCCATCAATGCCAAAGAGGGAGATTGTTGGATGTTGTTGATATTTGGTTGTCATTGATTTCAACACTATTGGCATTAATGTATTTAAGGTTGTATATGTTGAGGATATTGAGAAAATTGTAATAAAATAAGTTGCAGGTTGTTAGTGATTCAATGAGGTTCAATTTGTTGTCTAGCTCAGTATGTTGATGATAAGAGGTTGTGGATTAAAGGGTTTGTTGTCAAGAACATCTAGTTTAGCAATGTAAATTTTTAGAGATCCGCATGAATATTTGATTGAGTTATGAGTATCTGTGTTCTTACAGTTTTTCTGTTGCTTTAGTTGGTGTTCCTAAAAGAAGATAATGTGATTATAGTAACTTGAGTTGTTTTGGATGCTTCTATGATGATCCATGATGCTTGTGGATGTTTCTAGATCATCCTCGATTTGCTTTGTCGATTTGCATTGATCGTTGTGCTTGCAATTGGTGATTTTCTTTTGCATGTTCATGTTTTTCATGTTCATGGTCGACTAGGTGATTGTAGCATGTTGTGGATCTTCGAGGAATAATTTTTGAAGGCGTTTCATGTTCGATGATGTTGTTTTGGGTTTTTCCTATGTTGTGGCCAACATTGGTTGACTCACATTGTAAATTGTTTGTGGATTGGGCCAATAGTTTGTACACATTGTATATTTTTTTTTAAGTCAACATGTACATGATGTTATTCTTAGTTGCAGATACATATGAGTGATTGTTTATACCATTTGAAAGAAGATGTGTGAGAGATGTGCAAGTTTTGTGTGCAAATAATGTTCTAATCTTTCAAAGGAAGAAGCAGAGTGTGAAGAAGAGTGAGCAGATGTTTATGTGCTTAACCGAAACTATAATCAGGCATTAGCAAATGCTATTTTCTCAATTCAAAATCTTGTTGATGTAATCCAAATCTTTTTTTAAGATAGTGTCTTCCTTTAGGTAGTAAGCCTTTTTGTATTTGAGCAATGAACTCTAGGCAGTGTGGCTAAATGAATGTGCATTCTCCATTTATAATTCTTTATACTTTTAATAGGGTATAATCTTGTGGACTAACCTCCACTGTGGTCTTTCCCCTAACAAGGTTTCCACATAAAAAATATTGGTGTTATGTGTGTTTCTGATGTGGTGATGGTTTATTCTTTCATATTCATTTATTAGATACAAGAATAAGTTTAATAAGTTTAATTTATGTGACAACTAATTCACCCCCCCTCTTAGTTGTCTGCCCTTGTGTTGCCAATGATATTGAGAAGTGAGAAAACAAGGAGAGAAAGATACCCAAGTTGCTGAAGATACTGATCCTTGGCTCGTTGCAAGTACCTGCGAGCTTTCTCTAGGAGTGGCATCAGTGTGTGACATCTTCTCAAGTAGAGAATTGTCCACCTCTATGACCTCCTAAGGTATTTGGGTTTCCTTGGGTCT
Organism: Sequoia sempervirens; assembly: GCA_007258455.2. Classification (NCBI taxonomy): domain Eukaryota; kingdom Viridiplantae; phylum Streptophyta; class Pinopsida; order Cupressales; family Cupressaceae; genus Sequoia; species Sequoia sempervirens. The sequence goes on along the minus strand of VDFB02105785.1, from coordinate 156,525,272 downwards.
CTTAGTAGCCCATATTTGTGATAGCGCAGCCATGGCATGGGATGCCATTTCTCGTGCACTAAGAGGATTTTCACTGGGTTGGTCCACTACCTCTCTAAATTACTGTATTTGGGCCTTTTGTGCCTCTTTTCTTTTCATTATTGTAATTGCTTCCTCTCGATCTACTACTGCATCTCTACTTGCATCAATATAATCATTCTCTCTATTCCAGAGATCATCAAATCTGTCATCCATGTTAGGCTCATGGAAGTTGGCATCGAGACACCTAGTCTCTTGATGATAAATCCATAATTGGGAAATTTTATCATCAGTCCACTGGTAGTTCTCAGTCGGTTGATTATTAAGGGTTGCTCGAATTTTTCAATCGTCACTGGGTTTGGTCAAAGAGAAATAAAAAAAATCTAGGCCCGTAGTGTCTTGTCATTAGTGGGAACATAGGCCAAGTCTACAAGGATATTGTAGTCCCTTTTCTATGGACTCCGTCGAGCTTCCCAGTAGGGCCGGGAGCTATGAGTCACTTTAACATTCAACTCTTCCAAGTCATTAGCAGAATTGTAATCCCACTTGTCAGAAATCAACACTAGCCCTAGATGAGCAAGCTTCACCGATAACAAACCATATGTCTGCTTCTTTTCCATTATTACCGTACTGAAGCTAAAGGGGCATTTGCAAAATCCCTTATTATTCTTTCCCCCACAAAACATAACGTCAATAATTCCCAGTTGCCTAAATACCTCAAGAGCCAACACCCTATTTGTGACATAGATCGGTAGTCGGAATAGCTACTCAATAGGCAACTTGACAAATGAAAAATCCTCTTCGAGGAACCAGTCACATGGAGGGACAAAACTTCTCATCCATCCTACTTGCTCTGTGGAGAAACGATAACCAACCTCACTCTCCTTATTAAAATCTTGCAATATCGAAGTCAGGAAGGACTTGGAAAATGCATAATAATCGTGTGTCACAGAAAGAAGATGTTTCCACACAAAAATTGACTTCTGCACTCCTCTTTCATAAAAGATAGACAAACCCATGGGTATGTGTAGGATCATGATGGGCCAAAAAGTGGCAATCTGATGGGTATGTGGCTAACAACTTTTTTTTTACCCAAAATTGATTAAACGAAAAGGGTTTTTAAAGGAGATTCTCAGCTTTCCACCAATATAAATTATGCTTTAATTTGAATTTAATAAATAATTATTATTTATTTTCTATTCAAATTATTACTAAAGTCATGATTGATAGACTAATTGAAAAACATATAAAGCTTTCAATGATATCACATTTTTAATCAAAAACATGCATCACATTCTATGCTTCACATACTATAAGGATTAAAAAGAAAAAATGAATTTCATGAAGTTTTGACCAAGTTAAGGTGGTTAGAAATGACATTTTTTATATTTTCAAAAAAGTTGTAATAAAGTTCATAATTAATTATTTACTTGGAAAAATTATAAAAAAATATGCATCCTATCGGGACATGATTCCTCTATATATCTAAAATATTATCATTTTATTGTGGTTAGGTGGTTAGACGTGGACACCCACATCTTATTTTTCCTAAAATTTAAACAACATTGAAATTCTTCAAATTTTACACCATATAGATTTTCTTTTCTTTTTAAACAAACCTTATTGAGTTTAGAAACACATTCATTTGCTAAAAATTCTATTCTTACATATTTTTGAATTAATATAGATAACTTATTCAAATTTTTACGTCAAGTTGTCTAACTCTTTTTTTTTTTTGCCACTTAAGGGCCTATTTTTTCCATGATGATCCTCCACATACCCCCATATATTTTTTGAAGAAATAAAGGTTTTGGTGTAAGAACATGTGAGAAAGAAGAGTAGAAAACCTAAATCCATACTATGTGTGGTACTCCTTGAATTGGTCTAGCATCTCACAAGCAATGACCTCCATGAATTCATACCAGAATAAAGAATGTTGTCTTCTTAACTGAAACCCCAAACCCATTTGAAATTCATGCACCTCTTTGTCATTGTCCAGGCTGCAAACGAAAGCCAATATAGAGAGGACATCCTATAGGTCTGAGTTGAAAAATTTGTGCATAATCAAAAACTGTGGCGGGTGCTTATCATCCTTGGCTCTTTTTGTATCTTAATTATAAAACCTCAGAGCATGAGTTCTAGTTCTCGAGATGTTTTCAAAGCTAGCTACAATGAATCTCTCCATCAATTTTTTTCCTTGCCTCATAGGGATACATAGTATATCCCTTATATCTTCAATGCTAATTACCACCCCCAAGTTCTGACCTTCTATGATTCTCGTATCTGGATTAAAATTATGAGTGCATTCATGAACCAATTAGGCTAAATAGTAATAGGTCTCAAGCAACTTTCCTAGGGGAAATTTCTAGTAGGAATTTAAAATGTATGAGAAAGAATAAGCATTCTTTCACCATAATTGCAATGAAATGGGTATTAGGGAGGGACTGTATAGAGTTTGAAGACAAGTATCATGTGAACACTGATATCTGATCTCATTTTTTTCATCTTTTCTTGATATTTAGGTGTCGAAGGCAATGATATCGAGGCTTACCATTGAGATATTTCCCAAGCACTATCTTGGAGGCCTGGGGGAAATTGTAGTGAATGTTGTGTATGGCCTTGGAATCCCAATAGCAAGCGATATTCATCGTCACATTGAAGATGTGGTGGTGCCTTTGGTGCCATTTCTAAGTGAATTTTCCTTGATGACTATTTAGGAACACCAACAGAGGGTGTCACAATCCTACCACTTCTTGGTAAGGTGCTACAATGTAGTGCGTTTCCATAACATGGAGTGGTATACTAACTTCATGAACCTAGAATTTCCTCCTCCACTTGCTGTTGTTGTCGCCAATGCTCTTACTCCCCCTGATGTTGTTCCTATCACTGTTCCTATTGCTGCTCCTATTGAACCTACTGCTCTTATTGGTGATGAAGCTCTTGCTGAATGAATGGAAAATTTTCTCCTATCTTTTTGTATATATGCTTCAAAAATATGCTTATATATATAATTGCAAAGCATGGCCCAAGAGCCATTTTGAATCATAATGTCCCAAAGTATATATTACCATATAATGAATATATAGCTCTTTTGTCAATATTTTTGTTTTCTTTGCTTTTGGCTTCTTTAATGTTTCATGGCTTCCATTTAATAAAGACTCAATTGAACAAAACACACAAAAAATATTTACATAATTACATATTTACACTGGAAAAATGATTTAAAAAGATAAACAGTTTTAGGTGAATTCCAGTGACAGGAAATCCCAATGCTTCTTTTTCCATATTTTATAGTTCAAATTCATTATGTTGCTTGCATTTAATGATGTGGAAAGGAGATTCCCATAAATTATCAAATTTTCCATGATGGTTAGGATTTGCAACTCTCTCATTGAATTTAAGCACCAAATCCCTACACTTAAGACCTTGGTCGAAGGTTTTATTGTCAAACCACTTCTTAACCATTTCTTGATGGTTAGTGATGGCCTCTAGGGCTTTTTGTCTTTTCTCTTGTACCTCCAATAATTCATCCAACTGAACCTCCATGGCTCCATTTTTTTCAACATCTAGAGCCTTGAGCAATTGTAGTGTGGGAATTTCCATAGATTTAGGAAATAGCGCTTTCTTCCCATACACCAACTTGTACGGCGAATTCTTTAAGACTTGCTTGGGGGTTATGTAGTCTACCTAGAGCTCTACTTTAAGGTTCAAATTCCACTCTATCTAATTCTTTGACCCAATTATTTAGATGAGTCAAACTAAATTTTTATTAATCAACTTGGCTAGACCATTTGCCTACGGGTAATAGTTTGAAGATGTCTTTAGGAATATGCCATGCTTAAGTGAAAATTGACATATCTTCTAACCTAGGAAGGCTTTTGGGTTGTTAGAAATAATGGTCTTTGTCAGGCCGAACCTTGTTACCAGCTCTTTGACAAGGTTCACAATCTCCTCCTCAGTTGCGTTCTTCAAGGGCATGGCCTCAATCCATCTACTAAAGTAATTTGTGGCCGTGAGGATCCATTTATGTCTAGTACTATAGGTTGGATTAATCATCTTAATGAAATACAACCTCCACTGTGCGAAGGGTTCTTCAACCACTATCAAATTCAAAGGCATTGTTGAGTTCTTCCTCCTTCCTGTGAAGAATTGGAATTCTTTATAGGATTTAGCTAGAGAGTGTTATTCATTGAACAATGTAGGCCAAAATTACTCGACAAACATAATTTTAATTGTAGTGGTCTTTGTAGAGAAATTTCTTCCCATGGGACTGCTATGGAATATGTCCAAAATTTTTTGTGCCTGCTCTAGGGTAACACACCATAGAAGAACACCATTGGAATTCCTTTTGAAGAGAACCCCTTCAATAAGAACATACCCATTGTTCTCCAACCTATAAAACCTCTTCTTCTAGGAAGGGATGCCTGCCAGATATTTCTCAGTCTGCATGAATCTCATTTTGTCTACTAACCAACAGACTTTAGACTCAGATTCATTAAGTAGAACTAGCCCAGGTTGTTCCTCCTCGGCTACAAATTATTCATCACATGCCAAATACTTGTGTAATCCTCTCTGTTGCATGGTCTTTGTGGGCCTAACCTCCATTTCATATTCAAGAATCTTCCCGTTGGCCCCTTTTTCTATGATTTCTCCCTCCATAATGTACTCACATACACTAGAATGAGCTACATATACAACCACCTTGCTGCAAGCTATGAGGTTTCAAAACTTTTTGAGACTTTTAACAATGGAAAAATCCTATCTCTTGACAAATTTTTACTTCATCTTATTGTATTTCAAGGTCCGAGAGTGAAAAGCTATCAGATGCCCTCCCTTTCCTTCATCATCCTTTTGGGTCAAAATAGTAGCAATGCTAGATTTGCTCCTAAACACATACATTATGAAGTCCTTTGATAGGCCTAGGTTTAGTAGCATAGTAGTTGAAGAAATAGCCTCCTTGATCTTATGAAAGGCTTCTCTAGCCTCTTTTATCCATTTGAACAACTGATCCTTCTTGAGCATCAGGGTGATTAGTCTAATTAAACCTATAAAATCTAAGATGAATTTGCTTACAAAATATGCCTTCCCTAGGAAGGACTGAACTCCCTCTTTGTTAACTAGAAGGAGCAGTTCCTTGATTTCCTTCACCCATCTAGATCAATGGAAATCCCATCTTTGGACACTATATGCCCCAATAACTTTTCTTGGGGCACTCCAAAAACACATTTTTTGGGGTTCAGAGATATCCTGAACTCCTGAAATTTTTTAAAGACCATTTCAAGATGATCAAAATGATCATCTTTTGATATAGAGAATACAATAAGATGATCCAAGTAGATTAAGATGATCTTATTGATCAATTCTCTAAAGGAAATAGCCATTGCTTGTTGGAAGGTAGCTCCCGCACTTGAGAGGTTGAATGACATTTTTGCATAGGTAAATGTTCTATCCCACTTAGTAGTGAACATTTTTTTTGCGTCGGTCCTCTTCTTTGAATCGATCTAGTTGTAACTAGAGAAACTATCTAGCAGAGAAAACATTTCTGAGCCAACCACCATTTGCAAGATTGACTCTAGGGATGCCCTATTTAGATCCCAAAATTCAACACTAAGGAAGATGTACCCATTCTTCTTTCGGACCAGAACCAAGTTGGACACCCAAGTACTATGCTTGATTGAGAAGACAATCTGGGAGTGGATTAGCTTTGTCAACTCTTGTGCCATTAATGCCTCAATCCTTTGATTTAATTGCCTCTGCTTTTGGTGAATAGTTTTTTCTCCTTTGGTTAGTTCTATAGTATGTTGGATGACTTCGAGATCATATCTTTTGAGATCATCATATGACCAGGCTACTACTCCTTTATATTTTTCACAAAAATGTGTGAGCCTATCCTTATCATGCTTCGAGACATCTTTCCTAACTTTAAGTTTCCTTCCATCACTGACCTAAATATTTGCATAGTCGCCCTTGTTAGCTACAAACTTCCTCTTTTCATTCATTGCATCGTCACAATCAAATGGATTTTTGAGAGTGACAAGTCCCTTAAGAACCTTGAAGGATCTGACCTAAAACATTTTCCTTTCATAAGCTTCTATAATTTTTGGTTGGAGTTGGTCAACGAATTCTTCAAAGTGTTGAATAAATGAGGCAATTTGTTTGTCACTTTCAAACACTTCCCAACATGGGTAGTTATTTAGTATTGCAAGTCTAACAATCACTCACACATTCTCTATGTTTTCAATTAAGTCAAAAATAAGGTCAAATTGAGACCATATCATCCCCATGACATATGCGACTACATTCTGCTCTCTGGGCACTGTATGGATATTGAAGGCTTCAAAGCTTTCAATCAAGTCCCATACCCTATGTCTATGAGATTACATGTAGAAATTCTTTGTTGTGAGACCCCCTAGAATTGATTAACTATTAGCTTAGAATCTCTAAACACCATTATTTTTTTAACACCCATCCACTCCACAAGACTTAGACCATGCACAAGGCCTTCATATTCAGCTTCATTATTTGAATAGGAAAATTGAAAGTGAAAATATCTCAGTGTATTTTCATTGGATGGGGATGTCAAACATATCCTGGCTCTTGCACCAATCCTGGCTCTTGCACCAACTTTACATCTTGCTCCATCAAAATGCAACATCCACAGCTCTAAGGCTTGATTTCACTTAGATTCCTTCATCACCTTTAGAATCACTTGATCCTCATCATAGATGACATAAGTTCCCAATCTGGTGGCAGTATAATTTCTAAAAAGATTAGTGTCTATTAATTCAATCAAGAGAACCTTTTTAGCACATCTGATCTCCAGTCACCTTTTCATCCTCTAGTAACTCAGTACAATACATTTCATCTTTGGTAATAGAGGTATGAGTATCCTCAATGTTGATCATGGCTTCATCTACTACATATTTCGAATGCAAAGGTTCAAAAACTATCTTCATTTTAGCTCCATGCTTGGTCCTAAGAATCAAATGTGGCCAATCTAAAGAAAGATACCTACCTATCTTGGTGATGAATTCTCAGGATAAGAAAAAACTAAACATGGGAGGGATGTCAATGATAATGGTATCATGTGGAACAATGATACTAGGGCAAGAGAACAAAGTTAAGGGGAGGTTCTTGATGACACCTACAGTTTCAACCTTATTCCCATCAAGTTTCATAACCCCTCTATTTAAAGGTTCATAGCTAAGTCCTAAGGCTTCAACTATTTGCTTGGGCATGATTGTGGTGCTAGAACTAACGTCAATCATAGAATTGTAGAACAATTTTTTGCCCACTCTAAGAGTCAAGAAGAAGGGTTTCGATTTAGGCTTACCTTTACTTTCAGTAGAGACATCCTCTCCATTTTTTGTAAGGACTTTGGAGTAAGGTGATGAATCAACAACTTTTCCTTTGGATGGTTGCTCTATTGGATCTGTGCTTGCATCTTCTAGTAGGGCCTTTTGCAACAATGAATTCTACTTTAGAATAGTTAAGATATCCAAAAGAGATACATTAGCACAATATTTCTTTAATTATTCCAACACATTGAATGATAGTGGATTCAAAGACTTATGTTCCTTAGACCTTGTTATAACAATCTCCTTGCATGGATGAGATTGCTGTGTAATTATAAAGGTACTAGGAGATTGGTCGGGAATGCTTTTCAGCTGTTGAGTGAATGGTTCACCCATGAATCTCCTCTTTGAGCGAGTGTTATAATCTGATTTCACTTGTGGAGCCTTTGATGTGGGCACATAATTTTCAAACATTCCCTCTTCTTCTTCCATCCATGAGAAGAGCGTGTGATCGGGAGCTATATCTATTTTCTTTCTCCAGGGACATTCCTTGCAGTTGTGCAGTGAGTACCATGTTTTCCATTTGTGGAGAGGCATATACATAACTTCCTAATATATGATGCAACACCTTGACTGCATTGTTCTTCCACGCTTTGATGTAAATTTCCACACAGGGAATTTTAGGGCATATGTGCTTCATTGTAGGGGAAGCACCAAGGATTGATGTCATCAGAGAGATTATTTTTACCCACTACTAGTTCTCTATTTGACTTGGATGAAAATTTTGTAATGGATTAGGCACTAGAACTATTTGATTATTATTTTTAATCAATGGATTCGTGTGCACACCTCCTTGGAACTAGTTTTTGTGTTAGGAATATCTTTTGCCTTAATAATTTTGTAAGCTAGTTTTGGAGGCATGGATTTTTGCTGCTTGATACTAGTTATTTCATTTGTGATGTTCCATAACAAATCCTTGGCATCACTCATCTCATCTTTTGAAGAGTTATATTTAGAAGTAACTTTTTGTAGTGCACTTGGATATGTGTACATAAATTGGGGAGGAGCAGACGCACTTGTAGAAGCAATCTCCTTGGTAGGGGCTTGCAACTCTACAAATATAGGCATAGCGGGTCAAGGTAGTAACTTTCCCGCATCAATAAAATTATTCTCTATCTTAACTACAATGTTATATGCATCTAGCAAGGTAATCTTGAATCATATATTTTTGGCACCTTGTAACATTTCCAACTCTTCTATGGTTTTTCACCTAAAAGGAGAGATGTGGGCCAAAAATGCTAAAGGGTTAATTCAAATTATGTTATGTGTGATGTTATTTAAGCTAAATGAGATTAACTAAGTACAATAAAATGATCTATATGACTGATTATGAATGCAAAACTAAAGATTTAAACAATGGTGGAAAACACAATGCGATATTCAAACAATGGACTAGGAATGAATAAAATATAAAATAAAAAGAAATAGACTGAAATAGTGTGCACTTGGGTAGAATTTCAAGAATCTGGAATGGTCTAAATGTTATCTAGAATCACATAAAATCAATAGTGGGACTCACTCGCATAGGTTGGCAAACTAGCCTTGCTTCTAGTGAAATCTATCAGGAACTAGTTGCTGACTATCGATATCCAAAATCTGACAAAACCTAGATTTTCATTCTTAAGGTGCAACTCATTCACCACTAGTGGTGAATCAGTCCTCTCCAAAAATTTTGAGAAATCAAGAGACAACTCTGCAACACCAGATCTGGAAATGTCTGCTTGTCGGGTTGCCAAAGTCAATTCTATAGGAAACAGACAAAATACATTCTCCAAGGTTGAAATATGATTGGTTTGACTTGAAGCACCTAGTTGACTTGTTGACCACTCTTCAACACCTAAATTCTTGTTATATATGCATAGAAAAGTCTTCAAACAAACATGCAAGAGGGGAAAAATGGTTGAGGGTTAGAAAATAGGGGTTTTCCTTGGTCAAACCCCACTTTTGTAATCAAAACCTGAATAAAATAATGAAATGCAAGAGAATGATAAACAAATGACATGCAAATTCTATAAACTAAGCAAAACCTTATTGATGAAAATCTGAAGATATGTCAATTGGTGCCTTTGATTGCTTGATTGATGCTTTATTTGATATTGTAAGATGCTTGAATGTGATGTGAGATTGTAGGAGATTGGTTGAATGATTGTGAGAGAGATGTAAAATGAGGTGAAAATAAATTATTTATACAATCTTGTGACTTAGTAACCCTATAATACCTCATCAAGCCAACATAAGGTGTTTTTAAATAAAAACCCGAAAGGTAATTTAAAACATTTTGAGTTTTGAGCAAAGAGGGACCCATTCGCCACCCATGGTGAATGGGTTCCACCTTGAACTTGAAGTGGGTGTTAGGAATTAACTTTTATTTAATGTTGTTTATCAAATTTACATTAAAAAACACACTGAATTAAGCCTTCTAAGGGTATAAAGGGGTCAAATAAAGCATAAGAAAGGTGTAAATGGTGAAGCTATGCCTAGAAAAGTGTGAAATCTTGTTACAAGACTTTACAACGCTTTAAAATAAGACTTATTTAGTGATGAAAGGGTGATTTTTAGATGAATTATAATAAATAAAGTCTAGAAGAATGCAAAAATGTCTTACAAGGCTTCACAACACCTTCACAAGACATCATTATTTAAATTTTAGTACCTAAATATCCATGTTCAAGCCATATAATAACATAAAATTAGAGAAAAACAAATAAAACATCAAGAAGCAAGGCCTAAAAGACAATGAAAATGACAAGGGGCTATTTTTCTATGACACATTTAGCCCCACTTTAGTGAGAGGATGAACCTGATTCAAAGTCGTACTAAAGTAGCCATCCACATCGAGAGGAGGGTTCAAATGCACTTACATTAGCAAGATGGAATGAAAATGATCAACAGGGATGATCAAGCCCCCAATATGAAGATCCCATGGAAAACTAAGCATAAGGAAAAAGGAACACACAAGTGTTGAAATAAGTGAATTGGACAAAGCTTCGATCGTCTATCCAACTAGTTGTGGATTAAATATAGGATGATTGTTTGAAAAAGATAATGTATACTCACTTTGGGGTGACATAACCCATGGTACTCCACCGGGTGAGAAGGCCCAAGTATACTCACTCTGGGGCCACGAAACTTTTGGTTGTCCATGGGGTGAGAAAGCCCAAAAGGTGAAGTACATATGCTAGTTGGCATGCACTCACAAACACAAAGGTGGCTATGGGGAAATTCATGCCGCTATATGGGCTTCCCACTCAACCATATCAAAGTTATTCCTCCTAATAACTTTAACAAGGTGTCACAAAGGAAAATGCTAGTTCATGCTTCAGGAGACAAGAAAAAATCTGTATGCTTAGAACTCATGAACAAAAAGGAAGGTATCATAGGCATGCAAGTTGCATTACGTAAGGTGGAAAAAAAATGCAAAAATGTAAAGTGTAAAAAAAAGTTCAAAGGAGTCTTGTTAAGTTCATGCAAGGTTAGTCACTTAGGGAACATTGAGTCTAATGTCTCCAAAAGAGGACCAAGCAAAGAATAGTATATTCACAACTTAGGGTATGCAGTGCATCACATCTAGCACCAAGAGGAATGTAGTATGCTAAGAGAGATCACCATCATGAAGGACACTATACCCAATGTCATCCACAAAGTGAAAAACACATCATATGAAACGACAAGGCTACACTAGGAACCAAGAATGCAAATGAATTATGGTAATGTATGCCTCCCACTTTAAAGGAATTGTGACACATCATTCTAGGAGAAATTACTTTAAATTAGAAAAGGAAAGAAAATGCAAAAATAAAAAAGGACATGAGATCCAACTTAGAAAGCCCTATGCCAAGTCATATGTTTCTGAGTAAGGCTGCATCATGTCAATGAAAAGTAGACAAAAGAAAAGAAGGTTAACCCCTAGAATAAAACCCACCAATCACATAAGGGATCTATGAATTTGGGGTCAGTATGCCCATTGTTGCAATGTTTTGATTAAAGAGCTCAGAACTATCATCATTCCCCAAAGAACATAGAACTAGAAGAATGACACAAAGAGAGTGAAAATAAAAGGAAAAAAAAAGGTCTATTTTTGGTCAACATGGAAGAGACATTTTAGTCTTAATTCCGTGCATCATCCCCAAAAGGAAAACACAAGTGAAAAGAAAAGGAAAAAAAAAGAAAAATCTCTTGGGTCAACATGAAGGAGACATTGCAGTCTCAATTCCTTACGTCATCCCCAAAAGGAAAACACAAGAAAAAGATAAAAGGAAAAAGGGACCTTTTGGGTCAACATGGAAGAGACAGAGGGTGTCTCTACACTTTGCATCATCCCCAAAAGGAAAACACAAAACAAAAGTGAAAAAGACAAGGACCTTTTGGGTCAACATGGAAGAGACATAGAGAATCTCTACACTTTGTGTCATCCCCAAAAGGAAAACACAAAACAAAGGCAAAAAAGAAAATGCACAACATATAAAAGAAGAGATGTACAAATAGAAGAAGTGTATGGTGAGGGAAAAAACATCAAATACATGATATGAGGGTCACAATACACACATACAATCTATGTCATAGAAAAAAGGTCCTTTTTCTTGACATGGGATTATTTCATGATAATTGGACTTAATGAGGCCTTGATTCAAGTGTTGTGAGTCATTTTATGCATCCACATTAGGTCTTGGACCCTTATAAATTAAATAATATGCTTTCAACAACGTCCTATAAGGGTGTTGTAAAGTGTTGTAAGATGTTTTCACACTTTTCTAGACTTAATGAACCTATTTCTCCCTAATTCAACATTATAAAACATATTTAATTGCATTATTACATGAATCTACAAGGGTTATAACTTAAACTTAACAATAAACTAGTGTTATAATGTGTTTTACACACTCACATTGGTTTTTGTGCCTTCCTAGGCCATGTGGACCTCATTTTAGTGTTGTAAAGTGTATTTAATCACACTTTCAAATTGATTTTTGTGTCCCAAGCCCTATTTGACATTTACATCATCACTAATAGGCCCCTCTTAACCCATATTGTGCATCCTGATGCTTGAATTGATCAAATACCCAACAAGGTTGCAATTTAGACATTATTTCCTTATCTCTAGGCTTCCTAGCTATCAGATTGGCCCCTGTGGAACCCATTCACCATGCATGGCAAATAAATCCCATCAAAGTGAGACCCATTTTCCATGTGTGGTGAATGAGTCCCATTTGGCCCCATTTTGACCTTTGAGGGGGAAAAATATGAAATTTGAGTTTATTATTGCTTCATGTTGGCCTATGATGAGGTATTAATGTGTAAAATAGATAAATTTAATATAAATACAAGTATTTTAACTCATTTTCATATCTCTTATCTCTTGTCATTTATTATTATTCCATCTCAAGTCAAGCAACTTAGGCTTTTATCACTTCAAGGCATTAAGACATCAACTTTTAGAATTTCAAGGGTAGATCCTCTATGTTTTGCTACAAAATTTCAAGATCAAACATCATGGAAAGGTAATAGACTCCATTATTTCATGTTTCATTCCATTCTTTCTCTATTTTGGTTTAATTACCTAAAAGGGGTTTGACTTAGGCAAACCCCAATGCGCTAACATCCAACATTTATTCTTTTCTTCTTGTGTGTGTGCAGATTTAGGTATCTTGGAAGTTTGGAAATCATTGAAGATCAATTTGCAAAGTTTCTTAGGTCTTCTCTTCATTATTTAAGGAAAATTATCAACAAAAAGTGACTTTCAAACCTGTAAATCAGAGTTTCAGAGGTAGACACTTGTAGGAAGTCAAAGTATAGATCAAAAGCTTCAGAATCCACTTTTGAAAATCCAAAAATTGAAAAGTGGACTCATTCATCATGGGTGGTGAATGAGTCCCACTCCAACATCATTTTTTTTTCTTCATTTTTTAGTACCCTTTTGACAGAAATGGGACTGATTCACCCAGAATAGTGAATGAGTCCCTCCATGCCTGAAAGAAATCATCAACAGCATCTCAAAACCAGTTTCTAGTCTTATTCAACATTCCAGGTGCACACTTTTACTCTGATTCATTTCTGTTGCATTTTTCCATTCACTTGTAGGTGATTTTTCAATACATAATGTGTTTTATAACAAAACATAATTCTTAGATTTTGCATTCATAATCAATCATTTAGTTCATTTAACTACACTTAGTTCATTTCATTTAGCTCATAGAAACATACATAACATAATTTTAATGAACCCTTAGCATTTTTGGGCCCTATCTCTCTGCTTCTAGGTGAAAAACCTTAGAAGAACTAGAGAAGTCCATAGGAACCAAAAATCTACGATTCACAATCAAGTTGAAATAAGAAGTGAAAATAAAAGAAATGTAAAAGGGTTAGTAAGGAAAATTCAAGTCAACCATCTAACAAGTAATCTGCCTCTCAGTCATGTTCAGTGTATTGCAAGGGTAGTTGACTGTCCAAAGGAAGAACTGCAAGTGCCAAACTAGGAGACATACTGGGTTCCTCACTTGGTTGAGAAGAGTGATCAATTAAGCTCATGGTAGATGAAAATAAAGAATTTAAATTTTTATGCACTTCTTCATCTAGTTTTGTGATCTCGTCATCATCATCTTCAAGATTGATTATGACAAGAGGATGAAGGGTTATTTCCAAGGAAGAATGAATCAAAAAGTTGTAGCTGTTGGATTTGTTCATTTTTTTTTAAGGTTGGACTATGTTATCTTGTGGTGGGTCAGGAGAAAGAGGGTGGTCATCTATTGCTTCTTTCAAAAGTGTAGGTTGGTCTTCTATATTTTCTTCTATTTGAGATTGACGAGCAAGGAGATGACGATGATGTCTATGCTCCCTAGCACCATGATTTTGTTTTATTTTGTTTTGAATGTATTGAGGTGTAAGAGTGGGTTGATCGATAATAGGTTCCTTTTCTTTTGGAGGAGTAATAACAGAAGAATTGAAGAAGACGGGTCAATCACTTTCTCTTTGGCTTTATACACTTGTTTAATGCGGAGAGGCAGGACTAGATGTGTTTCATTTTCTCTTGGTCATTTAGACGATGTCAAAGAAGTGTCTAAGGGTGGTTGTTGAAGAGGTTGTATGGTTTGTTCAATTTTAGACTCAGGTTGAAGCATGGTTTCATCAAGGATAGGAGGAGTGAAAGTTAATAGGTTACGAAGAGATAACTCAGTGATTCATTTGGCTTTTAACTTTTGGTAAGCGATGAAAAATAAGTCCTTTCGAGGGGTGATGGGTTCCATAGGTTCAGGCCTATAGGCTTCTAAGGGAAAAATTCCTTTAGATGATAATGGATTAAAGCCACTATGGTATATGGTAACTATTTCATTGCCATGTGGAGAATTGAAGCACTTGTGAACAACTAAAGGGACCAATTTCATTAAGTGAAGCCAAGGATGGCCTAGCCACAAACGAAATTATTCTGATTGTGGAATAATAGAAAATGTTACATCCAAAGTTTTAGGTCCTATTTGTAAGGGGAGTACAATCTATCTGATCGTAGGGCACGTAAAATTAGTATGCATTTTAATCCATGCAGTTGGTTTATTATAGTCATCTTTATATAAATCGTGTAATACTATAAATTCTTCAATGATCACATTCTCATCACAGGTGGGATATATTAATATCCCATTGGTGGGCTTATCATACATTCCACCGACTATGTAAAGAGGACCATTAGAAAATCTTTGAGGTATATCTTTAGATGAAAAAGTGATATGAAGATTTTTGTTGGTTGGGCCCTTACAAGGGATAATGTCTATCGCACCCATGAGTTCATTCATAGGATTAACTTGGGTAACATTTGAAGTTATATCATGTTCACTTTTTGTATCAACATTCATGGCTTAAGGGTTTGAAGGTTCACTAGCCTTGACAAATGAAATATTATGTTTAGGCATGGGGTTGGTAAAGATTTGTAAGTTCTAGTTAGGGGGTGCAATGGACTTATTACCTTGATCATTAACACTCGCAATGGAAAAACGACTTGAATCAATGAGGTCTTGAACCAAGTGTGGGTATGTGCAGGATCATCATGGAAAGAACAGGCCCTTAAGTGGAAAAAAATTTAGAAAAATCAGAGTTAGGCAACTTGATGTAAAAATTTGAATAAGTTATCTTTATTATTTCAAAAATATGTAAGAATAGAATTTGTAGAAAATTGAATGTAGTTTCTAAACTACTAGGTTTTTAAAAAACAAAATCTATTTGGTGAAAATTTGAGATTTCAATGCTGGCAGTACTTAAATTTCAGTGGAAAAAGAAGTGGGTTCATGTCTGACCACCCTAACCACAATAAAATGATAATATTTTTTATAAGATTTTATATATAAGTAGAGGAATCATGCCCCAATGTGATGCATATTTTTTGTAATTTTATTCCAAGTAAATAATTAATTATGAATTTTTTATTACAAATTTGAAAAAAATATAAAAACTCATATCTCTGACCACCTTAACTTGGTCAAAACTTCATGAAATTCAATTTTTTTTTTTTTAATCGTATAGTATGCAAAGCATAAATGTTACACATGTTTTGGATTCAAAAAATGTGATACCGTTTGAAAGCTATAGATATTTTTCAATCAGCCTATCAATCAGGACTTTAGTCAAAATTTGAATAGAAAATAAATAATAATTAATTCTTAATTTCAAAGTAAAGCATAATTTATATTGGTGGAAAGCTGGGAATCTCCTTTAAAAACCCTTTTCATTTAATCAATTTTAGATAAGAAAATAGTTGTTACACAGATACCCATCATATTGCCACTTTTTGGCCCATCATGACCTTGCACATACCTGTGTTTGAGATGCTTACTTTCTTCGGTCTCATGGCCATTTTGGTGATGAAAATGGAAATAAGAATTTAGTTTAAAGGTAGGTGGTAAGGGTTGGGTGGGATTAATTTTCTTAATAGTTGGAAAAGTGATCAATTTTTGTTGAAGCAACTAGTTCATTGTGTTATAGAGGGTATCGGGTAAGGGGGTAAATTGTCTCTTCGGGTTCCCATAGGTATAAGGCATGGCTACTTTAACAGCTGCCACTTGATTTGGAACTAGTTGGGTTGGTGTTTGCAGTTGAGGAGGTGGATTGAACTGTAAAAAGCCTCTATTTTGTTTGCAAAATTTTTGTGGTTTAGATTTGTCAGCTCGGTTAGAAGTGGACTTTGAGTGTCAACTAGAAACCGAGTTATAATAGTCACATAAGGTTGTGCATGAATGCATAAATGAAGGGAATTTCATCATATTTAATTTCTCCTGAAGGTTTTTGTGCAAGTTTTCGATAAAAATCTTCTACATATGTGCATCAAAAATCTTGACATCAATTTGAGCATATAATGACAAATATCATGAGATAAAATCAATTACTTTCTCATCTATGTTTTGTCTACATCTCATGACATCAACCATTGTGTTTTTAGGGGTCATATGAACTTGAAAGTGACTTATGAAAGCACCCACTAATTTATTGAATGATTGGATAGAATGATTGGGCAAGCTGGAAAACCACTCTAATGTAGTATCTTTCAAGGTCCTTGGAAAAAAATTGACTAAGAGTTTGTCATCAAGGACAAAATCACTTCATAAAGCTGTATAAGTATTGACATGGTTGAGGGTGTTGTCATAATAGTGGTTTACAATTCTTGGGAGGAACGAATTTTAGCTGAAATCACATATTTTTAGAAAATATAATGATTTAAGCCTTAAAAAGTTCCATTTTAAGGATTCCAATTGAAGATGGTTTGATTGAATCACCTTAGATCAAACCCCCTTGGATAGAACTTCGCTAGTTTTAAACCATACCAATAAATGTGTCTCCTTTACACCTATCAAAATGCTGATAAAAAATCACTTTTGATTTATATTTTGGGGGATCAAATGAATTCATTTAAAATTTATTTCAAATGATTATGGTATTCCTCATAACAAGCTATCCAATGAATATAATTTTAATATGTTTTGGTTTTGTTATGTATTTGTTTTTTAAGTTTTATTAAACATAGGTTTTTCATCGAAAATGAATTTCTTTGTTCTTCACATGTGGAAAAATAGAATATTATAAAAAAAAATTAAAAATATGAGTGCACCAAATATTGAAGTCCTTGATCCAACAAAAAATAAATAAATAAATTTTGACATATACAAAAAAAGTTACGCTATAAAGCGCTTGTGTCTAAATTGTAATTCATTTGACTTTGAAACTTGATTAAGGAAAAATAATTCAATTAAAAACTATCTAACCAAATGGAAGCACTAGATATCAGAGTTACAAATCTAAATTTGAAAGAATTATAATTTTATCCTTCATGGAAAAAAAGTTATACGTTATACGGTGTGCGTCACTTTTTAAAAATGTTGTTTTCTGGAAAAAAATCAATTTTCGTGGGAGATGGAAAAAGAAGTGCAATTTGATTCCAAAAAATTTTAAAAAAATATTTTTAGAATCTACAAACAAAATTTGATGAGACTCTAGTTTGCACCATCTTCAAATTCCTCACGGTTTAGCCGCTATAGGTGCCCGAATGTGAAGATTTAGTTAAAAATAATAATTTGAGTGTCTAGTTTGGCCAAAAATTGTAAACCACTATTATGGGATCACCCTTGATAGGGTCCCCATTACCTCCATATTTCTCAAATCGAGGCATTTATATCCCTTGTGGCATGGAGGTTTGTTATATTTATAAGGATAAGGGGCTGCTACAAAAATGGTATGTGGGTGGAGCTGTTTGACCTTGGCTAATAGTAGAAATTTTTTGTTGCATGGATGAAATACTATTAAGGAGCTGTGTAATGATGGGAATGGAGTAAGTTGTTTGAGGTGGAAGGGAAAATGGTGATGGAGTCTAGGTGATGTGAGGGGAAGTGAAAGAAATACTAAGGGGCGTGAAGGTGGTGGAGGGGACTTTTGATGCCACAAGAGAACTATGAATGCTAGTTAGAATTGCAAAAGAAGGAGCCACATTACTAACCTGTTGCATAGTTGTTGTAAAATGAGGAGTGCTATAAGTTGGTATGGATGATATGGTTGAAGGGGGAGGAATGTGGGTTCCTCCTTGGCTTGTAGGAATGTTTGCAGATTAGGTATTAGAAGAGGCATGTTTATTGTAAATCTCAAAAATTATTTTCATGACTTGTAAACCATCATCACTTTCACTCAAACATTGAAGGTTTTCTATGGCTGGTATGGCAGTGGTGGAAATGTTTTCAAGGGACAAGTCTTGTTGTAACTGTGCAAAATCCTCATTAATATTAATGATCTTTTCTTCCGCAATGGAGTTGTTTTGGGTGTCAACATTCATTGGATGGAAAGGTGAACGCATAGAAGTGGTATTGTCCATGCTTGATACACCATTATCCATACTAGGAGTAGGAGCACTTGAGATACCAAGGTCCACAACAAAAGTGCTATCATGGGAGGCAATGAGTCTAGAACTTCGTCTCACTAAAGTATTATCAATGGGGCACCAAACACTCATACAAGTAGCACAAAAGATGTGGTGAATGCAAATGCAAGGTAATCTAGGAGCTCTAAATGAAAATAACATAAATTATGCTAACTGTAATAGAGAAGTAATTACAAAAAATAGAAATAAAGAAAAATGCCAAAAAATGTCTAAAAATGTAGTATGAATAGTGCAGGTGGACTGATTCGCCCAGGGTGGCGAATGAGTCAAACTATGAGATTTTTTTTGTGTTTTTCAAAAAAATTAAAATGATTCTAATGATTTTTAGAAGGCAATTAAGGATGAAAAATGTATATTTTCATTTTTTTCAATGATATGCAATGCAAAAATGAAATGTAAACAAAGCTTTCACTAATGTAATATGAGAAGCCCTAGAATGCAAGAACAAAACAATACCCTAATTGAATGTTAATGCAAGTGTAATATAGGATGCAATATGTGAATGAAATCAGAAATGCAAAGTGTTCAAAATGCAAGTTCACCAAAATGAACCGTAGATTTTTGGCAACTTGTAACCTTTCTACCTCTTCTAGCATTTTTCACCTAAAAGGAGAGAGGTGGTAAAAAAATGCTAAAGGGTTCATTCAAATTATGTTATGTGTGATGTTATTTAATCTAAATGAGATTAACTAAGTGCAATTAAATGATCTATATGACTGATTATGAATGCAAAACTAAAGATTTAAACAATGCTGGAAAACACAATGTGATATGCAAAAAATGGACTAAGAATGAATAAAATGCAAAATAGAAAGAAATGGACTAAAAAAATGTGCACCTGGGAAAAATTTGAAGAATCTGGAATGGTCTAAATGTTGTCTAGAATCATAGAAAATCAACAGTGGGACTCATTTTCCTAGAGTGGCAAATTAGTCCTTCTGGTGAAATTTGTCGGGAACCAGTTTCTAACTATCGGGATCTAGAATTTGACAAAACCTAGATTTTCAGTCTTAAGGTGGCACTCATTTTCCACTGGTGGTGAATCATTCTTCTCCCAAAATTTTGAGAAATCAGGAGACAACTCTGCAACACCAAATTTGGAAATGTCTGCTTGTCGAGTTGTCGAAGTCAATTCTATAGGAAATGGACATAATACCTTCTCCAAGCATGCAATATGATTGATTTGACTTGAATCACATAGTTGACTTGTTGAACACTCTTCAAAACCTAAATTCTTGTTAAATCTACATACAAAAGTCTGCATACACACATGCAAGAGGGGAAAAATAGTTGAGGGTTAGAAAATAGGGGTTTGCCTTGGTCAAACCCCACTTTGGTAATCAAATGCTTAAGAAAATAATGAAATGCAATAGAATGATAAAAAACCAACATGCAAATGCTATAAACTTACCAAACCCTTGTTGATGCAAATTTGAAGATATGTCAATGGCTGCTTTTGATTGCTTCATTGATGCTTGATTTGGTTTTGTAAGATGCTTGAATGTGATGTGAGATTGTAGGAGATTGCTTGAATTATTGTGAGAGAGATGTAAAATGAGGTGAAAATCAGTTATTTATACAATATTGTGCCTTAGTAACCCGATAATACCTCATCATAGGTAGACATAAGGTGTTTTTAAATAAAAACTCGAAAGGAAATTTAAAATATTTTGAATTTTGAGCCAAGAGGGATCCATTTTCCACCCATGGTGAATGGGTCCCACCTTGGACTTGAAGGTGGGTGTCAGGAATTAACTTGTATTTAATGTTGTTTGTTGGGTTTACATTCAAAAGCAAACTTAAGTAAGCCTTATAAGGGCATAAAGGGGTCAAATAAAGCACAAGAAAGGTGTAAGTGGTGACTATTTTACTAGAAAAGCATGAAATATTTTTACAAGACTTTACAAGACTTTAAAATAGGACTTGTTTGGTGATGAAAGGGTGATTTTTAGGTGAATGAAAATAAATAAAGTCTAGAAGTTCATGTAGGAATGTATTACAACACTTCACAACACCTTCACAAGACATCATTATTGAAATTTTGGTACCTAAGTATGCATGTTCAAGCCATATTATGACATAAAATCATAGCAAAGTAGACCAAACATCAGGAAGCAAGGCCTAAAAGACCATGAAAATTACAAGGGGCCATTTTTCTATGGCATAGTTCCCACCAAGGGACTAAATCATCACTGAAATGTTGGTGTTGAGAGAATTTAGATAGAACATGAATGCTAAATCGACAAGCGGGCAAATAGCAGTCTGGATCCTTTGCCAAGTTTTGTGAAATTGGATATTGAATTCAGTCATGGCCTCTTGAGGGGCCCACTTTATGGTCACCATTTACTAAAATAGTGAAGAACAATCTCCACTATTTGAAAATTGCTCATAGAAGGGCTCTCTAAGTTTATCCCAAGTATTGATGGTATTGGCTTCCAAAGTGTGGTACCAATCTAATTCCCTACCTTTGAAAGAGGTTACTAGGAATCTCAAGGCTACATTTTGATCAATTATACCATAAACCACACAAACATCTGCCACATCTTGCAGATGGTTAGATGGTGTTTTTAAGCCTTCTCGAGTAAATTTTGGTAAAGCTTTTAGAGAAGAGGTTGGGATCTAGGAGCCCATATGGCTGGTGCTACTAGTAATATGAGAGTACTTTTGGAATCCCATGCTACAAAATTTCTATTGCCCATTGGTAACAAGACTAGAGGAGGGGCTAGGACATTAATTGGATGACTTCTTGCTTGTTTTGTTTCCAGTAGTGGTACTAGCGAGCTAGGGTCATTTGATGTTTGGGATATAGTAAGAGGTATATGGCTCATCCACCCACATTAAATTTATATACATTCAAACAAAGTCCCATCGAACGTGCTAGAAAAAGAATTGTTGATACCTAAAATTACTAGGAAAACATCCTTATGGGAAACTCAATTAATGGGGGACCAATTGCGCTAAACTGAGTAACCTTTGAGTCTGAAATTAGCCAACTCTTCCATGTATTGGGGGGTTGGAAAGGGTAAAGGAAGAAAATATATTAAAATTAAATCTAATCTAAGGAAATGTGCTGAGAGTTAAATATGTAGGCACAAAAAATCTTCCTTTCGGATGAGATTTGAGGGACCGTTCAACAATCTGTATGTTTGAAAATAACAAAAAGAATAGCTAAAAAACCTAATAAATCCATCAAATAACATAACATAACTTCCATATACATTCACTAAACAAGAAGAGTTCAAGAAATAATCTAAATTAGAAAATTTATATTGAAATTATAGAAGTCTTGCAGATAAACTACTCAATATAACAAACAACATTGTATAGTGTCTTATCAATTTAACTAAGAAATAGAGAGGCCAAACAAATTGGCACAGTTTGTGAGTCTTAATACAATAATTGAAAAAAACGCAAAGGCCTACAATCTTTTTTCACTTTTTTATTTGTATTCCTAAACCCTTTCATAAAGAGTCAAAGTAGTATAAATAGATCCCTCCATTGCTTGAAAGCCAATAACCAAAAATATTTCCTAGGCACGTGCCATGCTACCCGTCACAATGATTCTCAAAGAGCATTGCAACAGAAAGATTCTGAAATGTGGAATTTAGTTGCATCAGACAAAGTGTGCTCCTCAAAATTATGGAAGTGGTCTCAGAGTGGAAGCAATGAAATTCCCATGAAGACACATGTCTAACCATCTGAAGATTCAGTTAGGACATGTGGCGAATAGGTGAGGCTTCCAATTCTAACTCCCTTCATTTGAGAATGAAGTCCCTGCTGATATGACACATGGAGTAGAGGTGTGGACTCTAATTAATTCTTCCCTCTTTCACAACTATGATCCTCATGGAGGTGACACATCGAGTAGTCTATGTTCCAAGCGTTGACTGTGGCATTCGCCAAAAAGATGCCCGTAGAATGATGCAACCTGGCAAATAGGCAGAGCTCAATGAAGATGTAAGGGAAAAGAGTTCCCAAAGGTGCATGTTTCTTACATGTGGCACAAATGAATGAAGAAACTACCAAAAGGAAGCCCAAAAATATGCAACATACAAAGCGCAGGTCGAGGCGATTCAAAAATAATAATATCAACCATGAGGGAGCTTTCAAGATTTTTAAATCCACAGCTTTTGGTGACTATAAGGGGTGTTTCGCCTATGGAATGGGGACCCAAATTTTTTTGTTCAAATACCAGAGCCATATCCATTGGGCTACTATCAGAGATTTGAAAGTGTTTTTTGTAGAGGAAGCTAGTCGGCCTTGGATGGCATTGATAAGGCACGATGATTCTCTTGCACCTGATGAAGATCGATAATTTCTTTGAAAGGAAGCTCCATTGAGATTTTGGCCCCATACTCAAGCTAGAACATAATTTTTGCTACTAGATGAATGACACCTTCAATGTCCATAGAAGTTTCTCTCTTTTGGAGAAGATTTTTTCCCACATAGTTTTCTCTTTTTTCTCTAGCTGTGAGAGATATTTTATTTATACATGGGTACCTCACTAGGCCTTATTTTTGTTGGAATTGTTGCCTCAATCTCATAGGTTGAAACCTCTAAGAAAGCATGGTTGCTATGACTGGTGAGATGTCTAGTTGATCTGCTAGTAGATCCTGAACTGTCATTGTGACCTCCTAAATGTTTTGGTGATTAGCATCTGAAACCTTCAGTGTAACCTTGGACTATCAGAATGATGTCTCAGCGATGATAGGAAGTCTTGCCGATATTGGTGTGACATTTGGTCTATCTGGCTGACGTGATAATCAGTATGACTTGCTCCTATCTATTTGAAGTCTTGGTGACTGGGAGATGTCTAGCCAACAGGTTGGTGTCTAGCAGATGTCAGGGAGACTTGTGGCAAAAGAAGTCTTTGATGTAACATAAGGGTTTGGTAGGAATTCTTGGTGATAGGGAGATGTCTCACCAATAACTATATACATATGGAGTCATCGGGGTAATGAAAGGGGTTCACTATGACCACTTAGTGACAATGGTAAGTCTAACCAACAAAGCCACATGTGATTGGGTGTTTTCGGTGAGACTCCTAGCTAATGGAGTCATTAGAGAAACACAAGGACTTCATTATGAAGTCCCAGTGAATGTGGAATGTCTGGCTGATGGTTGGACTCTTCAATATGACTTGAAGGCATCGGTATGATGTCTTGGCCAAGAATGATTGTCTTGCCGATGGGAATCCTGATGTCCGTATAACCTCTTATCGACAACAATAAGTCTTGCCGACTAAGATGCTTAGGTATAACATGAAGAGCTCAGTGTGATGTCTTAGTGAAAGATGATTGTCTCACTAAATGGAATACTCACGTCGGCATGACTTGAAGACTTCAGTATGAGGTTTTGGTGAACTACAGTAGTTTTGCCAATGGAAACTTTTGAGATTGATGTGACTTGTGTGCATTGGTATGAGTCTTTCCGATGAGGAAACTCTTGCCAATAGGAATGCAATGGATGTCAGTAGTTTCAGTATGAATTGTGGCATTTGCTATATCATCTTGCCAACTGTTGGAACTTACGTCGATATCGATATGAATCCTTTGAGCATCAGGGAGACATTTCTTGTGTCTCACCGACATGTGAACTCAGTTGAATGTTTCTTTCACCATTTGACTATCCTATGTGGTGTGTCATGGACCAATTAGAGGAAGCAAAATTCAAATAGTTTTCTGTTGGATTTTTGCAATAGTTGCAATGCTAGAGCTGAACTATATGCAAGAAAAAATATACAATGGAATGGAAACTTTCTACGATGGGTAATGGCAGATAAGGATGAATAGAGGATAAAAATCAAAATGTGGTAATATTTAAAGGATAAATTCTGAGTTGGATTTGAATAGAATCTGTGACAGCATTTTCTATAACAGAGGATGAGCTGGTGTGAATAAGAGGATAAAGAAGAACCAAGAGAGCTAATAGAGAGGGTCGTGTGGCTAGCTAAAAGGCTAAGTCCATGAGGCCGAAGGAGAAGAAGAGAGAAATAGGGTTCTGATAGAATCTCTTTTGATCATGGATCATGATTGATCTCTCTCATGTTGATTTGCATTGCATTATATCAGTGCGAAGGTTGTATGGTCTGATGGATTGATCAGTTGCTACTAGGTTGTATCCAGAATGAACCAGATGTAATCTCTGAAAAGGCTATGAGCTTGAAACTGTATTTTAACTTTCTGTTGCTAAATAATACAATGGCTCAAACTTTTGAGAGTGGGGTTTTTTACCTGAAAGGGTTTTCCCCATGTAAATCTTTGTGTTCTAGTTTTCTGTCTTATCTTTCATCTATGTTGGTTTTGCTTCTAGAATCTGTTATAGCTTGCTGTTGAATTTAACATGGGCTTCTCTCAAAAGAATTAATGTGGGAAATGAACCGTGTCTATTTCTACTTTAGGACATAGTTGTACGTGTCTTTGAGGCAATCTAATCAAAATAAAGGTACCGAAGGAACTACTATTCTTGGAGGTTTCTTTGAGATGCCCCCTAATTTCCCTTACAAGTGGTATCAAAGCCTTCTTCTGGTTGTTGGTTCTTGGTATTTCTCCTATGAAGATTTCTCAGTTTGTTAGGCTAGAGGAAATCTAGAGGAATCTTCTATTTTATTGATCCTTTTGGTGAGTGGAAGACTTGTGGTATTCAAAGACAACAAACAGCTTGAAGGATGGTGGAGATAAAAAAGGGAGTTGATCATGTTGTTTTGTTGTGATCTGAGTCTCCTAATTGGTAGCGATATAACCTTGGTGTATGAGGTGGATTTTCTCGCTCTGTGGCTATGTATTTGTAAATCTTTCATATCGGGTGTTTATGTGAGAGACTCCTTGATGATATGGAGAAGCCTATTTTGTTTCTCAGCCATGGAAGAGAGTGCTTATGCTAGGTGGTGTTTCCTAGTGTTGGAAGACATGGTTTCCTATTAACCTCGAATACATAAAGGCTATGGAGTTAATCATTAGATGATTTGCAAGCTTCTGAAATAGCCTTTCTCTCTTTCTCGGATGCATGTACATGTTGGTGGTTTAGATTTGGCCTAAAAGGGGCCTGGGTTTCCTAAACTGCTATTTTCTTTTTAAGGATGATTTGTACTTTCTTGGCTCTGTGGTTTTGTAGGTTTTACATAGTTAAGCAAAACTTGTGGTTATGTGGAGTTGTTGTTAAACTATTTTCTACACCCTAGCTTTTGGGGTGTTGCTCGATGAGATAGTTGCAATTCTGCATGCATGCTTTGTGCATGGTTTGAGAAGGTGTGTTTTCTTCTCTGCATGGGAGTGTTGGTAAGTGATTTTTCACTCAGCATTCTTGTGATGGTGCTTGTGGGTTCCTTGATTATGGTGCTTGTTGTGGACATGATTGGTAAATCAGGTTGGCTTGATCTTGTGTTTGAGACATGTTGTCTACACGGTTATTCTCTTTGATATCTCAGTATTACAGTTTCTAATGTGATGACGGGTTTTCATGTTCAATGTTTGTGATCTATGAGTTATGTGGTTAGTGGATTAGCTACCCATTGGCTATAGTGAGATAACATGGATATGGACTATCTTTATCCATGAGGTTGATTCATTGCTGATGCAGACTTGTTAGCTGGCCTTGTTTGTGGTCACTTGAGCATTGGTGTGATTGCTTTGAGATGAGAGGATATATATTGTTGAGTACCTAAACATTCGTTTATGCGAACCTGAAGCAGGTGGTCATGATGCTTGGAGAGCTTGGAGGTCACGTTTCAATGGGAGCTTTAGCAGTGACTGTGGGTTCATCACATGGTGGTGAATGGTCTTCTTTACTGTTGTAGATGTTTCTTGGGGAAGCCCTTAGATCCTGTTGCTGCAGAAGGGTTCTTTTGCATTTGCATGGACATTATTTGAAGATGTGGAACATCTTGGATCCATGGAGGATGCTTGGAGTCTTTGGCTAAGGTGTTGGTGGTGCTTGACAGGTGATGTTGGTTTTGAGTCTGTTTGCTCTATGTCATGGTATACTCTTGTTTGTGCACTGGAGTTTTGGAATTATGCATTGTACTTGAGACCATGGTGAAGTCACCTGAAGCATGGTATCTCCTAAGGGGATATGTAGATCATGGTTTCATGATAAGTTCCTGATTCAAATGATTGGTGCTTTGACAATGGTCTGGTAATTCTTTATGTATTGGGTGCCTTGATTATTTGGTTGATACTTCATAATAGTGCAGTAATGTAGTTGAAGGTTAGCATGAGATGATCAGTTGCTAGTACTCATGGATACAGGAAGAATAAGGTGAGGTTGTTTTTCTCTAATGAGAGAAGTGTTGTTGATGAATTTTTATTTTTATTTTCAGCAGAAAGTCTGAGAAGCCTACACCCTGGTTGAACGTAAGTTCAATAGAGACCTATGAGGAGATTGCTCTTGATTAGTCTTGATAAATTTTATATCTTGAAGGAGTATTCTCATTCCCACTCTTGGTCTACTCGGAAGTTCATTTGATAGGTATTTGGCCCATTATATTTTTCAGATGAGTTTATGTTCACTTTCATGATATGGATCTTGAATTGTTGTTTAATGGTTCTGGAGGATTCATAGTGGAAGATGTTCAATTTTTTTTATCTCCTTGAGTTTCTGTGTTTATTCACTAATGAGATTTGGTAGGAGATGATGTATGGGCTAATTTCCTGAAATGGGAAATGAAGTAGCTTGATTTTCTTTTGGGATGAGAAGGAGATCATTCTTGACACAACTGGCAGTCAGAAGTGTTTGTAGGAGGATGTTCTACATGAATATAATGTGCATAATTTCTCTCTTTAGTCTTGGTTTGCTTCCTAGATGTTTGTTTTCACATTATGCATGTGGAGATCTTGGGAGAACTGTGAAGACTTGTGGTGAGAGAAATGTTTCTTGTAACATTTTTTTGTAGGTTGTGCATGTCATTATGGATATTTCCTTGGTACTAGATGGTCACATTTTATATGTGACATTATTGGTAGACTTGTGATGTCTTTGGATTACTCGAACTGTGGGAATTCCTATTATGTTTTTTCTTCTTTGATTGGTTGGCACTTGGAGCTTGCATTTGCTGTTGATGGGCTGGTTTTGGAGCGGCATGAGTTTACTAATGCTGATACCTTTGAGGTATGTGAGATTGGATGGAATAGCATGAGCTGTGGGTCTTATTTTCAGTCGCGTGGGTTTATCAGTTGGATGGAGGTAGTCAGTCTGATTGTTGTTCTAGCTGGTGTTTTCTATCTTTTTTTTGGAGAATGTCTTCACTGTTGTGTTATGTTTGAAGCTTTGAAGTTGATATTGATTCTGTATAGCATTTTGAGCATAGTGAAGTGGTATCAGTATCTCATTGATGATATCACTGGGATCTTTTTCTTGTGTTTGTTGGAATGGTGCTTATTCACCTTGGCTTGAATCTTTCTTCCACAGGTGGCATGTTGGAAGATGACAGGGTTTGTTGCCTAAATGGTGGACATCTTGGATGTTGGTTAAGAATTCTTGATGGACCATGAGAGCATGTTTGAGGTCTATGTGGTTTCCTAGAAGGCTATGATCGATTGCTTTATTGGACAGTGAGTTGCAGTTGGATGCCTAGTCTTTGTTGCAGATTTTCCAATGGACTGTTATCTATGGAATCTTGTTGGTCGAGCATCTTGAGTATTGCAGGGTCTGAGCTGGTGGAGCTAGTGTGATCTTAGTTCCTAGTTGCTTTGGAGTTGCCTTTGTGATCTTCGTCAAGTGGGAGATTGTTGGAATTCTTGCCTCAATCTCATAGACTGAAACCTCTAAGAAAGCATGGTCACTGTGACTAGTGAGATGTCTAGCCGATTTGCTAGTAGATCCTGAACTATCACTATAACCTCCTGAATGTCTTAGTGATTGACATCTGAAACCTTTGGCATAACCTTAGACTATCAGAATGATGTCTCGATGACAATAGGAAGTCTTGCTAATATCAATGTGACCTTTGGTCTGTCTAAGATGTGATAATCGATATGACTTGCTCCTATCGATATGAAGTCATGGCGACTGGGAGATGTCTGGCCAGTAGGTTGGTGTTGAGTGGATTTCGGGGAGACCTGTGGTGAAAGAATTTTTTGATGTAACATAAGGGTTAGATAGGAATGCTTGGTGATAGGGAGATGTCTCACCAACAACTATATACATATGGAGTCATCGGGGTAATGAAAGGGGTTCACTATGACCTCTTGGCAATAGTGGTAAGTCTTGCTAACAAAGCCACATGTGATCGGGTTTTTTTGGTGACACTCCTAGTGAATGGAGTTATCAGAGAAACACAAGGACTTCAGTATGAGGTCTTAGTGAATGTGGAATGTCTAGCCAATGGTTGAACTCTTTGATATGACTTGAAGGCATCGATATAATGTCTTAGCGAAGAATGATTGTCTTGCCGATGGGAATCCTGATGTTGATATAAGCTCTTATTGATAGCAATAAGTCTTGCCTACTGAGATGCTTTAGTATAACATGAAGAGCTTAGTGTGATGTCTTGGAAAAAGATGATTGTATCACTGAATGGAATACTCATGTTGGCATGACTTGAAGACTTCAATATGAGGTCTTGGAAAATTGCAGTAGTCTTGCCGATGGAAATTTTTAAGATCGATGTGACTTGTGTGCATCGGTATGAGTCTTGCCGATGAGGAAACTCTAGGCGATAGGAATGCAATGGATGTCAGTGGTTTCAATATGACTTGTGGCATTCGCTATATCATCTTGCCAACTGTTGGAACTTATGTCGATATCTATATGAAGCCTTTGTGCATTGGGGAGACACTTCTTGTGTCTCATCGACATGCGAACTCAGTTGAATGTTTCTTTGACCGTTTGACTATCCTATGTGGTGTCTCATGGATCAATCAAAGGAAGTGAAATTCAAATAGTTGGCAGTTGGATTTTTGAAATAGTTGCAATGCTCAAGCTGAATTGTATGCAAGAAAAAATCTACAATGGAATGGAAACTTTCTACGATGGGTAATGGCAGATAAGGATGAACAGAGGATAAAAATTAGAATGTGGTAAGATTTAAAGGATAAATTCTGAGTTGGATTTGTATAGAATACATGAGAGCATTTTCTATAACAGAGGATGAGCTAGTGTGAATAAGAGGAAAAAGAAGAACCAAGAGAGCTAATAGAGAGGGTCGTGTGGCTGGCTAAAAGGCCGAGGCCATGAGGCTGAAGGAGAAGAAGAGGGAAGTAGGGTTCTGCTAGAATCTCTTCTGATCATGGATCATGATTGATCTCTCTCATGTTGATCTGCACTGCATTGTATTAGTGTGAAGGTTGTATGGTCTAGTAGATTGATCAGTTGCTACCAGGTTGTATCCAGAATGAACAAGATATAATATCTGAAAAGGCTATGAGCCTGAAACTATATTGTAACTTTCTGTTGCTGAATAATACAATAGCTCAAACTTTTGAGAGGGGTTTTTTACCTGAAAGGGTTTTCCCCATGTAAATATTTGTGTTCTAGTTTTACTTCTAGAATCTGTTATTGCTTGTTGTTGAATTTAACATGTGCGTGTCTCAAAAGTTTTAATGTTGGAAATGAACTATTTCTATTTCCACTTTAGGACATAGTTGTACGTGTCTTTGAAGAAATCTAATCAAAATAAAGGTACCGAAGGAACTACTATTCTTGGAGGTTTCTCTAAGATGCCCCCTAATTTCCCTTACAATTTTTTTAGGACCAATCATGCATTCTATTTTTACTGTTTTTAAGCTACTCCTTAAGTTCATCTTAAGCAGGGGGTGTTGGAGTAATCATGCATTAGATAATTAATTAATCTTTATTTTATTATTAGTCTAATTTTTTTCATGCACGCAAGCTAAACTTAGGAGTAATTTTATGATTTTAGGGTTTTCCTCCCATATAGCACTCAACCCTCATTCTAGTTATCTCTCAAGCTTTCATATATTTTGATAGTCTCTTGATTCTATAGCTTTTTCTTTTTGAGGAATATAGTAATTTTTTGTTTGCATATATCTTGCATGGAAGGCATCTTTGTTCATTGTTTGATCCTGTGGCTCATGGTTTTATGATTTTTCATAGTTCTAACAATTCTCATAATCAAATTTTGAGTCTTCATCACTAATATGGATTGGATATTCAATATCTTTCTAATCTAGAATATCAACAGACTATATTGTTTCATTAATACATACATTCAAAAATTTCCACAACTCTTTTTAATCTTTTGTTATACCATCTACAGGGCTTTCTTTCCATAGAATAACTAAGGAAAATACTTTCATCAGATCTAGAATCAAACTTACCCGAATTCTTCATCTCTTTTGATGTAGAAATTGCTTCCAAACATCTTGAGATGTCTAACTAAAGATGGTATTCCTTTACATAATTCACACGGTTTTTTATCAGTCTTAGATTTGATAAGAGCTTTATTCAAGATATATAGTGTGGTTTGAGTTGCTTCTCTCTATTACATTTTAGAAAACTTAACTTGACTTAACATTTTTTCTGGCCATCTCTTGTATTGTTTGATTCTTCCTCTTGACTACTCCATTCTATTGCAAAGTTCTAGGAGTAGAAAAATATATCTGGATCCTATGTAGCTCAAATAATTCATTGCACTTGTCAAAAGTGAATTCTCTGCCTCAGTCTAATCTTAGACTCTTGATTGTTCTTCTAATTTTATTCTCAACCATAGCCTTAAATGTTTTAAACTTTTCAAAAGATTTTGATTTTGATTTTAGAAAAGTAATCTAGGTCATTCTAGAGTAATCATCAATAAGCATCATAAAAGACCTATAACCTTGTAGGCTCTTTTTCCTCATTGGTTTGCAAATATTTTTATGAATTAGATCCAATGGCTTTGTTGGTGAATATTCCTTTTTAGAAAATCTAGTCTTTATCTTTTTTCCTTCATGGCATGGCTTGCAACTAGTAGATTGAGGCTTCTTGATCTTTGGCATGTCTCCGATCATTTCCTTTGAACTAGCTTTTATGATATCATCAAAATTAATGTGTCCCAACCTTCTATGCTAGATCCAACTCTCTTCTTTCTGTATAGAAAATAAATTATGTTTGTTTACCTCACTTAGATGGTATACATCATTGTTAGTCCTACTTCCTTCCACAACCAACTCTCTAGTACTAGTATTTTTGATTTCACAACCTTTAGCACTAAATGAAAGCTAGTAGCCTTTATCACATATTTGACTTGCACTTAGAATATTGTGTTTTAATCCTTCTACATATAGAACATCATGAGATTTTATCTTTCCACCATCATGAATCATAATACCCTTACCAATATTATTTCTTCCAAGAGTTATAGATCCTCTATCAAACTTCTTGAAAATCACGAACTTACTTTTGTCTTTGGTAATGTGACTTGAACATCCATTGTCAATGATCCATAAGTTTTTATCCTTTTGAGCATGTATGACAACCTAAGTCACCATAGATTTATCTGATCTCTACTCCTTTGATTTCTTCTTCCAAACTTTATTTTCTTCATTATATTGAAATTCTAACTTAAATCTCATTTTATTTTTGGTAGACGACTCACAAAATTACTTCTATAGTTTCTAGCAATATTCTTGAAATTTTTACACTTCTGAAAAAAAAAATTGAAATCAAATAATGGTGTAAATACATTTATACTAATGAAGTTATTTCTTCTTTTCAAAGTGCTTCTACAATCTACATCCTTATGACAAAAAATGATTGTAATTAAAACATAAACCAAAAGAAGAATGATTGAGCCTAGCATTTTATCTATGTCCTCTTGAATCTATTTTTCCATATATTTTGTTGTCTCTACACTTGGATAAAACAATCATTCTACACTTTACTATCATTGATTGTTGCATTTTTCCTAGACTTTCAACTTCTAGAGCCAACCTCTTCCAAATTCTCATTAAAAAACTTCAAGGTTGCTTGGTCACCTTGTTCTTCTACATATCCATAAAACCAAGTTTGGTTTTAATATGTGGTAATATGTGACATTCTATTGTCTTATCCAAAATCTTAGTGACTTTCCCCAAACTTCATCTTTAGTAGATGATTTTATTTTTTAAGATGTTTCCTTAGTGATACAATTTTTTCTTCAATTTTTTCACGATCCTTGTCTCTTGATAAGAACCTTTTAGTTAAAATTTTTCCAATCATCTTTGCTTCTTCTACTTTAATATTCAAGTCAATAATCATATTCTCCACTTTCTCAAGATTTTGGGATAAATTTTCTTTAGTCTAAACACTTCCTCAACAATTATTTTCTTTAGCCTCTTCATCTCTTTTGTAATGTAGAGAAAATCTTCCACAAGATGTACATCATCATCATCATTTCTGAAATTCATTTTTATATCATCTTTAGTAGTTTCCATAGCCATAAATACAACATTGTTTATTTCATCTTTGTAGATGTATTGATCCTCATCATCAAAAGAATATGCTTTCTCACTGATGAAAAAAATCTTCTGATTCCTCTAAACTTTATTCACTTTTGAGAGTGACTTCTTTCCATTCTTTTTCTCAACATTATTTTTAATATTTGTATGGACACTTAGCCATTAAATTTCCTACATCACCATAATTAAAAAATTTCAAAGTCAACTTAGGTCTTTATATTTTTTGAAACCTTTGTACAAATTCCTGATAAAAATTGCTTCCTTCAAATAAGATCCATCATCTAAATATGAATCAATTTTCTTCTTATATGCTTTGAATGTCACCTCCTTCCTTGTGGAGTTGTCACTATCAATTCTAATTTCATAGGTAGTCAAAATTTTATGAACTTATGCATAATTAGAGAGTTCAAATATTTATCTTCTTGAACAATTTTTTTTTTTGCATCAAACCTTTTAGGAAGTGATATAAGGACCCTTTTCCAAATCATACCTTGTTTTAGTTCTTAACCAATATCTCTAATAGAGTTGATAGCCTCATCAACTCAGAGTAGGAATGTAGCAACTTTTTCCTCTTCCCTTATTTTTAGATTTTCAAATTGAACTCAATGAGTTTTAATCTTTGCTTGTTTTACCTTGTCATCACCTTCATAGATATTGTGAAATTTTCTCCATCCTTTCTTCATTGTCTTCCAATACATGATCTTCAAAAACTCAAAGTTAGATAAACCACATAAAATAAAATTCCTTGCCTTAGAATTATTCTCACAAGCCTTCTTTCTACCCTAATCTATTGGTAGACTTTCAAAGATCTCATATCCATCCACAACAGATTGCCAAACATCAAATCCTAGGGCCATCAAGTATGCTTCCGTCATTACTTTCCAAAAATAATATTTGGATTCATCAAATAGTGGTTCCTTATATATAGAAAGTCCTTCTTGATGCACTGATTGTTCCATCTTGAATCTACCTCAGGTTTTTAAGCTTATTCAAAGGCAATTGGCTCTGATACAAATTGAAGGGAACACAATCTACTAAGAGAGGAGGTGAATTAGTAGATCAAAAACTATTTAAAATTTGTTAAATCAACATGTATATCCAAATAAGAAACATGAATCAAAACAACTACTATCAATCAAGAAATCATAGAGCACACATTCACACAACGAACACCAAATATATGTGAAAACTTGAAATAAGAATAACCAAGGTGGGAAAAGATTATTGGAGCTATTGACCAAATATAACCTCACAAAATAATGAATATGTTATCATAATTAACTAGACAACAACCTACCAGAGACACCAATCCCCTATTTTTTTTTTATCCTCCAACCTACTAGAGACACCTATCCATAATAAAAAGATCTGAGCACCAACTTAATGAGTAGAAAACTAGTCGTACCAAATTACAAATAAATCTTGTGGAACTTAAATTTCTTATTACATAGCTTACGAAAGATGTGATCTTATCTCTAACACTCTCTAAAACACCTTGTGATGTTCTAATAATGGTACACAATTATTTAGATGCAACTCACATTGAATAACACGTGCTCACACAATAGATCTCACTTACATACACTGGAACACACTCTCATCTGTCATGTCAAGTGAGATATAAATTATATAAGACATTAAATTAGCATTTTGTCATGTCAGCCAAGGATCCGCAATTAACTAGGTCGACATAGGATAGACCTAAATTCAAATTTACACAAAATGTGTAGCAGGTAGGTCCTAAATTTTTTTTTTCACTACAAGAACATGATTCCATTTTCTTCTATGATAACATTGTTGATGCATAAAATTACTAGGAAAACAACCTTATGGGAAACTTAGTTAACAGAGGATCGATTGTGCTAAACTAAGTAACCTATGGGTTTTAAAGAAGTTGGATCTTTCATGTATTTAGGGGTTGGAAAGGGAAAAGGAAGCAGATATATTAAAATAAAATCTAATCTAAGGTGATGCACCAAGTGTTAAGTATGTATGCATGGGAAATATTCCTTTTAGATGAGATTTGACGGCTTGTTCAGTAATCTGCATGTCCAAAAATAACATAAAGCATAGCTAAAAAACATAAGAAATCCATCAAATAACATAACATAACTTCCATATAAATTCACTGAACAAGAAGAGTTCAAGACATGATCTAAATCAAAAAAATTATATTGAAATTATAGAAGTCTTGTAGATAAAATACTCAGTACAACAAACAACATAGTATAATGTTTTATCAATTTAACTAAGAAATAGAGAGGTTGAACAAATTGGAACATTCTATGAGTCTTAATATAATAATTAAAAAAAATACAAAGGCCTATAGTATTTTTTAACTTTTTTCTTTGTATTTACAAACCATTTCACATAGAGTCAAAGCAGTATAAATAGATACCTCCACCACTTGAAAGCCAATAATAGAAAAGATTCCCCAGGCATGCACCATGCTACCCATTGCAATGATTCTTAAAGACCGTTGTGAACAAAAATATTTTGAAACATGGAGTTTAGTTTCCTTTGAAACAGTGTTCCCTTCACAATGATAGAAGTGGTCCCGAAGTGGAAGTAGTGAAATTCCCATGAAGACACATGTCTAACCATCTGAAGAATCGGTTAGGACATGTGGCAAATAGGTAGGGCCTCTCATTCTTCCTTTCTTCCTTTGAGACTGAAGTCCTCATTGAGATGACACAGGGAGTAGAGGCGGGGACTCTAATTCATTCTTCCCTTTTCACAACTATGATCCCTATGAAGGTGACACATGG
The DNA here is from genome assembly GCA_007258455.2 of Sequoia sempervirens. Taxonomy (NCBI): domain Eukaryota; kingdom Viridiplantae; phylum Streptophyta; class Pinopsida; order Cupressales; family Cupressaceae; genus Sequoia; species Sequoia sempervirens. The sequence continues at coordinate 156,489,355 of VDFB02105785.1, read as the reverse complement.
AGTAGTCTTTGCTCCAAGCGTTGACTTTGGAATCTACCAAAAAGGTGCCCGCAGAATGATGCAATGTGGCACATGGGTGGAGCTCAGAGAAGAAGTAAGTAAAAATAATTCCCAAAGGCATGCATTTCTTACATGTGGTGCAAGTGGATGAAGGCACTACCAAAATGAAGCTGGAAAATATGCAACATACAAAGTGTGGGCTGAGGTGATACAAAAACAATAATATCAACCTAGAGGTAGCTTTTGGGATTTTTAAATCTACAAATTTTAGTGACTATCTAGGGCATTTCGCCCAAAAAATGGGAACCCAAAATTTCTAGTTTGAAGACCAGAGCTTTGAAGGTGTTGTCTACAGAGGCAACTAGTAGATATCAAATGAAATCGATAAGGCGTGTAGATTCTCTTGTGCCACATGAAGATTGATAATTTATTTGAAAGGAAATTCCATGGAGATTCCAACCCTAAACTCAAGCTGGAACAAAAGTTGTGCTATTGGATGAATGATAGTTTCAACGAACGCGATTGGGGGAGGCTAATTGAATAATTGGAAAGTGGATGAATCATGTTGTTTCTCCTTGATCCTTGATTCTCGATCCTTGCTACAATCTGCTCTTTTGTGGCAACTAAATTTTTAGAGAGAAAAGGTGAAGGAAAACCCATCTGAGGCAAACGGGAAAATTTCTTCTACATATTACTCATAGTCTGACTTAGTGAGATGAAACAACTATTATCTTGGAGGATTGATGCATGATAATGAATGAATTCCTTTTCCTTTTTGGAATTCAACCTTTAGTCATCTATCCTCGCCTTTTCCAAGTCTGTATTTGTCACTGTGTGCAATTTGTCTATCAATTTCTCGGCCTCAGGTACCTTCTCAACAATGAATTGTGGAACTTGTTCAATGGTACCACACACTTCCCTGCTCAAATTTTTTGCATCCACCATGAATTGGAGTGTCAATTGTAGGAAAAATAGAAAAACTTGACTTTATACTAGTAGGAGACATAATTTTTGAGCTACCAAAATGAGATCTATTTGAGGAACATGGGGCTGGGAGGGAATTTTCAAAAGGTCCATCTCCACCTCTTGAAACCCAATGTCATACATCATCTCTTCAATATTCTTGTTTACTCTAGAGAGATGCTCCCGTAGATTTTCCATTTCTGTCTCCTTGCTTTTCAACAACTCCTCCATTTGACCTCGAGTCCCACATTCCTTTTCCAAGGAGACCTTCAATTCTCTGATCTCATTTTTAAATTGACCCGATTGGTCCTAAGCTCTTGATTCTTTTGTTGCATTTCTTCCTCTAATTGTGCTTGTTGATCTTGAATCTCTTTGTTCTTCTCCTAGGCTTCCTTCTCTGCTTGGGCCAGCTAGTCTTGAAGTCCTCTACTTTCATGTTGCAGACTACCAATCATGTTGGGATCTTGGGACTAGAACTTTGCAAGTTCCCCTATAGTTTGGCCTTTTTTTCTTGCGCTTGTTGAGATAAGCATGAAATTTCAACATCCTTAACCTTTTCCCTTTTTTGTAGGATCTCCATTCTCTCTTTAACATTCTTAAGCTCATCTTCTCTCTTCTTCAGTTGATGACTATGCTTCAAAAATTCTATTGTCACAACTCTGTAAGTTTCCTCCATCATCTCAACTTTGTCTTGTGGTCGGGCTTAGTGTAGATCAATCCCCACAACATGGATTGTATAATCCTCGAGTTGCACCTACCCTTGAGGTTTGATGATGTAGGGAAACATTGTTGCAAACATTATTGATCCCTAAACCTCATTAAATCTAGGGCCTACATGCATGGATTAGTAGGTTTCACGACATACTTTTCCTTCCTCTCTTGGATTCTTTTAGCCTGTGCTACCTTAGTCATGTTATTTTGGACAAAAAATTCAGCTGGCTATCTAATCTAATCATCATCAAAGTGTACACCAGGAGGAAGAGAAAAAGGGAATGAAATCATTGGCAGAGCCACCATCAATGGGGAGAAAGGGGGAATGCTATGCCAGGATCCAGTTGGGGAAGAGATGGAAGGACTCATAAGGTGTGGTGGTGGTAGCAGAGATGCAAAGGTTACCATCTGATGGGAGGGTTGAGTCAAAGTTGATGCAGTGAAAGATAAAGGATTCACAATAGTGGGTCTAGATTGGGCCCTGACAAAAGATGAAACAAACTATGGGGGAGTAAAAGTTGTCTATCCATAGAGAGAAGGGAGACTGAGAAAAGCCTCCCATGGGTGCAGAAGTAAAAAATGATAAACCAACACTCGAAATGTCATATGCATTGTTGTAATATTTCAAGTTGATACTAAGGAATCTCATGTGACTATTGTGAAGAGGATTTTCAGATACTTGAAGGGGACAGTTTATTTTGTTCTATGGTATCCTAAAGAAGATGACTTTACTTTGAGTGCTTTTACTAATGTTGATTGGGAATAAGATGTGAATGACATAAATAGTACTAGTGGTGGTGCATTTTTCTTGGGAAAGAAGCTAATTTCATGGTTAAGTAAGAAAAAAAATGCCATTTCTTTATCTACTACAGAGGCATAATACTTTATTGATGCTAACAATTGTACTCAAGTATTGTGGATGAAGTAGTTGTTGAAAGATATCAGAGTTGTGTATGATGAACCTATTGCTATATTCTGTGATAATTCAAGTGTAATTAATATTTCTAAGAATTTGGTGTTGCACTAAAAAACCAAGCATATATCTATCAAGTTTCACTTTTTGAGAGAGAAGGTTAGTGGAAAGGAAGTCAGATTGGAGTATATTCCCACAAAGGAAAAAATTATAGATATCTTTACCAAGCCTTTTCCTAAGGATACTTTTGAGTATCTAATAGGGAAGCTAGGGCTGATTACCCCTTCTAATCAAAATTAAGATGCATTGACTTGCATCAGTCCATGCATTTCATAGTCATATCTTATGATCCAGATTGATGTTGTGGTGGCTTCTACTCAGAGGGAGTAGTTAGATGATTAGATATGTAGTTTAGAGCTTGTGTGGAGAAAGATATTGTGTATCTTTGTCATTGATATCAAAGGGCGAGGAGATTCATGTGAAAAACTATGAAAGAATTGAGGAGAAAAGAGTCAAAATATAAGGGGGAGAAAGTGCTAAGAGAAAGTTGTGTTGATGGTGTTTTTCACATCATGTGTTGCCATCAATGCCAAAGGGGAAGATTTTTGGATGTTGCTAATATGTGGTTGTCATTGATTTCAACACTATTGGAATTAATTTATTTAAGGCTGCATATGTCAAGGATATTGAGAAAATTGTAATAAAATAAGTTGCAGGTTGTTAGTGATGCAATGAAGTTCAGTTTGTTGGCTAGCTCAGTATGTTGATGATAAGAGGTTTTGGATTAAAGGGTTTGTTGTCGAGTACATCTAGTTTATCCACTTAAAATTTTAGAGATCCACATGAATATTTGATTGAGTTATGATTATTTGTGTTCTGATAGTTTTTTTGTTCCTTCAGTTGGTGTTCTAGAAAGAAGATAATGTGATTCTTGTAAATTGAGTTGTTGTGGATGCTTCTGTGTGGATCCATGATGCTTGTGGATGTTTCTAGATCATGATCTATCTACTTTGTTGATCCACATTGATTGTTGTGCTTGCAATTGGTGATTTTATTTTGTGTGTTCACTGTCCACTAAGTGTTTGTAGCGTGTTGTGGATCTTCAAGGAATAATTTTTGAAGGTGTTTCATGTTCGAGGATGTTGTTTTGGGTCTTTGCTATTTTTTGGCTAACATTGGTTGATTCACATTGTAAATTTTTTGTGGATTGTGCTAATAGTTTGTACACATTTTATATTTTCTTAAAGTTGACATGTAGATGATGTTATTCTTGGTTGCAGATATCTATGAGCGATTGTTTATACCATCTGAAAGAAGATGTGTGAGAGATGTGCAAGTGTTGTGTGTGAATAATGTTCTAATATTTTTAAGGAAAAATCAGAGTGTGAAGAAGAGTGAGAAAATGTTTATGTGCCTAACTGAAACTATAATCATGCATTAGCAGATGCTAGTTTCTTAGTTCAAAATCTTGTGGATGTAATCTGAATGTTTTTGTAAGATAGTGTGTCTTCCTTTAGGTAGTAAGCCTTTTTTTATTTGAGCAATGAGCTCTACATAGTGAGCCTGAATTCGTGTGTATTCTCTATTTATATTTCTTTATACTTTTAATAGGGTATAATCTTGTGGACTAACCTCCACCATGGTTTTTCCCCTAACAAGGTTTCCACATAAAAAAATTGGTGTTATGTTTGTTTCTAATGTGGTGATGGTTTATGTTTTCATGTTTATTTATCAGATTTGAGAATAATTTTAATAAGTTTAATTTATGTGATAGCTGATTCACCCCCCCTCTTAGATGTCTGCCCTTGTGCTGCCAACAAGACTGAGAAGTGACAAAACTAGGAGAGAAAGATACTTTAGTTGTTGAAGATACTGATCCTTGGCTCGTTGCAAGTACCTGTGAGCTTTCTCTAGGAGTGGCATTGATGCATGACGTCTTCTCCTAGAGAAAGCTTGTACATGTAGTTGGAAGATACTGATGATTATACTGATGAAGATACTAATCCTTGGATCATTGCAAGTACCTCTATGACCTCCTAAGGTAGTTGGGTTGCCCTGGGTCTCTTAGTAGCCCATGTTTATGATAGTGCAACCATGGCATGGGATGCCATTTCTTGTGCACTTAGATGATTTTCACTGGGTTCTTCCACTACTTCTCTAAATTCCTGTATTTAGGCCTTTTGTGCCTCTTTTCTTTTCATTATTGCAATCGCTTCCTCTTGATCTACCACCTCATCTCTACTTGCATTAGTATAATCATTCTCTCTATTCCAGAGATCATCAAATCTTTCATCCATGTTAGGCTCATGGAATTTGGCATCAAGACACCTAGTCTCTTGATGATAAATCCATAATTGGGCAATTTTATTATCACTCCATTGGTAGTTCTTAGCAAGTTGATTATTAAGGGTTTCTCCAATTTTTCACTTGTCGTTGGGTTTGGCCAAAGGGAAATAAAAAAAAGCTAGGGTAGTCTCTAGTCATTAGTGGGAACATAGGTCAGGTCTACAAGGATATTCTAGTCCCTTGTCTATGTTCTCCATCGAGCCTCCTAGTAGGGCCGGGAGCTATGAGTCACTTTAACATTTAGCTCTTCCAAGTCATTATCAGGATTGTAATCCCACTTGTCAGAAATCAACACTAGCCCCAGATGAGAAAGCTTCACCTATAGAAGACCATGGGTCTACTTCTTTTCCATTATTACCGTACCGAAGCTAAAGGGGCATTTGAAAAATCCCTTCTTATTCTTTCCCCCACAAAACATAACATCAATAATTCCCAGTTGCCTAAATACCTCAAGAGCCAACACCCTATCTATTACATAGATCGGTAGCCAAAATGGCTCCTCAGTAAAACAATGCAACCTGATAAATGAAAAATCCTCTCTAAGGAACCAGTCGCAAGGAGGGACAAAACTTCTCATCCATCCTACTTGCTCTATGGAGAAATGATAACAACCAACCTCACCCTCCTTATTAAAATCTTGTATTCTTGAAGTCAGGAATGACTTGGAAAATGCATAATAATTGTGGGTCACATAAAGAATATATGTCCAAATAAAAACTGACTTCTGCACTCCTCTTTCATCAAACATAGACAAACCCATATATTTTTTGAAGAAATTAGGGTTTTGGTGTAAGAACATGTGAGAAAGAAAAGTAGAAAACCTGAATCTATAGTATTTGTGGTACTCCTTGAATTGGTCTAGTATCTCACGAGCAATGACCTCCATGAATTCATACTAGAATAAAGAATGTTGTCTTCTTAACTGAAACCCAAAACCCATTTGAAATTCATGCACCTCTTTGTCATTTTCCAGGCTGCAAACGAAAGCCAATATAGAGAAGACATCCTATAGGTCTGAGTTGAAAACATTGTGCACAATCAAAAACTATAGTAGGTGCTTATCATCCTTGGCTCTTTTTGTATCTTGATTATTAAAGCTCAAAGCATGAGTTCTAGTTCTCCAGAGGTTTTCCAGGCTAGCTACAGTGAATCTCTCCATCGATGTTTTTCCTCACCTCATAGGGATACATAGTATATCCCTTATAGCTTCAATGCTAATTACCATCCCCAAGTTCTGGCCTTCTATGACTCCCATATCCAGATTAAAATTTTGGGCACATTCATGAACCAATTTTGAGCAGTGATGCACAAAGAAAACCATATACTATGGAAGACTGCAGAACCACAACCTATATGCCAAAGATTCTTGGTTATTACCCTCAACATTTTTCATTCTTTCATAGGCTACCTCCCTAAAACCCTTAGGGTTAGTTTTAAGCTCAGGTTCATAAATATTATCCCATTCCTCCACTATCAGGACTTTCTTTTTTTCTGTGGGTAGCCTTCTGCACGACCCATGTGTGAGGCCATTTTGGCTTCTTTAGAATCCATGGCATGGCATAAGAGATGTTACTGAAAATATGGGCCATTGGAATTGTTAAGAGGGCATCATACAAGCTTCCAATCACCTCTTCTTATGTTGTCATCTCAGGATTCTACTCTATTCAAGGATTTTGTGCCATTAAGAGATTTTGTAGATTCTTGCAAATGATCAGTTTCTCTTTGCAACTCACCTTTGAGTTTTTCCTCAATGAACTATATGCTCAAACTTATTTGCAGTGTTATTCTTTTGCATGCAACTTTAGCCTTTCCTTGCTCAAGAGTTGGAAATAATAGTTGTTTCAATCAATATATTTGACATGTACCACCAGCTCTTGTGTGCATGCAAAGTGAATTACCAATCTTTTTAAAGGACAATAATTCATAATGAAAATTAGTCATCATGCCTTATGGCACCATATCTTGGTAAATTGAGCTGCAAATTGAAGGCGTATGAATCTTTTTGCATGCTATTTCATCTAATAACTTTAGAGGAATGATTAAGAAAAAGGGCATAAGAATTACATAAAAATATTACAGTTCATTCTTGGAGATTGAAAAGTGTCCATAGCATGACACTTACCACTGGACCATGTGGACTACTATTTCCACTTGCCACAAGTTTTAGCTACTTAATTGGGTATGTGCAGGATCATCATTGAAAAATAGGCCCTTAAGTGGCAAAAAATTTAGAAAAATCAGAGTTAGGAAACTTGACATAAAAATTTGAATAAGTTATCTATATTATTTCAAAAATATGTAAGAATAGAATCTGTAGAAAATTGAATGTAGTTTCTAAACAACTAGGTTTGTTTTAAATTAAAAAAAAATCTATTTGGTGAAAAGTTGAAATTTCAATGTAGCAATACTTAAATTTCAAGGAAAAAATAAGAAGTAGGTGTTTGTCTGACCACCCTAACCACAATAAAATGATAATATTTTTTTATAAGATTTTAGATATAAGTAGAGGACTCATGTCTATGTGATGCATATCTTTTTATATTTTTTTCCAAGTAAATTATTAATTATGAATTTTTTATTACAACTTTTAAAAAATATAAAAAACTTGTATGTTTGACCACCTTAACTTGGTCAAAACGTCAAGAAATTTAATTTTCCTTTTTTAATCCTATAGTATGCGAGGCATAGAATGTGATGCATGTTTTGGATTCAAAAAATGTGATACTGTTTGAAATCTAATGATGTTTTTCAATCAACCTACAATCAGGAATTTAGTTGTAATTTGAATAGAAAATGAATAATAATTACTTATTAAATTCAAAGTAATGCATAATTTATATTATTGGAAAGTTGAGAACCTCCTTTAAAAACCCTTTTTGTTTCATCAATTTTGAGTAAAAAAAAAAGTCGCCAGCCACATACCCATCATATTGCCACTTTTTGGCCCATCTTAATTCACAGACAATACACAAGCTGGTGGGATTTTTTAGTTTGCACCTCTGGTGGGATTTTCTAGTTTTCACCGCGATCAACATATGCTTATTGCACACATTGTACCTTAACTACCTCTATAAATAGACCTTAGGATAACCACATAATTCATACTTGGTAATTGGGCTTATTGATAGAAGCAATCAACACTCCCATTAGGCTAACTAGTAATAGGTCTCAGGTAACTTTCCTAGTGGAAATTTCTAGTAGGCATTTAAAACGTATGACAAAGAATAAGCATTCTTTAGCCATAATTGCAATGAAATGGGTATTAGGGAGCGACTGTATAGAGTATGAACACAAGTATCATGTGAACACTAATATCTTCTCTCATTTTGTTGCATCTTTGCTTGATATTTAGGTGTTGAAGGCAATGATATTGAGGCTTACCATTGAGATATTTCCCAAGCACTATCTTGGAGTCCTTGGGGAATTTGTAGCAAATTTTGTGTATGGCCTTGGAATCCCAATAGCAAGTGATCTCCATCGTCACATTGAAGATGTGGTGGTGCCTTTGGGGCCATTTCTGAGTGAATTTTGCATGATGACTATTCGGGAACACCGGCAAAGGGTGTCACGTGCCTACCACTTCTTGGGTGAGGTGCTACAATGTAGTTCTTTTCTATGACATGGAGTGTTATAATAACTTCATGAACCTAAAATTTCCTCCTCCACTTGTTGTTGTCGATGCTCCTGCTACCCCTGATGTTGTTCCTATCACTGTTCCTATTGCTGCTCCTATTAGACCTGCTGCTCTTGTTGGTGATGAAGCTCCTTCCGAATGAATGAAAACTTTTCTCCTATCTTTTTGTATATATGTTTCAAAATATGCTTATATATATAATCAGAAAGCATGGACCAAGAGCCATTTTGAATTGTAATGTCCTAAAGTATATATTACCATATAATGAATATATAGAGCTCTTTTGTCAATTTTTTTGTTTTCTCTACTTTTTGCTTCTTTTATGTTTCATGGGTTCCATTTAATAAAGACTCAATTGAACAAAACACATGAAAAAAATTTACATAATTACATATTTACACTGTAAAAATGATTTAAAAAGATAATTAAAGAGTTTCAGGTGAATTCCATTGATAGGAAATTACAATGCTTCCTTTTCCATAGTTTATAGTTCAAATGCATTATATTTCTTGCATTTAATGATGTGGAAAGGAGCTTCCCACAAAATATCAAAATTTCCATGTTGGCTAGGCTTTGCAGCTCTCTCATTGAATTTAAGCACCTAAGACCTTGGTCAGAGGTTTTATTGTCAAACCATTTGTTAACCATTTGTTGACGGTTAGTCATGGCCTCTAGGGCTCTTTCTCTTTCCTCTTCTACCTACAATAATTCATCCAACCAGACCTCCATGGCTCCATTTTGTTCAACCTCTAGAGCCTTGAGCAATTGTAGTGTGGTAATTTCCATAGATATAGGAAATAGTGCTTTCTTTATATACACTAGCTTGTACGGCGAAGTCTTTAAGACTTGCTTGGGGGTTATGCAGTCTACCCAGAGCTCTACTTTAAGGTTCAAATTCCACTCTCTCTGATGTTTCAACCCAATTCTTTAGATGAGTTAGACTAAATTTTTATTAATCGACTTGGCTAGACCATTTCCATGTGGGTAATAGTTTGAAGATGTCTTTAGGAATATCCCATGCTTAAGTGAAAATTGGCATACCTTCAAACCTAGGAAGGATTTTGTGTTAGAAATAATGGTCTTTGTCGGGCCAAACCTTGTTACCAGCTCTTCGACAAGGTTCACAATCTCCTCCTTAGTTGTGTTCTTCAAGGGCATAGCCTTAGTCCATCTAGTAAAGTAATTTTTGGCCATGAGGATCCATTTATGTCTAGCACTAGAGGTTGGATTAATCATCTTAATGAAATCCAACCCCCACTATGCAAAGGGTTCTTCAACCACTATCGGATTCAAAGGCATTACTGATTTCTTCCTCCTTCCTCTGAAGAATTGGAATTCTTTATAGGATTTATCCAGAGAGTGTGATTCATTGAACAATGTACGCCAAAAGTACTCGACAAACATAATTTTAATGGTAGTGGTCTTTGTAGAGAAAATTTTTCCCATAGGATTGCTATTGAATATGTCCATAATTTTTTGTGCCTGCTCTAGGGTGACACACCATAGAAGAACACCATTGAAATTTCTTTCGAAGAGAACCCCTTCAATAAGAACATACCCATTGTTCTGCAACCTATAAAACCTCTTCTTCTAAGAAGGGAGGCCCTCCAGATATTTCCCAGTCTACATAAATATCATTCTGTCTACTAACTAGTAGCCTTTAGACTCAGATTCGTTAAGTAGAACTAGACCAAGTTGTTCCTATACAACCAACTTGCTGCAAGCTATGAGGAGTCAAAAAGTTTTGAGCCCTTTAATAATGGAAAATTCCTACATCTTGGGAAATTTTTACTTCATCTGATAGTCTTTCAAGGTCCGAGAGTGAAAAGCTATCATATGCCCTCCCTTTCCTTCATCATCCTTTTGGGTCAAAATAGTAGTGATGCCAGATTTACTACTGAACACATATATTAAGAAGTCCTTTGATAGGTCTAGGTTTACTAGCATAGGAATTGAAGAAATAGCCTCCTTGATCTTATCAAAGGCTTCTCTAGCCTCCTCTATCCATTTGAACAATTGATCCTTCTTGAGCAATTAAACCTACAAAATCTAAGATGAATTTGCTTACAAAATTTACCTTCCCTAAGAAGGACTAAACTCCCTTTTTGTTAACTAGAAGGAGTAGTTCCTTGATTTCCTTCACCCATATGGATCAATGGAAATCCCATCTTTGGACACTAGATGCCATAATAAATTTTCTTGGGGCACTCCAAAAACACATTTTTTTGGGTTTAGAGATCTTGAACTCCTAACATTTTTTAAAGACCATTTGAAGATGATCAAAATGATCACCTTTTGATTTAGAGAATACAGTAAGATGATTCAAGTTGATTAAGATGATCTTATTTATCAATTCTCTAAAGGAAATAGCCATTGCTCGCTGGAAGGTAGCTCCCACAATTGAGAGGTCAAACAAAATTTCACATAGGTAAACGTTCAGGTCCACATAGTAGTGAACATTTTTTGTGTCGATCCTCTTCTTTGAACTGATCTGGTTGAAACTAGAGAAGCTATCTAGTAGAGAAAACATTTTTGAGCCAGCCACCATTTGTAGGGTTGACTCTAGGGATGCCCTATTTAGATTCCAAAAGTCAACACCAAGGCAAATGTACCCATTCTTCTTTCGGACTGGAACCAAGATGGACACCTAAGTACTATGCTTGATTGAGAAGACAATCTGGGAGTGGATTAGCTTTGTCAACTCTTGTGCCATTAATGTCTCAATCCTTGGATTTAATGACCTCTGCTTCTAATTGATAGGTTTTTCTCCTTCCATTAGTTCTATAGTATGTTGGATGACTTTGAGATCATATCTTTTGAGATCATCATATGAACATGCTACTACTCCTTTATATTTTTCACAAAAATGTGTGAGCCTATCCTTATCATGCTGTGATACATCTTTCCTAATTTTAAGTTTCCTTCCATCACCAACCCAAAGATCTACATAGTCGCCCTTATCAGCTACAAACTTCCTCTTTTCATTCATCACATCGTCGCAATCGAATGGATTTTAGATAGTGACAAGTCCCTTTAGAAACTTGAAGGATCCTAGTTGAATAATTTTCCCTTCATAAGCTTATGCAATTTTTGGTTGGAGCTAGTCGGCGAATTCTCTGGAGTGCTAAATAAATGAGGCAATTTTTTTGTCACTTTCAAAAACTTTCCAACTCTGGTCATTATTTGGTATTGCAGGTTTGAAAATCACTCACACATTCTCTATGTTCTCAATTAAGTTAGAAACAAGGTCAAATTGAGACCATATCAGTGCCATGTTATCCACAACTACATTCGACTCTCTGGGCACCATCTAGATATTGAAGGCTTCAAAGCTTTCAATCAAGTACCAGACCCTATGTCTATAAGATTACATGTAGACATTCTTTGTTGTGGAGACCCCCTAGACTTGATTAACTATTAGCTTAGAGTCTCTAAACACCATTATTTGTTTAACACCCATCCGCTCCACAAGACTTAGACCATGCACAAGGCCTTCATATTTTTCTTCATTATTTGAATAGGAAAATTTAAAGTGAAAAGATCTCAGTGTATTTTCATTGGATGGGGATGTCAAACATATCCTGACTCTTGCACCAACTTTACATCTTGCTCCATCAAAATGTAGCATCCACAGCTTTGAGGTTTGATTTCCCTTAGATTCCTTCATCACCTTCAGAATCACTTGATCCTCATCATAGATGACATAAGTTCCCAATCTAATGGCAGTATAATTTCTGAAAAGATTAGTGTCTATTAATTCACTCAAGAGAACCTTTTTAGCACGTCCAATCTCCAGTCACCTTTTCATCTTCTAGTAACTCAGTATAATACATTTCATCTTTGGTAATAGAGGTATGAGTAGCCTCAATGTTGATCATGGCTTCATCTGCTACATATTCTGAATGCAAAAGTTCAGACACTATCTTCATTTTAGCTCCATGCTTGGTCCTAAGAATCAACTGTGACCAATCTAAAGAAAGATACCTACCTATCTTGGTGGTGAATTCTCAAGATAAGAAAAAAATGAACTTTGGAGGGATGTCAATGATAAAGGTATGATGTGAAACAATGATACTAGGGCAGGAGAACAGAGTTAAGGGGAGCTTCTTGATGACACCTACAGTTTCAACCTTATTCCCATCAAGTTACATAACCCCTCTATTTAAGGGTTCATAGCTAAGTCCTAAGGCTTCAACTATTTTCTTGGGCGTGATTGTGGTGCTAGAACCGACATCAATCTTAGAATTGTACAACAATTTTTTTCCCACTATGAGAGTCAAGAAGGGTTTCGGCTTAGGCTTACCTTTACTTTCAGTAGAGACTTCCTCTCCATTTTTTGTAAGGATTTTGGAATAAGGTGATGAATCAATTGCCTTTCCTTTGGATGGTTGCTCTGTTGGCTCTATGCTTGCATCTTCTAGTAGGGCCTTCTGCAACAATGACCTCTACTCTGGAATAGCTAAGATATCTAGAATAGATACATTAGCATAGGCTTTCTTTAATTTTTCCAATGTATTGAATGATAGTGGATTCAAAGACTTATGTTCCTTAGACCTTTTTATAACAATCTCCATGCATGGCTAAGATTGCTATGCAATTGCGGAGGTACTAGGAGATTGGTTAGGAACACTTTTAGGATGTTGAGTGACTGGTTCACCCATGGATCTCCTCTTTGAGTGAGTGTTATAATCTGATTTCACTTGTGGGGCCTTTGATGTGGGCACATAATTTTCAAGCATTCCCTCTTCTTCTTCCATCCATGAGAAGAGCACATGATCAGGAGCTACATCTATTTTCTTGCTCAGGGACATTCCTTGCATTTGTGCGGTGACTACCACATTTTCATTTGTGGAGAGGCATATACATAACTTCCTAAATATGATGCAGTGCCTTGATTACATTGTTTTGCCACTCTTTGATGTAAATTTCCCCATAGGCAATTTTAGGGCATATGTGCTTCATTGCAGGGGAAGCACCAAGGATTGATGTCATCGGGGAGCTTATTTTTCCCCACTACTAGTTCTCTATTCAAAATTGGATGAAAATTTTGTAATAGAGTAGCCATTGGAACTATCTAATTATTTTTTTGAATCTATGGATTTTTGTGCACACCTCCTTGGAACTGGTTTTGCTGGTAGGAATATCTTTTGCCTTGATTTTTTTTTTAAGCTAGTTTTGGAGGCATGGATTATTGCTACTTGATGCTAGTTATTTCATTTGAGATGTTCTGTAACAAATGCTTGGCATCACTCATCACATCTTTTGAAGAGTTAGATGTAGAAGCAACTTTCTGCAGTGCACTTCGATATGTGTACATAGATTGGGGAGGAGGAGATGCACTCGTCGAAGCTATCTCCTGGGTAGGGGCTAACAACTCTACAAATATAAGCATAGTTTGTCAAGGTAGTAACTTTCTAGCATAGATCAAATTATTCTCTACCTTAATCAAAATGTTATACACAGCCAACAAGCTAATCTTGAACAGTAGATTTTTGGCACCTTGTAGCCTTTCTAACTCTTCTATGGTTTTTCACCTAAAAGGAGAGAGGTGGGCAAAAAATGCTAAAGGGTTCATTCAAATTATGTTATGTGTGATGTTATTTAAGCTAAATGAGATGAAATAAGTGCAATTAAATGATCTATATGACTGATTATGAAAGCAAAACTAAAGATTTAAACAATGCTGTAAAACACAATGTGATATGCAAACAATGGACTAAGAATGAATAAAATGCAAAAAAAAAACAAATAGATTGAAACAGTGTGCACCTGGGTAGAATTTGAAGAATCATGAATTGTATGAATGCTATCTAGAATCACATAAAGTCAATAGTGGGAATCATTCGCACATGGTGCCAAACTAGTCCCGCTTCTAGTGAAATCTATCGGGAACCAATTTATGACTGTTGAGATCCAGAATCTGACAAAACATAGATTTTCAGTCTTAAGGTGGGACTCATTCACCACTGGTGGTGAATCAGTCCTCTCCCAAAATTTTGAGAAATCAAGAGACAAGTCTACAACACCAGATTTGGAAATGTCTGCTTGTCAGGTTGCCGAAGTCAATTCCATAGGAAACAGACAAAATACATTCTCCAAGCTTAAAATATGATTGATTTGAATTGAAGCACCTAGTTGACTTATTGACCACTCTTCAACACTTAAATTCTTGTTAAATATGCATACAAAAGTCTTCAAACACACATGCAAGAGGGGAAAAATGGTTGAGGATTAAAAAATAGGGGTTTTCCTTGGTCAAAGCCCACTTTCATACTCAAACCCTAAATAAAATAATGAAATGCAAGAGAATGATAAAAAATAAAATGCAAATGCTATAAACTTAGCAAACCCTTGTTGATGCAACTTTGAAGATATGTCAATTGGTGCCTTTCATTGCTTGGTTGATGCTTTATTTGATATTGTAAGATGCTTTAATGTGTTCTGAGATTGTAGGAGATTGCTTTAATGATTGTGAGAGAGATGTAAAATTAGGTGAAAATTAGTTATTTATACAATCTTGTGACCTAGTAACCCAATAATACCTCATCAAGCCGACATAGGGTGTTTTTTAAATAAAACCCGAAAGGAAATTTAAAATATTTTTAATTTTGAGCCAAGAGGGACCCATTCGCCACCCATGGCGAATGGGTCCTACTTTGCACTTGAAAGTGGGTGTTGATAATTAACTTGTATTTAATGTTGTTTGTTAGGTTTACATTAAAAAACATTCTCAATTAAGCCTTATAAGGGTATAAAGGGGTCAAATAAAGCATAAGAAAGGTGTAAATGGTGAAGCTATGCCTAGAAATGTGTGAAATAAGTGAATCAAACATGGAATGAAAATGATTAACATGGATGATCAAGCCCCTAGTATGAAGATCCCATGGAAAACTAAGCATAAGGACAACAGAACAAACAATTGTTGAAATAAGTGAATCAAACAAAGCTTCGATCGTCTATCCAACTAGTTGTAGATTAGATCTAGGCTGATTGTTTGGAAAAGAGAATGTGTACTCACTTTGGGGTGACATAACCCATGGTGGTTTGTCAGGTGAGAAGGCCCAAGTATACTCACTCTGGGGCCACAAAACTTTTGGTTGTCTACAGGGTGAGAAAGCCCAAAAGGTGAAGTACATACACTAGTTGGCATGCACTCGCAAACAAAAACGTGGCTATGGGGAAAGTTATGCCGCTATATGGGCTTCCCACTCAACCGTATCAAATTTATGCCTCCTGATAACTTTAACAAGGTGTCACAAAGGAAAATGTCAGTTCATGCTTCATGAGACAAGAAAAGCTCTGTATGCTTAGAACTCATGAACAAAAAGGAAGGTATCATAGGTATGCAAGTTATGTTATGCAAGGTGGAAAAAAATGCAAAAATGTAAAGTGTAAAAGAAAGTTCAAAGGAGCCTTGTTAAGTTCATGCAAGATTAGTCACTTAGGGAACATTGATTCTAATGTCTCCAAAAGAGGATGAATCAAATAATATTATATTCACAACTTAGGGGATGTTGTGCATCACATCTAGCCACCAATAGGAATGTAGTATGATAAGAGAGATCACCATCATGAAGGACACTATACCCAATGTCATCCACAAAGCGAAAAACACATCATATGAAATGACAAGGATACAATAGGAACCAAGAATGAAAATGAATTATGGTAATGTATGCCTCCCACTTTAAAGGAATTGTGATACATCATTCTAGGAGAAATTACTTTAAATTAGCGAAGGAAAGAAAATGTAAAAAGAAAACAACACATGAGAGCCAACTTAGAAAGCCCTATGCCAAGTCATGTTTCTGAGTAAGGTTGCATCATGTCAACAAAAAAGTAGACAAAATAAAAGGAGGTTACCCCCCAGAGCAAAACACACCAAACACATAAGGGATCTATGAATTTGGGATTAGTATGCTCATTGTTGCAATGTTTTTATTAAAGAGCTCAAAACTGTCATCATTTCCCAAAGCACATAGAACTGGAAGAATCGCATAAAGAGAGCAAAAACAAAAGGAAAAAAGGTCTATTTTGGGTCAACATTGAAGATACATTTCCGTCTCAATGCCTTCCATCATCCCCAAAAGGAAAACATGAGTGAAAAGAAAAGGAAAAAGAAAAGAAAAATCTCTTGGGTCAACATGAAGGAGACATTGTGGTCTCAATGCCTTGCATCATCCCCAAAAGGAAAACACAAGAACAAGACAAAAGAAAAAAGGGACCTTTTGGGTCAACATGGAAGAGAAATAGCATGTCTCTACGCTTTGCGTCATCCCCAAAAGGAAAACACAAAAGAAAAGCAAAAAAGACAAGGACCTTTTGGGTGAACATGGAAGAGACATAGGGCATCTCTACGCTATGCGTCATCTGCCAAAGGAAAACACAAAATAAAAGAAAAAAAGATAATACACAACATATAAAAGAAGAGAGGTACAAATAGAAGAAGTGTATGGCAAGAGAGAAAACATCAAACACATGATACGAGGGACACAATACACACATACAATCTATGTCATAGAAAAAAGGACCCTTTTCTTGACATGGGATTAATTCATGATAATTGGACTTAATGAGGCCTTGATTCAGGTGTTGTGAGGCATTTTATGCATCCACACTAGGTCTTATACCCTTATAAATTGAATAATATGCTTTCAACAACATCTTTTAAAGGTGTTGTAAAGTGTTGTAAGATGGTTTCATGCTTTTCTAGACTTAATGAACCTATTTCTCCCTAATTCAACATTATAAAACATATTTAATTGCATTATTACATGAATCTACAAGGCTTATAACTTAAACTTAATGATAAATTAGTGTTGTAATATGTTTTACACACTCACATTGGTTTTTGTGCCTTCCTAGGCTATGTGGACCTCATTTTAGTGTTGTAAAGTGTATTTAATCACACTTTCACATTAATTTCTATGTCCCAAGCCCTATTTGGTATTTACATCATCACTAATAGGCCCCTCTTAACCCATATTGTGCATCCTAATGCTTGAATTGATCAAATACCTAACAAGGTTGCAATTTAGACATTATTTCCTTATCTCCAGGCTTCTTAGCTGTCAGATTGGCCCCTGTGGGACTCATTCACCATGCATGGAGAATCAATCCCATCCAACTGAGACCCATTCACCATATGTGGAGAATGAGTTCCATTTGGCCCCATTTTGACATTTGAGGGGGGAAAAAGTGAAATTTGAGTTTATTATTGCTTCATGCCAGCCTAGGATGAGGTATTAATGGGTAAAATAGATTAATTTCTTATAAATACAAGTATTTTAACTCATTTTCATGTCTCTTATCTCTTGTCATCTATTATTCTTCCATCTCAAGTCAAACAACTTAGGCTTTTATCACTTCAAGGCATTAAGACATCAACTTGTAGACTTTCAAGGGTAGATCCTCCATGTTTTGCTGCAGAATTTCAAGAGAAAACATTATGGCAAGGTAATCAACTCCATTATTGCATGTTTCATTCCATTCTTTCTCTATTTTGGTTTAATTACCTAAAAGAGGTTTGACTTAGGAAAACCCCAGTGCGCTAACATCTAACATTTCTTCTTTTCTTCTTGTGTGTTTGCAGATTTAGGTCTTTTGGAAGCTTGGAAATAATTGAAGATCAAGTTGCAAAGTTTCTTAGGTATTCTCTTCATTTTTTAAGTAAAAATATTAACAAAAAGTGAGTTCAGACTCGTAAATCAGAGTTTCAGAGGTGGACACCTATAGGAAGTCAAATTGTAGATAGGAAGCTTCAAAATACACTTTTGAAAATCCAAAAATTCAAAAGTGGAGTCATTCGCCATGGTTGGCGAATGAGTCCCACTCCAACATCATTTTTTTTGCATTTTTGAGTACCCTTTTGACAGAAATAGGTTTCGGCTCAGTTTGACAGAACTAGGACTGATTCACCCAGAATAGTGAATGAGTCCCTCCATGCCTAAAAGACATCATCAACAACATTTCAAAAGCAATTTCCAGTCTTTTTCAACATTCCAAGTGCACACTTTTAGTCTAATTCATTTCTGTTGCATTTTTCCATTCACATGTAGGTGATTTTGTAATACACAATGTGTTTTCCAACATAACATAATTCTTAGATTTTGCATTCATAATCAATCATTTAGTTCATTTAACTGCACTTATTCCATTTCATTTAGCTCATACAAACATACATAACATAATTTGAATGAACCCTTAGCATTTTTGGGCCCTATCTGCGTTTAGGTGAAAAAGCTTAGAAGAACTAGAGAACTCCATAGGAACCAAAAATCTATGGTTCACAATCAAGTTGAAATAAAAAGTTAAAATAAAATAAATTTAAAAGGGTTAGTAAGGTGAATTAGATTCAAATATCGAACAAGACATCCGCCTCCCAATCATGTTCAGTGTATTGCGAGGGCGGTTGACTATCCAAAGGAAGAACTGCAAGTGCCAAACTAGGAGACATACTGGGTTCCTCACTTGGCTGAGAAGAGTGATCATTTAAGCTCATGGTAAATGAAAATAAAGAATTTAAATTTTTATGCACTTCTTCATCTAGTTTTTTTATCTCCTCATCATCATCATCATCAAGATTGATTACGACAAGAGGACAAAGGGTTATTTCCAAGGAAGAATGAATCAAAAGTTGCAACCATTGAATTTGTTCATTTTTTTATGAAGGTTGGACTATTTTATCTTGTGGCGGGTTAGGAGAAAGAGGGTGGTCATCTATTTCTTCTTTCAAAAGTGCAAGTTGGTCTTTTGTATTTTCTTCTATTTGAGATTGATGAGCAAGGAGATGACCACGACGTCTACGCTCCCTAGCACCACATTTTCATTTTATTTTATTTTTAATTTGTTGAGGTGTAAGAATGGGTTGATACATAATAGGTTCCTTTTCTTCTATAGAGGGAATAATAGAAGAATCGAAGAAGATGGGTCAATCACTTTCTCTTTGGCTTTATACACTTGTTTAATGTAGGGAGGCAGGACCTGATGTATTTCATTTTCTCTTGGATGTTTAGACAATGTTAGAGAATTGTCTAAGGGTGGTTGTTCAAGAGGTTTTATGGTTTGTTCAATTTTAGACTCAAGTTGAAGCATGGTTTCATCAAGGATAGGAGGAGTAAAATTTAACAGGTTATGAAGAGCCAACTCGACAATCTTCATTTGGCTTTGAACTTTTAGTAGGCGATGAAAAAGAAGTCCTCTTGAGGGGTGACAGGTTCCATAGGTTCAGGCCTATAGGCTTCTAAGGAAAAATTCCCTTTAGAGGATAATGGATTAAAGCCACTATGGTATATGGTAAATATTTCATTGTCATGTGGAAAATTCAAGCACTTGTGAACAACTAAAGGGACTGCTTTCATTGAGTGAACCCAAGGATGTCCTAGCCACAAATGAAATTGATCTGATTGTGGAATAATAGAAAATGTTACATCCAAAGTTTTAGGTCCTATTTGTAAGGGGAGTAAAATCTATTCGATCATAGGGCACACAAAACCAATATGCATTTTAATCCATGTTGTTGGTTTATTATAGTCATCTTGACATAAATCATGAAATACTAGAAATTCTTTTGTGATCGCATTCTCGTCATAGGTTGGATCTATTAATATCCCATTGGTGGGCTTATCATAGATTCCTCCGACCATGTAAAGAGGGCCATTAGGAAATTTTTGAAGTATATCTTTAGATGAAAAAGTGATATGAAGATTTTTTTTGGTTGGGCCCTTACGAGGGATAATGCCTATCGCGCCCATGAGTTCATCCATAGGATTAACTTGGGTAACATTTGAAGTTATATCATGTTGCTCAATTTTTGTATCGACGTTCATGAATTGAGGGTTTGAAAGTTCACTAGCCTTGCCAAATGAAATATTATGTTTAGGCATGGGGTTGGCAAATATTTGTAAATTTTGGTTAGGGGGTTCAATAGACTTATTACCTTGATCATTAACACTCACAATGGACAATCGACCTAAATCAATGAGGTCTTGAACCAAGTGTTTGAGATGCTAACATTCTTTGGTGTCATGGCCATTTTGGCGATTAAAATGGTAATAAAAATTTAGTTTAAAGGTAGGTGGTAAGGGTTGGGTTGGATCAATTTGTTTAACAGTTGGAAAAGTGATCATTTGTTGTTGAAGAAACTAGTTCATTGTGTTATACAGGGTATCATGTAAGGGGGTAAATTGTCTCTTCGGGTTCCCATAGGTATAAGGCATGGCTACTTTAACAATTGCCACTTGATTTGGAACTAGTTGGGTTGGTGCTTGTGGTTGAGGAGGAAGATTGAACTGTAAAAATCCTCTATTTTGTTTGTGAAAGTTTTGTGGTTCATATTAGTAGCTCGGTGTGAAGTGGACTTTGAGTCTCGACTAGAAACTTAGTTGTGATAGTCACATAAGGTTGTGCATAAATGCATAAATGAAGGGAATTTCATCATAGTTAATTTATCCTTAAGTTTTGTTGCAAGTTTTTGATAAACATCTTCTATAGATGTCCATCAAGAATCTTGACATCAATTTGAGCATATATGACTGATATCATGAGATAAAATCAGTTACTTTCTCATCTGTGTTTTGTTTGCATCTCATGAGATCAACTATTGGCTTTTTAGGGGTCATGTGAACTTGAAAGTGACTTATGAAAGAATCCATAAATTCATTGAATTATAGGATGGAATGATTAGACAAGTTGGAAAACCACTCTAATGCAGTATCTTTCAAGGTCGTTGGAAAAACTTTGGCTAAGAGTTTATCATCAAGGACAAAATCATTGCACAAAGTTGTATAAGTATTGACATGGTTGATAGGGTCTCCTTTACCTCCATATTTCTCAAATCAAGGCATTTCTATCCCTTTTGGCATCGGGGTTCATAATATTTATAAGGATAAGGGGTTGCTATAGACATGATATGTGGGTGGAGTTATTTTACCTTTTCTAATAGTAGAAATTTTTTGTTGCATGGATGAAACACTATTAAGGAGTTCTGTAATGATGGGATCAAGGTAAGTGGTTTGACATGGAAGGGAAAATGGTGATGGATTCTAGGTGATGTGAGGGGAAGTGAAAGGAATACTAAGGGTTGTGAAGGTGGTGGAGGGGACTTGTGATGCCACAAGAGAACTAGGAATGCTAGTTGGAATTGCGAAAGAAGGAGCCACATGACTAACATGTTGCATAGTTGTTGTAACATGAGGAGTGGTATAAGTTGGTATGGATGCTATGGTTGAAAGAGGAGGAATGTGGGGTCCTCCTTGGCTTATAGGAATGTTTTTGGATTGGGTATTAGAAGAGGCATGTTTATTGTAAATCTTAGAAATTATTTTCATGACTTGTAAACCATCATCACTTTTAATCAAACGATGAAGGTTTTCTATGGCTGGTATGGCAATGGTGGAAATGTTTTCAAGTGACAAGTATTGTTGTAAATTTGAAAAATACTCATTAATATTAATTATATTTTCTTCTGGGATGGAGTTGTTTTTGGTGTCAACATTCATTCTATGTAAAGGTGAAGGCATAGAAGTGGTATTGTCCATGCCTAATACATCATTATCCATACTAGGAGTAGGAGCTCTTGAGATACCAAGGTCCACAACAAAAGTGATATCACATGAGGCCATGAGTCTAGAACTTCGTCTCACTAAAGTATTATCAATGAGGCACCAAACACTCATAAAAGTGCCACAAAGATGGGTTGAATGCAAATGCAAGGTAATATAGGAGCTCTAAATGCAAATAACATAAATTTTGCTAACTATAACAAAGAAGTAGCTACAAAAAATAGAAATAAATAAAAATGCTAGAAAATGTCTTAAAATTTTTGAAGTAGCTACAATTAAAATGATTCTAATGCTTTTCAAATGGAAATTAAGAATGTGGAATGCAAATTTTCATTTTTTTCAATGATATGTAATGCAAAAATGAAATGTAAACAAATCTTTCACTAATGTAACATGAGAAGTCCTAGAATGCAAGAACAAAACAATATCCTAATTGAATGTTAATGCAAGTGTAATCTAGGATGTAATATGTGAATGAAATCAGAAATGCAAAGTGTTCAAAATGCAGGTTCACCAAAATGAACCATAAATTTTTGGCACCTTGTAACCTTTCTAACTCTTCTAAGGTTTTTCACCTAAAAGGAGAGAGGTGTGCCAAAAATGCTAAAGGGTTCATTCAAATTATGTTGTGTGTGATCTTATTTAATCTAAATGAGATGAACTAAGTGCAATTAAATGTTCTATATGACTGATTATGAATGCAAAACTAAAAATTTAAACAATGCTGGAAAACAAAATGTGATATGCAAAAAATGGACTAAGAATGAATAAAATGAAAAATAGAAAGAAATGGATTGAAACAATGTGCACTTGGGAAAAATTTTAAGAATACGGAATGGGCTGAATGTTGTCTAGAATCACATAAAATCAATAGTGGGACTCATTTTCCCAGGGTGGCGAATTAGTCCTTCTTCTAGTGAAATATGTTGGGAACCAATTTCTGACTATTGGGATCTAGAATTTGACAAAACCTAGATTTTTCAGTCTTAAGGTCACGAGACTCATTTTCCACTGGTGGTGAATCAGTCTTCTCCCAAAATTTTGAGAAATCAGGAGACAATTCTACAACACCAAATCTAGAAATGTCTACTTGTCAGGTTATTGAAGTCATTTCTACATGAAATGGACATAATACCTTCTCTAAGCATGAAATATGATTGATTTGACTTGAAGCACCTAGTTGACTTGTTGACCACTCTTCAACACCTAAATTCTTGTTAAATTTGCATACAAAAGTCTACAAACACACATGCAAGAGGGGAAAAATGGTTGAGGGTTAGCAAATAGGGGTTTGCCTTGGTCAAACCCCACTTTGGTAATCAAATGCTTAAGAAAATAATGAAATGCAAGAGAATGATAAACAAATAACATGAAAATACTATAAACTTACCAAACCCTTATTGATGCAAATTTGAAGATATGTCAATGGCTGCCTTTAATTGCTTGATTTATGCTTGATTTGATGTTGTAATATGGTTGAATGTGATGTGAGATTATAGGAGATTGCTTGAATGATTGTGAGAGAGATGTAAAATGAGGTGAAAATTAGTTATTTATAAATTCTTGTGCCTTAGTAACCTGATAATACCTCATCATAGGCAGACATACGGTGTTTTTAAATAAAAACCTGAAAGGAAATTTAAAATATTTTGAATTATGAGCCAAGAGGGATCCATTTGCCACCCATGGCGAATGGGTCCCACCTTGGACTTGAAGGTGGATGTTGGGAATTAACTTGCATTTAATGTTGCTTGTTGGGTTTACATTCAAAAACACACTTAATTAAGCATTATAAGGGCATAAAGGGGTCAAATAAAGCACAAGAAAGGTGTAAATGGTGAATTTTTTACTAGAAAAGCATGAAATCTTGTTACAAGACTTTACAACACTTTAAAATAGGACTTTTTTAGTGATGAGAGGGTGATTTTTAGGTGAATTAGAATAAATAAAGTCTAGAAGTTCATGTAGGAATGTGTTACAACACTTCACAACACCTTCACAAGACATCATTATTTAAATTTTAGTACCTAAATATAAATGTTCAAGCCTTATTATAATGTAAAATCATAGCAAAGTAGACCAAACATCAAGAAGTAAGGCCTAAAAGACAATGAAAATGACAAGGGGCCATTTTTCTATGGTACAGTTCCCACCAAGGGACTGAATCATCATCAAAATGTTGTTGTTGAGAGAATTTAGATAGAACATGAATGCTAAATCGACAGGTGGGCGAATAGCAATCTGGATCCTTTTCCAAGTTGTGTGAAACTGGGTATTGAATTCGGTCATGGCTTCTTGAGGGGACCACTTTATAGTCACCAGCTACTAAAATAGTGAAGAACGATCTCCATTATTTGAAAACTACTAGTAAAAGGGCTCTCTGAGCTGATCTAAAGTATTGATGGTATTGGCTTCCAAAGTGTGGTACCAATCTAGTGCCCTACCATTGAAAGAGGTTGCCAATAATCTCAGTGCTACATTTTGATCACTTATACCATGCACCACACAAACATCTACCACATCTTACAGATGGTCGGATGGTCTTTCTTAGCCTTCTCCAGTAAATTTTGGTAAGGCTTTTAGAGAAGAGATTGGGATCTAGGAGCCCATACAGCTAGTGCTACTGGTGATATGAGAGGGCTTCTGGCATCCCATGCTACAAAATTTCTATTGGCCATTGGTAACAGGACTAGAGGAGGGCCTGGGATGTTAACTAGATGACTTCTTGCTTGTTTTGTTACCAGTAGTGGTACTAGCAGGCTATGGTCATTTGATGTTTGGGATCTAGTAACAGGTCTATGGCTCATCCACCCACTTTAAAGTTAGATACATTCAAACAAAGTCCCATCGGGCATGCCAGAAAAATAATTGTTGATATGTAAAATTACTAGGAAAACATCCTTATGGGAAACATAGTTAATGGGGGACCAATTGCACTAAACTGAGCAACCTTTGGGTTTTAAATAAGCCAACTCTTCAGTGTATTGGGGGGTTGGAAAGGGAAAAGGAAGAAAATATATTAAAATTAAATCTAATATAAGGAAATGCACTAAGAGTTATATATGTAGGCATAGGAAATCTTCCTTTTGGATGAGATTTGAGGGCTCATTCAACAATTTGCATGTCCAAAAATAACATAAAGAATAGCTAAACAACTTAAGAAATCCATCAAATAACATAACATAACTTCCATATACATTCATTGAAAAAGAAGAGTTCAAGAAATGATCTAGATCAACAAATTTATATTGAAATTATAGAAGTCTTGTAGATAAACTACTCAGTACAACAAACAACATAGTATAACATTTTATCAATTTAACTAAGAAACAGAGAGGCCAAGAAAATTGGCACACTCTGTGAGTCTTAATACAATAATTGAAAACAATACAAAAGCCTACAATATTTTTTCACTTATTTATGTGTATTCCCAAACCCTTTCACAAAGAGTCAAAGTAGTATAAATAGATCCCTCCATCACTTGAAAGCCAATAACCAAAAAGATTCCCTAGGCACGTGCCATGCTGCTCGTCACAATGATTTTCAAATACTGTTGCAATAGAAAGATTCTGAAACATGGAATTTAGTTGCCTCAGACAAAGTGTGCTCTTCACAATGATGGAAGTGGTCTCAGAGTGGAAGAAGTGAAATTCCCATGAAGACACATGTCTAACTATCCAAAGAATTAGTTAGGACATGTGGTGAATAGGCAAGGTTTCCAATTCTTCCATCCTTCATTTGAGAATGAAGTCCTCGCTAAGATGACACATGGAGTCGAGGTAGGGACTCTAATTCATTCTTCTGTCTTTCAAAACTATGATCCTCATGGAGGTGACATGTGGAGTAGTCTGTGTTCCAAGCATTGACTGTGGCGTCCACCAAAAAGGTGCCCGTAGAATGATGCAACCTGGAAGACAGGTAGAGCTCAAAGAAGATGTAAGGGAAAAGAGTTCCCAAAGGCATGTGTTTCTTACACATGGCACAAATGAATGAAGATGCTACCAAAAGGAAACCCAAAAATATGTAACATACAAAGTGCAGGTCGAGGCGATACAAAAATAATAATATCAACCTAGAGGGAGCTTTCAATATTTTTAAATCCACAACTTTTGGTGACTATAATGGGTGTTTCACCCATGGAAATGGGACCCAAATTTTTTGGTTCAAATACTAGAACCTTATCCATTGAGCTACTATGAGAGCTTTGAAAGTGTTGTTTGTAGAGGGAGCTAGTCAGCCTTGGATGGCATTGATAAGGCGCGATGATTCTCTTGCACCTCATGCAAATCAATAAGTTCTTTGATAGGCAGTTCCATGGAGATTTTGCCAACATACTCAAGCTGGAATAGAAGTTGCGCTACTGGATGAATGGCACCTTCAATGTCCACAGTCATGGCAGGTTGATTGAACAATTGGAAAGCAGATTAATCATGTTGTTTCTCCTTGATCCTTGTCACAATATGCTCTATCGTGGCCACTGAATTGTCAAAGAAAAGGTGAAGGAAAATGAATATTAGTGAAATTGGAAAATTACTTCTACATATTGCTCATAGTCTAACTTAGCGAGACCAAAAAACTATTCGCTTGGAGGATTGTTGGGTAATAACGAATGAATTACTTCACCTTTTTGGCAGTTGACCTTCGGTCATCTATCCCTTCCTTTTCCAAGTCTGTATTTGTCACTGTGTATAATTTTTTTTGCAATTTCTTGACGTTAGACACCTTCTCATAAATGAATTGTGGATCCTATTCAATGGTACCACACACTTCCCTAGTCAAATTTGCTGCATCGGCCATGAATTGGAGTGCTGGTTGTAGGGAAAAATAGAAGGACTTGAATTTATCCTAGTAGGAGACATATAGTTGTTGAGTTACCGAAAGGAGATCTATTTGAGGAACAAGGGGCTAGGAGAGAATTTTCAAAAGTTCCATCTCTACCTCTTGAAACCAGATATCCTGCGTCAACTCTTCAATCTTCTTGTCTGTTGTGGAGAGCTTCTCCCATAGAGTTGCCAGCTTGGTCTCTTTACTTTTTAACAACTCCTCCATTTGACCTCTGGTATCACATTTATTTTCCAAGGAGACCTTCAATTCTCTGATCTCTTCCTCAAATTAAGCATGTTGGTCTTGAAGCTCTTGATCCTTTTGCTTCATTTCTTCGCCCAATCGAGCTCGTTGATCTTGAATCTATTTGATCTTCTCCTGGGCTTCCTTCTCTACTTGAGCTAGCCAGACTTGAAGTCGTGTGCTTTCCTATTGCAGATGAGTAATTAGGTAGGGATCCTAGGACTGGAACTTTGCAAGTGTCCCCTATAGTTTGGCCTTTTCCAGCTGTGCTTGTTGACACAAGCATGCAATTTCAATGTCCTTAACCTTTTCCATTTTTTTTAGGATCTCCATTAGAACTATCTTTAACATTCTTGAGCTCATCTTCTATCTTCTTCAATTGACAATTATGCTTCAAAAAGTTTTTCATTACAACTCTTTGAATTTCCTCCATCAACTCAACTTTGTTTTGTGGCTAGGTTGAATGTAGATCAATCCTCAATGCATAGATTGTAAAATACTCAGGTTGCATCTTACCCTAAGGTTTGATGATGTTGGGTGACATTCTTACCAATGTTATTGATCCTTGAACCTCATTAAAGAGGGTCTGCAGGCCTGGATTAGCAGGTTTTGCGACATCCTTCTCCTTCCTCTTCTAGAGTCTTTTAGCTTGTGCTACCTTAGTCATGTTATTTTATGTAACAAATTCTACTAGCAATCTAATCTACTCATTGAAAAAGGGTGCACTAGGAGGAAGAGCAAAAGGGAATGAAATCATTGTAGAATTAGATGATGTTTTCCTTCGCAGAGCCATCACTAATGGGGAGAAAGGGGTAATTCTATGCTAGGGTCCATTTGGGGAAGTGATGGAAGGACTCATAAGGTGTGGTGGTGGTAGCATAGATGTAGAGGTTACCATCTAATGGGAGGGTTGAGTTGGAGCTGACGTGATGAAATGAAAAGGATTCACAATAGTAGGTTGAGATTGGGCTCTAACAAAATAATGGAACAAATCGTGGGGGAGTAAATGTTGTCTTTCCAGAGAGAGAAGGGAGATTGAGAGAAACCTCCCATGGGTGTGGAAGTAGAAAATGATAGACCGACACTCGAAGTAATTGGAGATGTGGATGCAATAGGGCTAACCAAAGATTGGGAAGCGAGAAGAAAGGGACAGAAAGATACATGAGTTTCACAAGATACCCATCCTTGGCTAGTTGCAAGTACTTGCGAGCTTTCTCTAGGAATGGAATCGGTGTGCGACCTCTTCTTGGTTGGATAATTGTCCACCTCTATGACCTCTTGAGATAGTTATCTTGCCCTGGGTCTCTTAGTAGCCCATTTTTGTGATAGCGTGGTCATGACATGGGATGTCATTGCTTGTGCACTCAAAGGATTTTCACCAAGTTGTTCTACTGCTTCTCTGACTTCCTATATTTGGGCCTTCCGTGCAGCTTTTCTTTTCATTATTGCAGTCCCATCCTCTCAATCTATTGCCTTATCTATGCTTGCATTAGTATCATCATGCTCTTTGTTCCAGAGATCATCAAATCTTTCATCCATGTTAGGATCCTGGAAGTTGGCATCAAGACACCTAGTCTATTGATGATAAATCTAGAATTGGGTGACTTTATCGTCACTCCACTGGCAGTTCTTAGCTAGTTGATTATAAAGGGTGGCTCCAATTTTTCACTTGTCGCTAGGATTGGCCAAAGGGAAATAAAAACTAAGCCAAGGTGGTCTTTGGTAATTAGTGGAAAAATAGCCCAGGTGTATGTGCAAGATCATCATGGAAAAAATAGGCCCTTAAGTGGAAAAAAATTCAAAAATATCAGAGTTAGGCAACTTGACTTAAAAAATATGTAAGAATAGAATCTGTAGAAAATTGAATTTAGTTTCTAAACTACTAGGTTTGTTTTTAAAATAAAAAAATCTATCTGGTGAAAATTTGAAATTTCAATGTAGTGGTACTTAAATTTTAGGGAAAAAATAAGTAGGTGTTTATCTAACCAACCTAACCATAAAAAAATGATAATATGTTTTTATAAGATTTTAGATATAAGTAGAGGACTCATGTCTTGATGTGATGCATATTTTTTGTAATTTTTTCCAAGTATATAATTAATTATGATTTTTTTATTACAACTTTTTTAAAAATATAAAAACTCATATGTCTGACCACCTTAACTTGGTCAAAACTTCATGAAATTCAATTTTTCTTTTTTTAATCCTATAGTATGTGAAGCATAGAATGTGAGACATGTTTTTGATTAAAAAAATATGATACCATTTGAAAGCTATAAATGTTTTTCAATCAGCCTATGAATCAAGACTTTAGTCCTAATTTGAATAGAAAATGTATAATAATTACTTATTAAATTCAAAGTAAAGCATAATTTATATCAATGGAAAGCTAATAATCTCCTTTAAAACCCTTTTCGTTTCATCAATTTTGGGTTAAAAAAAAGTCATCAGCCACATACCCATCTTATTGCCACTTTTTGGCCCATCACGATCCTACACATACCCCCAGGTCTACAAGGATATTCTGGTCCCCTATCTATGGACTCTATCGAACCTCCCAATAGAGCTAGGAGCTATGAGTCACTTTAACATTCTATTCCACCAAGCCATTATCAAGATTGTAATCCCATTTGTTAGAAATCAACACTAGCCCCACATGAGCAAGCTTTGCAGATAGAATACTTTGTGTCTGCTTCTTTTCTATTATTACCATACCGAAGCTTAAGGGGAATTTGAAAAATCCCTTCTTATTCTTTCCCCCACAAAACATAACATCAAGAATTTTTAGTTTCCTCAATACCTCAAAGGCCAACACCCATTTTTTGACACAGATCAGTAGCTAGAATGGCTCCTCAGTAAAACCATGCAACCTAACAAATGAAAAATCCTCTCTGAGGAACCAGTTGTAGGTTGGGACAAAACTTCTCATCCATCATACTTGCTCCATGGAGAAACAATAACAACCAACCTGACCCTCCTTATTAAAATCTTACAATATCAAAGGCGGGAAGAACTCAAAAATGCATAATATAATCATGGGTCATAGAAAGAAGATGTGTCCACACAAAAACCAACTTTCACACTCCTCTTTCATCAAATATGGACAAACCCATATATTTTTTGACGAAATTAGGGTTTTGGTGTAACAACATGTGAGAAAGAAAAGAAGGAAACTTGAATCTATACTATGTGTGGTACTCCTTGAATTGGTCCAACATCTCATGAACAATGACCTCCGTGAAGTCATACCAAAATAAAGAATGTTGTCTTCTTAACAGAAACCCCAAACCCATTTAAAATTAATGCATCGCTTTGTCATTGTCCAGGCTGAAAATGAAAGCCAATATATAGAAGACATCTTATAGGTCTGAGTTGAAAACATTCTACGCAATCAAAAACTATGGTAGGCACTTATCCTCCTTGGATCTTTTTATTTATTTATTATAAAAAGTTAGAGCATGAGTTTTGGTTCTCCAAAGGTTTTCCAAGCTAGTTACAATGAATCTCTCCAACAATTTTTTTCCTTGCCTTATAGGGATACATAGCATATACCTTATAGCTTCAATGTTAATTACCACCCTCAAGTTCTGGCCTTCTATGAATTCCATGTCCAGATTAAAATTATGGGTGCATTCATGAACTAGTTCCAAGAAATGATGCACAAAGGGAACCATATACTGTGGAAGATCACAGAACGACAACCTATATGCCAAAGAGTCCTTGTTATTACCCTCTGCCTTTTTCATTCTTTTGTAGGTTGCCTCTCTGAGACCCTTAGGGTTAGTTTTAAGCTCAAGGTCATAAATATTATCCCATTCCTCCGCTCTCATGACCTTTTTTCTGTGGGAAGCCTTCTGTACAACCTGTGTGTGAGGCCATTTTGGCTTCTCTAGCATTCCTGGTGTGGCATAAGATATTTTACTAAAAATATGGGCCATTGGCATCATTAAGAGGGTGTCAATCAAGCTTCCAACTGCCTCTTCTTGTGTTTCCATCTTAGGATTCTACTTCATTCTAGGATTCTATGCCATTAAGAGATTCTATATATTTTTACAAACACTTAATTTCTCTTCGCAACTCATCTTTGAGTTTTTCCTCAACGAACTGTATGCTCAAACTTCTTCATAGTTTTATTCTTTTGCATGCAACTTTGTCCTTTCCTTATTCAAGAGTTGGAAATAATAGCTATTTCAACAAATAAATTCGGCACGTACTATCAGCTCTTGCATGCATGCAAAATGAATTTCCACTCTTTTGAAAGCAAAACAATTCATAATGATAATTAGTCATCATGCCTTAGGGAACCATCTCTTGGGAAATTGAGCCACAAATTGAAGACGTACAAATTTTTTCGCATGTTGTTTGGTTTAATAACTTTAGAGGAATGATTAAGCAAAAGGGCATAATAATTACGCAAAAATATTTGAGTTCATCCTTGAAGATTGAAAATCATCCATAGTGTGACACTTAGCACTCGACCGTACAGACTACTAGTTACACTTGCCAAAAGTTTTAGGTACTTAATTACTCCATCTTAATTCACATGTAACACACAACCTGGTGGAACTTTTGATTTTGCACCTCGATCAACATCATGCTTATTGCACACATTTTACCTTAGCTACCTCTATAAATATACCTTAGGATAACCGCATAATTCTGGTG
The DNA here is from genome assembly GCA_007258455.2 of Sequoia sempervirens. Lineage (NCBI taxonomy): Eukaryota > Viridiplantae > Streptophyta > Pinopsida > Cupressales > Cupressaceae > Sequoia > Sequoia sempervirens. Next base: position 156,457,494 of record VDFB02105785.1, on the reverse strand, counting down.
CAGGAGCACCCAGGACCTGCAGGGAACACTCCAAGAATCAGGAGAGAGAAGGGGTAAGGAGGACCTTCCAAGCATTTCAAAGCATTAATTATAATGTTTTGAAACCTATAATGGCATTTGAATTGAATGAGTGTGCTAAAGGTGTTAAAGGTTTCAAGATTCCTGATAAGGAATCCAATCAAAAATGCAATGTAAGGGGAAAAGTATGTTTTAAGGGATTTGATTAAATGTTCTTAGGCTTTAGATAGGTTAAATAAGCTTGGATATTAAATATCCAATGGTCTTTAGGTGATGCCTATTAATATATTTCAAGATTGTTATTTCAAAATTTCAAATTTTGTTTGGGCGGGAAAGTGAGTTTAGGGGCTTAATTGGCTTTAATGAAGTGGGAACCGATTTTTGTTGGTTGGAACAGTTTTGTAGTTGGTCTATAACCCCAGGGAATTCAATTGTACGGGATTGGATGAAGGATTGAAGGACATTGTACGGACTGTTTCCAAGAAAGGGCAGAAAATCACTGTTTTTTGCATTTTTCTCTTGTGTTTTGCAGTCTATTGAATTCTTTTTGAAGTTTCATTAAATGTGAAGGACTAAGCATTAGAAATTTCATGTTTTCAAATTGTTGAATGCTCTGAAAGTTCATAAAAATCAATTCTAGCACGTGTTCTTGCTGACTGTCTACAGGAAAAGGCTGAAATAGACTGTTTTGAGGGTCTTTCAATGAAAGAATGATCCATTTCAAGGAATGTATGACTGGAACCCTGTGAAATGGATCTAACCTGACTTGTACAAACTTGAAACTAACCAAAAAATATGCAGGAAAAGGTGGAAAATTGACTGTGCACAGTGAATTGGCAAAGGAAGAGGGAAGAAAGTTGACCCTAGGGTATAGCAGTGAGCAAACTGCCTTAATAAGAGGCATATTTCTGAGTTCTAGTAGTTGTGAAATGATGAAAGGATGGTGAGAAGTCAAAAACCAAGACCTAGAAGTGATAGGAAACCCTAAAAACAAAAAGCCCTAGTTTTAAGCCAAATTAGGGAGGGTTTTGTAGTTGGGCATGTTGTGAGTATTCTTGTAGACTAAAAGTGTGAAAATATTTGATTTGGGAGTATTTTAGGAGACTGTTGAGAGTTTCAAGGCCAGGAGACAGATCTAAAGATGGGTTGCTTTGTTAAATAGGGCTAATTAGGCCTAATTTCAAGGAAACAACAGGGTTAGAAGCAAGAAGGTCTGAAACAAGTGGTGCAAGTAAGTTGATATGTTGTTAGGCATCACAAAACACACTTGATACAATCTTTAAGTTGGAGGTTAAAGTGCAAAGTTTGAGAGAAAAGACAGTATTCCATCGCCAAAGGCCTAATAGGGCTAGTAGGAATGGTTGAGCAGCAGAAAGGAGTTTTGTTCAAAATATTGGTTAGGGTTTGAAACCCATTTGAATCAAGTTTATTTAAGGTCTAGTGAATTCATTTCAGTGATTGAAAGTCACAAGGGGAGGCAGAACATCCTTAATTGCAAGGTGAAGACCCTATTTCCAAGTTGGAGACTAGTTGAGAAATTGAAGAGCAAAGCTTTGTTAATCTTTAATTCTTGTGAATCTTTTTGAGATCCCTGACCCTCTGCATCAGAGTGGTATCAGAGCACTGAGTAGATCCTTTAGGGATTGGAGAAGTAGCAATGGCACCAAAAAACCAATTGGCAAGAGAGTTGGAAGAGTTGAAGGAGATCTTGGAGAGGGAGAGAAGAGAAAGAAGGGAACAAGAAGCAGCAAGAGCAAGAGAGGAAAGGCTATGGAGAAGAGAAAGAGGCACTATGCAGGCAAGGATCAATAACCTTGAGAGGAGTAGGAGGAGAGAAGACCAAGAAGACCAAGAAAACAATGAGGAGGATGAAGAGCATGTGAGGGCAAATCAGGAACAGCAAGCTAATGATACAGAGGACCTTGAAGAAAGGAGGTTAGTGAGGTTATTGAAGGAAGTACAGGGTCATGGAGGGAAGACTCACATAGACCTACCTATCTATCAAGGGAAGATGGATAGTGAAGAGGTATTGGGATGGCTTGATGCCATGGAAAACTACTTTGAATTTGAGGAGATGGATGAAGAAAGGAAAGTCAAGTTTGCTAAAACCAAGTTGAGAGGCACAACATTGACATGGTGGACAAGTTTCCAGAATGATAGGATGGCTAGAGGATTGGCAAAGGTCTCTACATGTTCAAGGATGAAGAGTTTGGTCAAGGAGCATTTTTTACCATCTGATTATACCATTCATGTGAAAAGAATGAGGCAAAATTTAAAGCAAAAGGACTTGGATGTGATGTCCTATACTAAGCAATTTCACAAGCTTAGTATTAGAGGAGGATATGATGAATAAGATGAGAAGATAGCCAGATACATCAATGGCTTAAGGTACAATCTACAAGATGAGATTGGTTTGCAATTGCCAAGGACATTGGGAGAATGTTTTCAATTGGCCATTAGAGCAGAAGAAAAGGTGAAAAGGAAGCAAGAAAGATCAAACAATGGTGGAAGAGGAGGTAGTTCAAACAGGGGCAGAGGTAATAGAGAGCAAGGACAAGGCAGTAATGATAAAAGCAGCAATGACAAGGGTAAGGAGATATTTTCTGATCAAAGAGGTGGGTACACTCCAAGAGGAGGAGGCAGATTTGGACAAGGTAGAGGACCATTCACAGGCAGATGTTTTAATTGCAATGAACCAGGGCATCCTTCCTTCAAATGTCCTAAGTGGGAACAAGCTGATAAAGGCAGAGAAAGGAGAGCTACCTTGGTGCAAGAAGAAGAAGATAAGAAGGAGGAACCAAGAACACTCATGGCAGACCCTGTGACTGATGGTGAGTTTCTCATGATCAAGCAAGGAGAAAGGCTTCATCAAGAACCAAAGGTAACCATTTTCAAAACAAATTGTCTCAGTCATGGTAAGATATGCAGATTGCTTATAGATTCAGGGTCACATAGCAATTTAGTTTCAGTTGATATGGTAACCAAGCTAGGGATTGAAACTTTTGATCATCCTACTCCCTACAAGGCCACTTGGGTAACTCAAGGACAACATGTAGAGATTGGTAAGAGAGATTTTGTTGATTTCTCAATTGGTTCATATCATGATAGGGTGCTTTGTGATGTTATTCCTATGACTTGTGGTCATATTATCTTGGGAAGGCCATGGCAGTATGTTAGAAGAACTTTGCATGATGGGTTTCTTAACACCTATTTGGTGCACAAGGGAGATGTTAAATATCAGTTGGTTCCTTTACCTTTGGAACAGTCTAATGATAGGTTTGTAATCTGTTTTGAGAAGAGTTTGCAGGTGAATAAGTAGGGTGAAACAGGGGAAGGCATTGGCAAACTGAAAAGTGGTGAGTTGCAGCAGGGTTATGAGGTGGATAGTCCATCAAATCAGTCCTTGTGGGATCTAAATAGTATCAAGATTGGTAGCATTGAATTCCCTATCAATGAGGGTAATAGTGGTGAAGTTCTTCCACAAAGGAGGCATTGGAATGAGGGTAGCAATAGGGCACAAGAACTCACTGTTTTCAAGCAGCAAAGAGGACACACTAATCCTTGTTTTGATTCTGTCAAGAATGCAGATTGGCACAAGAGAAAAACAGTAACTTTAGGGGACTACCTGCCTTCTCATTGGAAGATGAAAGCACATATGAGCAATAAATTTCTTAGTGGCCACACATGGGACACTTCTTGGGACAAGAGTTCTTTCTTTCCTAGGGAGAATGGTGCAGGAGCACCCAGGACCTGCAGGGAACACTCCAAGAATCAGGAGAGAGCAGGGGTCAGGAGGACCTTCCAAGCATGTCAAAGCATTAATTATAATGTGTTGAAGCCTATAATGGCATTTGAATTGAATGAGTGTGCTAAAGGTGTTAAAGGTTTCAAGATTCCTGATAAGGAATCCAATAAAAAATGCAATGTAAGGGGAAAAGTATGTTTTAAGGGATTTGATTAAATGTTCTTAGGCTTTAGATAGGTTAAATAAGATTGGATATTAAATATCCAATGGTCTTTAGGTGATGCCTATTAATATATTTCAAGATTGTTATTTCAAAATTTCAAATTTTGTTTGGGCGGGAAAGTGAGTTTAGGGGCTTAATTGGCTTTAATGAAGTGGGAACCAATTTTTGTTGGTTGGAACAATTTTGTAGTTGGTCTATAACCCCAGGGAATTCAATTGTATGGGATTGGATGAAGGATTGAAGGACATTGTACGGACTGTTTCCAAGAAAGGGCAGAAAATCACTGTTTTTTGCATTTTTCTCTTGTGTTTTGCAGTCTATTGAATTCTTTTTGAAGATTCATTAAATGTGAAGGACTAAGCATTAGAAATTTCATGTTTTCAAATTGTTGAATGCTCTGAAAGTTCATAAAAATCAATTCTAGCACGTGTTCTTGCTGACTGTCTACAGGAAAAGGCTGAAATAGACTGTTTTGAGGGTCTTTCAATGAAAGAATGATCCATTTCAAGGAATGTATGACTGGAACCCTGTAAAATGGATTTAACCTGACTTGTACAAACTGAAACTAACCAAAAAATATGTAGGAAAAGGTGGAAAATTGACTGTGCACAGTGAATTGGCAAAGGAAGAGGGAAGAAAGTTGACCCTAGGGTATAGCAGTGAGAAAACTGCCTTAATAAGAGGCATATTTCTAAGTTCTAGTAGTTGTGAAATGATGAAAGGATGGTGAGAAGTCAAAAACCAAGACCTAGAAGTGATAGGAAACCCTAAAAACAAAAAGCCCTAGTTTTAAGCCAAATTAGGGAGGGTTTTGTAGTTGGGCATGTTGTGAGTATTCTTGTAGACTAAAAGTGTGAAAATCTTTGATTTGAGAGTATTTTAGGAGACTGTTGAGAGTTTCAAGGCCAGGAGACAAATCTAAAGATGGGTTGCTTTGTTAAATAGGGCTAATTAGGCCTAATTTCAAGGAAACAGCAGGGTTAGAAGCAAGAAGGTCTGAAACAAGTGGTGCAAGTAAGTTGATATGTTGTTAGGCATCACAAAACACACTTGATACAATCTTTAAGTTGGAGGTTAAAGTGCAAAGTTTGAGAGAAAAGACAGTATTCCATCGCCAAAGGCCTAATAGGGCTAGTAGGAATGGTTGAGCAGCAGAAAGGAGTTTTGTTCAAAATATTGGTTAGGGTTTGAAACCCATTTGAATCAAGTTTATTTAAGGTCTGGTGAATTCATTTCAGTGATTGAAAGTCAAAAGGGGAGGTAGAACATCCTTAATTGCAAGGTGAAGACCCTATTTCCAAGTTGGAGACTAGTTGAGAAATTGAAGAGCAAAGCTTTGTTAATCTTTAATTCTTGTGAAATTTTTGAGATCCCTGACCCTCTGCATCAAATTCATACTTGGTAATTGGGTTTATTGATAGAATCAATGAATACTCCCATTAGTCTAACTAGCAATAGGTCTGAGGTAGCTTTCCTAGGGGAAATTTCTAGTAGGTGTTGAAAAAATATGACAAAGAATAAGGATTCTTTGGCCATAATTGCAATGAAATGGGTACTAGGGAGGGACTATATAGAGTATGATGACAAGTACCATGTGAAAACTGATATCTATTCTCATTTTGTTCCATCTTTGCTTGATATTTAGGTGTTGAAGGCAATGATACTGACCCTTAGCATTGAGATATTTCCTAAGCACTATCTCAGAGGCCTCATGGAAACTGTAGCAAATGTTGTGTATGGCCTTGGAATCACACGAGGAAGTAATCTCCTTCATCACATTGAAGAATATGAGGTTGTGCCTTGGGTGCCATTTCCGAGGGGTTTCACATGATGATATTGGGGAACACTTCCTATTATATTCATGATAGGGGTTCTCCTCCTTGAGTGGTTTATTTCTTTCACACATGCTTTAATTTATGCATTTTTATCTCTCTTGATCCTATCTAACTATCAGTGGAGGTAGAAACACCAAAATGAATAGGTTTAACAAGTTGTATATTTCAAATTTTATGCATTTTTCCCATTCTATTTCTATGCAGATGAATAGGTTTAAAAAGTTGTATATTTCAAATTTTGGGTTTTTACTATCTATTTTATAAGATATGATGACATGCGACATAGACATGCCCATGACATACCATCATTCATGTGACTGAGAGATAATCCTCTTGAGGGTATAATTTTTAGTTTATGTACTTTGTTCTATATATTAGAGATTTTAATTTTGTCACTTGTTCTTATAATTAAGTAATTTTAGCATTCTTCTTTATTTAAACGTTAGTGTGAATTTCGTTAAATTATGCAAGGATTATTTTATTATTTATCTCATCACCTGAGCATTGATATTTGAGGTAATTAAGAGCTATTTTCTCCTTAATAACTCATTTTATTTACGGTAGAAAAACTTCTTAATATTTTAGTGAACCTAATGTGAAGGAAATCATGTCAGACCTTTTTCTTTGAAATTCTAGTGCTTTTGATAATGCTTTTTCTAAATATAATTTTCATGTGTTAGATGATGTTGTAGATGATTTCTTAGGGGCACTCCCTCTACAAAACAATTTATTAAGAAAACTTCTAAATTGAAATATTTTCTTTTCAAGTCGAAGAATCCCTAAATATAGTCATACCCTCTATCGCCCCTCAAATTCCTAAGAGACTGATCATTTATGTGAATCTAGCCAACCCATCTCCTAAAATAATTCATTCTATTCATGGGTTCATATCAAAAGATTAAGTCTAGACTTGTACACATGGCTCATGCAATTTAAAGCTCTCTCTTATATAGCGGTAGCCCATACCTATAACACTAGAAGGAATCAATAAATGTTAAGGGTATGTGGAGGATCATGATGGGCCAAAAAGCGGCAATATGATGGGTATTTGTAGGGTATGTGGCTGACGACTTCTTTTACCCAAAATTGATGAAATGAAAAGGGTTTTTAATGGAGATTCTCAACTTTCCACCAATATAAATTACACTTTACTTTGAATTTAATAAATAATTATTATTCATTTTCTATTTGAATTACGACTAAAGTCCTAATTGATAGGTTGATTGAAAAATATCTATAAATTTCAAACAATATCACATTTTTTGAATCCAAAATGTCCATCACATTCTATGCTTCGCATAATATAGGATTAAAAAAATAAAAAATTAATTTCATGAAGTTTTGACCAAGTTAAGGTTGTCAGACATACGAGTTTTTATATTTTTTAAAAGTTGTAATAAAACATTCATAATTAATTATTTACTAGGAAAAAAATTACAAAAAAATATGCATCACATTCAGACATGAGTCCTCTACTTATTTCTAAAATCTTATAAAAAATATTATCATTTTATTGTGGTTAGGGTGGTCAAACAGACACCTACTTCTTATTTTTTCCCTAAAATTTAAGTACTACTACATTGAAATTTCAAATTTTCACCAAATAGATTTTTTCTTTTGAAATAAACCTAGTAGTTTAGAAATTACATTCAATTTGATACAAATTCTATTCTTACACATTTTTGAAATAATATAGATAACTTATTCAAATTTTTATGTCAAGTTGCCTAACTCTGATTTTTCTAAATTCTTTACCACTTAAGGGTTTGTTTTTTCCATGACGATCCTGCACAAACCCTTAATCAATGTACTTCATTACCACCTTCTTAACCAAGTCTTCCTCGAGAACCTAGACCTAGAACTAAGAAATCAAGTTCATATGATCTTGCCGAGAAACTTTATGTTACTCTTAGGTATGTGCAGGATCATCATGGAAAAAATAGGCCCTTAAGTGGCAAAAATATTAGAAAAATAAGAGTTAGGCGATTTCACGTAAAAATTTGAATAAGTTATCTATATTATTTCAGAAATATGTAAAAATAGAAACTATAGTAAATTCAATGTAGTTTCTAAACTACTAGGTTTATTTTTAAAAAATAAAATCTATTTTGTGAAAATTTAAAATTCCAATGTAGTAGCACTTAAATTTCAAGGAAAAAATAAGAAGTAGGTGTTTGTCTAACCACCCTAACCACAATAAAATGATAACATTTTTTTATAAGATTTTAGATATAAGAAGAGGAATCATGTCCCAATGTGAAGCATTTTTTTAATAATTTTTTTCCAAGTAAATAACTAATTATGATTTTTTTATTAAAACTTCTAAAAAATATAAAAACTCATATGTCTGACCATCTTAACTTGGTCAAAACTTCATGAAATTCATTTTTTTTTTTAAATCCTATAGTATGGGAAGCATAGAATGTGATACATGTTTTGGATTTAAAAAATGTGATATCGTTTGAAAGCCTTAGATGTTTTTTAATTAGCCTATCAATCAGGACTTTAGTCTTAATTCAAATAGAAAATGAATAATAATAATTTATTAAATTCAAAGTAAAGCATAATTTATATGAGTGGAAATATAGGAATCTCCTTTAAAAACCTTTTTCGTTTCATTAAATTTGGGTAAATAAAAAGTCGTCAGCCACATACCCTACACATACCCATCATATTGCCACTTTTTTTTCCCATCATGATCCTACACATACGCTCCCACCAAGATACCACTCTAGGATTTTCTTCAAACTACTATATTTTATCAAGCTATGCTTCAGGAAGCCTTGCAAAAGATCATTTTACCTTCTTATGCAAGACTGGCGAATGTTAATACATTGATAGATCATATTCATGTGGATTTATTGAATATTGCATTCCATCTACATGAGATCCTACCTTCAAAAGTACAAAAGAAAGTGGATCCTTTAATGACAATAGTTTACATTAATAACATTGGCATTAGACATGCTCTTGTTAATAATGGTTTAGAACTTAGCATATGTAGCATTGTTTTGTTTCCTAAAATTAAAATTGATTCAAATTTCCTTTTTTCTTCTTCCTTGTACATTCATGGATTTGATAATGTTGATCGACAAGCCTTGGGAATGATAATCTTACCTTTAAGGTTGGGACTTGTTAACATTCCCACCCTAATATATGTATCCATGCTTTAGAAGCAATTGCTTTTACTTTTCACCATTCTATGAAGTTTGTTGCTAATAGTGAGGTGACTATAATCAAGTTTGACCCTGATGTTGTACACTTATGTGAGATGGAAATTGTTGGTAAAACTTTATTTGTACCTACTATTAAAAACATTATCCCTCCAATATCTTCCAATGCATTGACATCTACTCCAGTAGTAATTATCAAAAGGGATACTCTTGAGACAAATGTCCCTAAAGAAGATCCTCCTAAAGTAGAAAGTCCTAAGTCTACTCCTTCCACTTCTTCTCCCAAACCAAATGTGTGTCTTGGTGATGATTGGAGATCCTTGAACTGTACCAAATCCTATGTCGGGGAGTACAAAATAGATCTAATCCACAAAGATATCTCAAAGTTATTTTTCTCTCCTACTAAGAAGGATGATTATGCTTCCATAAAGAAGAGTGATACTTATAGTATCAAGTACACTCTTTTCACTAATCTTCCTTTTCTAGAACTATGATTACCTTATGGACCAAGATTTAATATCTTCTATAGATTTGGTTACAAAGGTAGAGCTTGTGCGTGAAATAAACAAGGTATTAAATTAGAGGTTGATTCATGTGACTCTAAAGTTGGACTTAGATACTACCCCACAACCTCTAAGGTAAAACTATGACTAAATGTCAACATGGGCTCCATTGAAACTCGTCCTCTTAAATTCCTTCACCCTAAATACATTGAATTCAAGGTAGACTCCAAGGAAGTTCCTCTAGATTTTTTCTCCTCGGATGTTGCTCTAGAAGACTTCTTAGGTTTCTATTCTAACCTACCTTCCAATGACCATAAATGACAATTCCCATATTGCTTGAATAGACATGCATATTTTGGGGAGCCCATTATAAGTTTTGATGAGAAGGCTCCTCTATCTAATATGGATGATAGTATCATTGTACCTCGTCTTGAAGACCACAATACTCTCCTCAAAGGGGATATTTCTGATGTTTTTATGGATCCTAAATCTTTTGAAATGGTGATTAAGATTGAAAAATGTCTCTCTTCAGAAGAATATAAACAACACAATGGTTTATTACGTTCTCATCCTAATATCTTTGCATGGTCATGAGGATATTCTCGATATTGAAAAAATTTTGGTGGTTCATAATATCATTGTATGTCCCAATGCCAAACCCATTAAAAAAAGATCTATAAAATAAATCTGAAGGTTCCTTTATTAGTCAAGACTGAGATAGAAAAGCTTTTAGAAGTTAGTTTCATTTGTCCCATTGACTATTCACCTTGGATATTGAATATCATCATTGTCATTAAGCCTGATGGCTATATTTGTATTTGGATTAACTTTTGTGATCTTAATAAGGCTTGTCTTAAGGATGATTTTGCATGACCCAATATTGATATGATTGTAGACTGGACTATTGGCCATGCCTTATTATCCTTCATGGATGGCTTCTCAGGATATAGTCAAATCTATATCAACTTAGAAGATCGGCATAAAATATCCTTCACTACCCCTTGGGTTACTTTCTATTATCTAGTCATGCCATTTGGATTAAAGAATGATGGAGCAACTTACCAACTGGAAATGACTTATCTTTTATGATTTCATTCACAAGATCTTAGAAGATTACATTGATGGAATCTTGGTGAAGTCTATAATTCATCAGGATCACATTAGTAATATTTTTCTCATATTTGAAAGGCTTTGACTTTATAAGATGAGACTAAATCCTCTTAAGTGTATCTTTTGCATGGATGCCAACAAACTTCTAGGATTTATTGTATCTCATCTTGTAATCGAAGTTGGTACCAATAATATCGATACAATTGTCAACATGCCTTTAGCTAAGAACATATATCTCAACTACATAGTTTGCAAGGAAAGAATTAGGAAATTAATAGATTTGTATCTCAATTTGTTGATCATACAATACCAGTCATCTGCTTGTTGAAGAAGGTTATCCATTTTGGATGGGATGATGAATTCCAAAAGGATTTTGAATCTATCAAGAGTTATTTGGCTAATCCTCCCATCTTGATGTCATCTATGCAAGATAGACTCTTTTTTCTTTATATTTCTACATCAGGGTAGGTGTAGGATCATGATGGGCCAAAAAGTGGCAATATGATGCGTATGTGGCTAATGACCTTTTTATTACCCAAAATTGATGAAACAAAAAGGGTTTTTAAAGGAGATTCTCAGCTTTCCACCAATATAAATTATGCTCTACTTTGAATTTAATAAGTAATTATTATACATTTTCTATTCAAATTATGACTAAAGTCCTAATTGATAGGCTAATTGAAAAACATTTATAGCTTTCAAATGGTATCACTTTTTTTGAATCCAAAATATGCGTCACATTATATTCTTTTCATACTATAGGATTAAAAAAAGAAAAATTGAATTTCATGAAGTTTTGACCAAGTTAATGTGGTCAGACATACGAGTTTTTTATATTTTTTAAAAGTTGTAATAAAAAATTCATAATTAACTATTTACTTAGAAAAAAATTACAAAAAAATATGCATCACATTGGGACATGAGTCCTCTACTTATATCTAAAATTTAATAAAAAAATATTATCATTTTATTATGGTCAGTGTTAGAGTAATTGGTTTTACTTGATTAATTAAACTATATCTAGTTAATTAATTAAGTTACCTTTTATCTCTTGTTCACTTAAACTAATTTTAGATGCATAATAATTAATTATTTTATTAATTATTATGTGCAAGCCTAGGGTTTCCTTTTTTAGGTTTTTTACCTTTATAAGGTTGTAATATCTTTCTTTGTAAATTAACTCTTTTTACATTTTGGCAATATTGACCTCCATGTTTTGAGCATCTTCGCTATGCATCTCCCTTGTAACAAGTGTTTAGCTTTCAGTATTCTTTGTGCTCCTTCATGGTATTAGAGCCTTGGTCTGAAGCTCCCTATTCTTGTGTTTGATTTTTTCCATTCGAAACTGGTTTTAAAAAAAACCAGGTGAATCTCCAATAGTTCTTAAATTTTTGCAAAAAAAAATTAAAAAATTTTGGGTTTGCACCCACGGTACAAGGTACTGCCGGACCTGCAAGTACTGCAAGCGGCAGTACTCTTCTCGGCTGCCGCACCCCTGGTTTCGGCCATCACCATCACCGTCGAGCCCTTGTTTTTTTTTTTTGGCCTCGCCACCCCCCTTGCTGGTTTTCTGGCTGTCGTGCCATCTTGGTTTTGCACCCGTCGAGCCTCTGGTTCCACCCATCGTAGTGTTGCATCTAGTTTTGTCGGCTGCCTGAGCTCCCAATGTCACCGCAGACCTCCTTGGTTCTCTAGTTTTGTTGTGCCTGACCGTGCCCTTGGTTTTCGCTGCTTGTGCCGCCCTTTTTTTTGGCCTCCACCCTGGTTCTCTTTCCGGCTGCGCTGCCCTAGTCTTTCTGGTAGTGCCCCTCGTTTTGTCGGCCGCCTCTGGCCACCACCCATTTTTCTCTGCCGCTGCCCTTTTTTATTTGGAAAACCTCGCCACAGCTATCGTTGTTGCTTCCTAGTTCCATGATCGTTGCCACACCTCCCTGTTTCCCTGGGCGCTCGAGCTTCCACCACCACCACTGCTCTTTCGCCAACCACCCGAGTTCCCACAACTATCATTGTTGAGCTCTCAGACCATCACTCATGCTAAGCTCCAGCCATCACTGAGCTCACCCAGCTCACCTAGCTCCTAGCTCGCCAGACCTGCTGCCAGTCCCCTAGTCGCTCAGCGGACTAGGGGCTTTTTATTTTTAGCCCCCAGGGCTTAAAGGAGGCAGAATTGTACTCTTTCAGGAGGCTTCATGAAATTGGGTACAAAATGGGCATACAGTCTCTGTTTTTTTCAAACAAGATACTGTTGGAAAGATAATTCCATGCTAGATGTCATGGTGCTGGTATTTTTCTCCAAATTTTCTATTTGAATATATTTTTTTCCAGTCAAAGTGGGGTCTACTTTCTACACTTCTGGTGCCATAAAAGGTGCAAACGGACTCCATTTTTCAAAAACGAATAGGCATTGGAAAGCTCTCAGCCTACTCTCTTCAGCTATGTTATCCTTTTTCTTAGAATTTTATTCAAGTACACAAGAATTTTTTTGAAGCTTTTTTGCTTATGCATTGCTTCCTCTTTGTCAATTTGTACTAGGGTTTGGGTTTCTCTTTTGTGGGGGGTGTTTTTTCTTGCTTTCTATCATTTATATCAGAAATCTAGAACACCAAAAACTCTCAAAACAATCAAACCCTTCTACATCTTCTATCTATTCTGAAAGATCACATAATAATAAAAAACACAAATAGGTACAAGTACAGTTGTAGGTACAGGCACAATTACAGGTACAGGTGCAGGGTTTCATGGTAGACTCTTCAGTTGAGTTACTCACATCGTACAACTATCACACCTGGAAGTTTCACATGATGAGGCTTCTTAGGTCATGAGGGTTGTGGTCTTGTCTAGATGAGGTCCAACCTCAGTTGTAGCATCTTTTTGAGATTCTTCAGCATAGGAACAAGATGGATGAATCTATGGGTTTGCTATCTCTGCATATTTTAGATAGCCTTCTATTTCACCTTGATGCTTTGCTCACTCCTTGCACCATTTGGTTGAAGTTTGAGACACTTTTTGGGACAATTACTGAGTTTTGCACATTATAGATTGAGGCAGAGCTAACTTCACTATTTCCTGAATCATTTCCCACTATTGAGGATTTTTTGACCAAGTTCAAAACAATCCACACTATTTTACAGGGTTGTGGCAAGAATAAGTCAGACACAAAGTGAATTTACTTGATCCTTTCGAAGCTTTGTGGTCCATTTCAGATATTTTCTTCTTCATTCTATTCCACCATGGATGGTCTGGGTACTTATTTTACTGTGCCTACCTTTGATGTGATTTGTGAGTGTTTCTCTCATGAGCAGTCACACCTTTCTCAGATTTATATGCTCTTAGGATCAAAGAGCAAAGCATTGGTTGCTCAATCATCTAAGGAGAAACCAAAGTAGAAACCGAAGCCCAAGAAAGATTCTGCAAGTAGTGAGCATTCCTCCAGACCACCTCCTAAGTCTGATTCCAAACCACCACTTAATCTGAAACAGGGAAAATATTCAAAGTTTGGTGAGTTTTCCACCAAGACTAAGAAGAAATTAGGAGACACTTGCACCTTCTATGGCAAGGAAGGACATCTAGTTTCCAGGTGTTGGAAATGATTAGAGGCTTTAGAGGAAGCCCTGCAGTAGCATCACATCTCCTCACCTCAGTCGTCTTCTCCTTCCACAGGGAATTTTCATGCTCTCACTGCTTGTGCATTGACCTATGGGTCCACTTGGATTCTAGATTCTAGTGCTTCTCACCATATGACTCACACTCAGCATTTGGTCACTTCTCTTGCCTTTTGTGGTACTTCATAGATTGTAGTGGGTGACTCTACACAGCTTTCTGTCTTGGGTTCAACTTCTGTCACTTTGGATGGGGGTACTCTACAGGATGTTCTAGTTGTTCTTGACATCTCAATGAACCTCTTGTCCATTTATCAAATTTTCCATTCTGGCTCTGGTAAGACAATTGAGTTCTCACCACATCATGTGGTTATTTGGGACCTCCATGACTCTAATTTGATTGTGGCTACTAGGTATGTTGATACTGCATCTCATCTTTATAGATTTGATGGATTTAAGCCTTCTGTAGGTACAGGTTCATCTCTTATAGCACATGTAGATTCCGTGAGTAAGCTTTGGCATGAGCGTTTGGGCCATGTCAATTATAGATATCTTCAACAAGTGAGTACTCAGGCACTTGTTCTTGGTCTTCCATAGATTTCCTACATAGATGGTGTTTGTCATGGTTGTGTGCTTGGAAAGCATCACAAGGATCCCTTTCCAAAGGGAAGTGCCACTTGTGCTTTGGCACCCTTGGAGTTGATTCATAGTGACCTCATGTCATTTCCCACTCTATCTTTTTCTAGGGCCAAGTATGTACTCACATTCAAATTGATGACTTCTCTAGACACACATGGGTGTACTTTCTTAAGTAAAAGTCTGATGTCTTTAATTCCTTTCAAATCTTTAGGATATTTGTAGAGAAGCAATCTGTCCTTTCTATTCGGTGGATATGTACAGATAATGGGGGGAGTATGTGAATCAGGTTTTCAGAGATTTTTGCACTAAGCATGGTTTGCAGCATCAGTTTACTGTTCCCTACACCCCTCAGCAGAATGGTGTCGCTAAGAGAAAGAACAAGACTTTATGGGAGATGGAAAATTGTATGATTCAATCCAGGTCCATGGATCCATCTTTTTGGGCTGAGGCAGTTAATTGTGCCAATTATATTTAGAATCGGATGCCTCACAAGGTGATTCAACATACGACTCCTAAGGAGGCTTGGTCTCATGACAAGCCTGATGTTTCATCATTTTGAGTATTTGGTAGTGAGGCATGGGCCTTTATTCCTGATGCTCAGAGGAGAGCCATGGAGCGGAAGAGTCAAAACCTCATTTTTGTCAGCTATTGTGAGGATGTTAAGGCATATAGGTTGTTTGATCCTGATTCCAGAGAGGTCCTATTTCGATGGGATGTCTAGTTTGATGAGTGCCTTCCCATAGTGGATACCCTATCTCTAGTGTCTATGTCACTACCTACTCCTCACACTGCAGATCTTCAAGATTATATTAAGGATGATTTTGATGAGGATGCTAATGATCCCCCATCTCCACATCCACTTGCTCCACCTTAGTTGCCCAAATGGGCTTGTTTTACTATTGAGGTAGTAGGCTCTATGGCAGGTGATCCTTTAGACACTCGTAGCACCCATTCTCATATTGTAGGTTCTAGTCTGTTGAGTCATCCTCTTTCAGAGGATCCTCAGAAGTTTTTCACGATGACAAGTCAGCCTGAGTGGGATAGTGCTATGGAGAAGGAGTATTCTTCTTTGATGAGGAATAGTACTTGGGATCTATGTCCTCTTCCTAAGGGTAGAAAGATGGTTTGGTGTACATGGTTGTATTGCATCAAGTATGTTGTTGATGGTTCTATTGATAAGTACAAATCACGTCTTGTTGCAAAGGGTTTCTCACAGGTTGAGGGTATTGATTACTCTCAGACATTTTCCCCTGTCACCAAGATGAATTCTATTCGCTTTGTACTATCACTTGCAGCTTCTAGGGTCTAGTCCATTTATTAGATGGATGTGAAGAGTGCATTCTTGCATGGTGACCTACAGGAGGAGATCTATATGGAGTAGCCTTAGGGATTTATTCAGGATGCTTCTTTGGTTTGCAGACTTCGGCGTTCATTATATGGTCTCAAATAGGCCCCTCGGGCTTGGTATAAGAAGATGGACTCTTTTTTTCTCTCCACTAGTTTCACACATTATCATTCTGATCCTATAGTCTATATTCAGAATCTTGAGGGTGAGATCCTGATTCTTGTGCTATATGTTGATGATCTCCTCATCACAGGTAGTTCATCCTCTATGATTCAACATGCTCAACGAGCTTTGATGGAGCAATTTGAGATGGTAGATCTTGGCCTCCTGCACTATTTTCTTAGTCTTTAGGTGATTCAGTCTTTTGATGGGATCTCCATTTACCAGCAGAAGTATGCTCTTGATATGATTTAGCGCTTTGGCATGCTTGATTGTAAGCCTGCCCCCACACCTTTTTAGTCAGGGGTTGCTTTGACTCCTACTTGCCCCACTCCTTCCGTAGATTCTACACTTTATAGGTAGTTGGTTGGTAGTTTGTTGTACCTGACTCACACTTGTCCTGATATTTCCTTTGCAGTTGGCCTTGTCTCTCGATTCTCCCATGATCCTCATGAGATTCACTGGCAAGCTGCCAAATGTATTTTGAGGTACATTCAGGGCACCCTTTCTTATGTCATTCACTACACATTAGGGGATCCTCACATTGTTGGATACACTAACTCAGATTGGGTTGGTGATGTCAATGAGCGGAAGTCTACTTCTAGATTTTTTTTCTATCTTGACTCTCGTCCTATCACATGGTCTTGCAAGAAGTAGACTTCTCATGCATTATCATCTACAGAGGCTGAGTACCAAGTTGCTGTGCTCTCTAGTCAGGAGATCTTATGGCTTCGACAGTTGATGACTGAGTTTGGTTTTCCTCCTAATAGTCCCACTATTCTTTGGTGTGACAATTAGAGTGCTATACACATTTCTCGCAACCCGATGGAGCATCAGTGGATGAAGCATATTGAGTTTCATATGCATTTCATCAGACAGTTGATTCAAGATGGTTCTCTCATCTTGGAGTATATTCCCACTACCAAGCAGGTTGTTGACATCTTCACGAAGCCTTTTGCCTCGCCACACTATCTTCAGTTGCACTCTATGCTTGGGGTGAAGGAAGTTGTCCTTGGGGGGTCTTCATGAGGCCTTCATTCCTTTATGTTTCTTTCAGCATGTTCTTCTATCTCTTTTTGGAGAGAAGTTTTCCCCATTGGGTTTTCTCCTTTTTCTTCATTTCATAGAGATTTCCTTGTACTTGGGTACCTAATCTGGCCTTGTTGTTAGGACCAATTGTTCTTTGCTTTTAGTAGCTTCTTCTAGGTTTTAGCTTCTCCCTGAGTCTAGCTTAAGGGGGGGTGTTAGAGTAGTTGGTTTTACTTGATTAATTAAACTATATCTGGTTAATTAATTAGGTTACCTTTTATCTCTTGATCACTTAAGCTAACTTTAGGTGCATAATAATTAATTATTTTATTAATTATTATGTGCAAGCCTAGGGTTTCCTTTTTTAGGTTTTTTACTTATATAAGGTTGTAATATCTTTCTTTGTAAATTAACTCTTTTACATTTTGGCAATATTGAGCTCCATGTTTTGAGAATCTTTGTTGTGCATCTCCCTTGTAATGGGTGTTTATCTTTTAGTATTCTTTGCACTCCTTCAGTCAGGATGGTGAGACAAACACCTACTTTTTATTTTTTCCCTGAAATTTAAGTACTACTGTATTGAAATTTCAAATTTTCACCAAATAGATTTTTTTTAAACAAACCTAGTAGTTTAGAAACTATATTCAATTTTCTACAGATTCTATTCTTACATATTTTTGAAATAATATAGATAACTTATTCATTTTTTTATGTCAAGTTTCCTAACTTTGATTTTTCTGAATTTTTTGTCACTTAAGGGCTTATTTTTTCCATTATGATCCTGCACATACCCTTCACCTCATTCTTTAGCAACTTTATTAGCTAAACATGATGATGATGGTAAAGAAATAGTGGTCTACTACATTATTCGTATTCTAGTTGATTATAAAACCCAATACTCTACTATGGAAAAATAATGTTTCACTCTCATTTTGGTAATGTATAAGACATGACATTATCTACTCCATGTAGATCACATTCATTATAAAATTTGATCTTCATAAACACTTATTCACAAGAACTAACCTTTCTAGAAGGTTAGAAAAATGGGTGATGTAGCTCTCTGAGTTCGATATTAAGTTCACAACTTAGAAAGTGATTAAAGGAAAAGTTGTCACTAATCAGCTAGCAGAAGCTCCCTCAACTCAATATTTTCCTAACTTGGATTTATATATAGATGAAAATCTATTTGTGTTGGATCATGAACCTATGTGGGAAATGTATTTCGATGGATTCAAATTTTAAACTAGCTCTGAGGTAGGCATAGTTTTAATCTCACCCAAAGAGAAGCTAGTTCCTCCATATTTTCAATTAGAATTCTATTTCACTAACAACATCATTGAGTATAAGGCCTTATTATTGACTTGCATGTCAAAATAGTGTTGAATATTAAACATGTTTGCATCCATGGTGATTATGCACTTATTATAAATTAAATCACTAGAGCATATCAAGCTAAGCAGAGTAAAGTATCGTAGTAGCAGGATTTGGATTTATCCTTACTTGATTAAATCTCTTATTTTACCAAAGATAGTGTTCCTAGGAAAGAGAATTATCACACAAATGTAATGGAAATCACAAATTTCCTTGTACCCTTAGATGATGGTGTAGAAGAGTACCACTTTGTGGTTTAGATTTTTTGCTCTCCCACTGTCTCAAATCAACCTAAAATTAGTAGTCTTATGTGTGCTCACATAGACTAGAGGGAATGGTATTATCACATCTATAACTATCTAGAGACTATAAAATGTATGGATGATGCGACTAAGAATACTCATGTTTGGATACAAAAAATTTCCTTCATTCTAGTATATTGTTCTATCTAATGTTCTTTATAAAAAATTATACAACTATATTCTTCTTTGATGTCTCAATAAGGTTGAGATACCCCTTGCCCTTCAATAATCTCATTTAGGCTCTAGGGGTGGAAATTTTAGCAGTAAATCCTTAGTGCATAACTGATCCATATGGCATATTATTTGTAAAAATTAGAGAAAGACTCCTTTTCCTTTTTCAAGAAATATCCCCAATGTTAGCAACATAGTAACCTTATCTGAGCTCTCATACAAGATATTTACAATCATATGTCTCATTGGCCATTTGCTAAATGGGGGTTGGATATTATCAAGAAAATATCACCTCCTCCTAAGGGACATACCTTCATCATCACAACTACCAATTACTTTATGAATTGTGTTGAGGCTATTCCACTTTGATCCACTAACATTGAAGCAATTTGTATCTTTATTCTCAATAATATCATTGCTTTCTTTCAATTTCCTTCTACCCTTGTTTCTAACAATGGTACTTAATTTGTGAACAAAGAGGTAAGGAAATCCTTAGAGAAGTTTCATATTCAACACTATTTTTCTACACCTTACTATCCTCAATATAATGGACAAGCAAACACATCTAATAAAACTCTTGAATTGATTCTTTGAAAAAATATGAATGAACATGGTAAACACTGACACACTCAATTGACTTAGGACTTATGGGCCTATCACATAAGTTTTAATATAGCTATTGGCACAACCCCCTACAACCTTTTGTATGGCACCGAGGCTAGAAATTTTGTGTTTTCAATTTTTTGATAAAGGGTTAATTGATGATGATACTTACCATGTTGAACGTCTAAATAAACTTGAGTTTTCGATGAGCCTTGATTATAGGCCCTCAATCATCTTCAAGCTTACCAAAAGTCTATTTCTATGCATATAATCAAACTGTTCTTTCTCACACCTTTAAGGTGGGTGATCTTGTTCTCTATGAAAATCAGAGAAATGTAAATACACCATTATAATGTCCCCAAAATTTTGATAAAGTGATTTAATTAATTTAATTAATTTAAGCTGTCTAGAAATTAATATTATTTCAAAAGGATGACTTTACTTAATTGTTTTAATTAAAATAAAGTGTAAATAATAAAATATTAAAAAAAGGTCACTTTATTAAATAAGGTTCTTCTAGAAGTTGGAGTTAGTTGCAAGTTGGCTTCTTCTAGAAGATTCATTGGAGTGTTTAAAAGGAGTTAAGGAAAAGAATTTTTGTATCCATTGTTGAAATGATCTTTTTGATGTTTTATGCAAAAGCTTGGATCTCAGATTCAAGTAAATCACTTCTCGAATGAAAACCTTTAGTATATTGGGAAAAGGGTTAGATGCAAACCTAGCTCTTTTTGGGAGTGAATTTGTGATGGAGTTCAAATTGGACTTCATTATTTCAGATTGTGGAGCTTCAAAGTCATTCGCCAAGGATAACTAATTTTGGGAAAAAAATTGTGTCTTCTTTGAAGAATTTTTTTTTTGGTATTTTATTGATTGGCTATCCGTACATATCAGGGTTTCATGATGAATTTATACGGTTTGTAGTTTATGGTAATTTTAAGAATCAAAACATTTTGCAGTTTGCAGTATTGTCAAATTCAGGTGATATTTCTTATATTTATATTGGTAGTCAGAAGAGGCAATTTGAAAATCCATTTTGTATTAATTTTAGTTGAACCAATGGTTCCATAAATGTTGTGCCAATTTTATAAAGTTACAAGAAATATTGTTCCAGGCACCGTGCATAGACAAGAAAAATCATGGGGAATAAGTCAAAGGAAAAGACAAATAGGTCTAGACCAGAAAAATACAAATGTGGCTTTTTTTATCACTACATTCAAAATTAAGGGAGAGCACCATGAAATAGTAGGGATAAGGTTCAATAAAGACAATCAGACAAACAAAAATTGAGAATTCAACTGCTTACGAGGTAAATAAGAAAAATTGTATGAGAAAAAAATTAAGGAAAGAATTACTATAAGTCAAATGGGAATAAATAATTGATATTTTGCTAATAATCGAGATCTATCTAAGAGCTTGTTTCATATTTTCTTGATCACCACTAAAGACAGAGGATGGGTGTTGAAAATACATGGAGGAATGGTTTGTGTAAGGAGGCACAATATATTGAAGACAGAGTATAAGGAAAGCAATAATATTATCTAAAGTCAATTGATGAAGGCTATCAAAGGGATTGAAACATAGCCGCCAAGCTCATTAATTATCTGCCATGGTTTATACAAGAGTCAAAATACCTTGAGTCATCTATCCTTGATCTGCCTAATGGATTGGAAACAATTGTATTTCACTATCTCATCGATTTGAGTTAATACATCATAGTTTCGAGATGTATTAAGGGAATTGTCTCTTATATGTGATGATCACTATCCTTAAAGTAAGATTCCCATGGTCAAAAACATCAAAGGAGGAAAGAGTTATCGGTTAGAGGAAATTCAGGGTGATGTGGAGAATAAAACACACATTAAATCTTATTGCTTACAACTTCTGAAGAAATATATATCTCTGAATGTGATTTCAAAGTACTTGGAGATAGCCAACCAAGCCCTTGAGCAAGACATGAGTTCTCAAGTTCTTAGGATTCACGTTCTACCTACTACATATACTTCCAAGCCTGCATTCAATAAAGTAACATGATTAAACAATTTGGGTATTATTGCATTCTACATGTGTGGAATTTCTTGTATTTTCCAATCATTAAACCTATTGTATTATCAGAATATCAATTAGCTGGACAAACTCAGAATCTCTTGTGTATCACATTCAGTTATAACAGTTATGGACTTGTGCTCAAGTTTTATATATAATAAGTGATCTTTTTATGTTAATCATTACTAAGTATGAATCCATGAATATTAAGGCTACATTTGCATTATCAGAAAGAATAATGTTGGGTCTGGGATATATTCCTGTTATGTATAGGTTTTGAGTACTTGATAGTTACAATTGAAGAGTGCTTGGTAATGAATAAAAATAAGGGTAATGGTTGACATCTTCAATAGTGATGTTAAGATGTGTAAACATAGGTTTTGGAACCCTAATATTCTCTTCCACTTCTAGGGTCTTTCACCTAAAAGGAAAGGAATAGGGTACAAACTGACTATGTCTACACTCAAGATTAAAGAAATATGAATGAAATATGTCTATATCTAATGCTATAAATGCCTAAAACTAATGAAAGCTATTGATTATTGATGCAAAACTAAGAAATGCAAAGTGTTTAAAAACATAGTGTTGTATGCAAAAAGACCTAGAAAGATGAATGAAAATGCAAGTAAAACAAAACAAAAAGTTGTAAAACTAAACCTGTGCACCTATAAACATGTTGAGGACTGGAAATGACTAAAATTCTGAAAATTCTAATTTTTAGGCCTAGTGGGACTCATTCACCATTCTAGGTGAATCAGTCCTAGATCTAGAAAATTGCACCTAGCCCATTCTATCCAAATGGGTATCCAAATCTACAAAAATCTTCAAAAAATAGGTATAGTGGGACTCATTTGCCACTTTGGATGAATTAGACCATTTTGGCTTTTCTGAAAAACTCAAAAATGGAATGTAAAGCTCCTGGTCTGCTCAATATATACCTCTAGGTGTCCAGATCCAAAACCCTAATTTTTAGAACTATTGGTGACTTTTTGTGTAGATTTTACCTTTCCAATAGGGAGGTGACTTCAACAAGTTTGAAACCTATTCTTTAATCATGTCCAAGCCATCCAAGAACCTAAATCTGCAATCACACAAAGGAAGAGAGAGAAAATATTCATTGTTAGGGATTGGGGGTTTGGCTTGGTCAAACCCCTTTAGGTAATTAGAGAAAAATTATGAAATAAGATAATCAAACATGAAACATCAAATAATATAATTAGAAACTTTCCAGGATGAAGGATCTTGAATTTCTTTGAATGCTATCTTGATGACTTAAAATGCTAAAACCATAGCTTGCTTGACTTGACAATATGAATGAATGATGAATGAATGATGAATGAAATATGAATTAGTGTTAAAATGGCTCCTTTTATAGAGGAGAGTTAAGAATAAGGATTATGATTGAAGGCCAATATTAAATTAGAAAATAACTTAATCAAGGGTGGAGGTTAATTGAGAGAAGAAAGACATGGATGGATAAATACATGAGGTGGAAGATAAGATTGGTATAGGAAAAGAGGTGATAAAGATTATTTAATTTAGGTTGCCAACATAGAAGAAATAAATAAAATATTAATTTTATTTATTTAAAAATAAAGGTGAAAATAGATAATTAAATAATTTAAAATAATTATTTAATTGGGGGGATAAGGAAATGATAAACAATTAAATAAATATAACATCTATTTAATTATAGAGATAAAAGGCTAATGAATAATTAAATAATTGAAATAATTATTTAATTATAGAAGAAGAGGGAAAAGCTGACTTTTAAATTAAAATCATTAGACTTAAATTCTTTAATAAAAGTCAAGAAAAGTGTGAAAGTCATTTACAATTCTTTACAACACCTTTACAAGATATGCATTTTATTCAATTTGCAAGGGTCTAAGACCTAATGTGGATGTGTAAAATAGCTCACAACACTAAATCAAGGCCTCATTAAGTCCAATTTATCATCAATTATTTCCCAAATCAAGCAAGGACAAAGGTGTACTTTTTTCAAGTCCACAGTTAGCCCCCACTTTAGTGAGAGGATGAACTTGATTCAAACTCACACTAAAGTAGACATTCAACAGGGGTCCAATCATACCAATACAGATGTCAAAGATTATGGAAGCAATCAAGCCTCCAAGATCCAAGATCCTAAGTCAAACCAACATAAGTGCAGAAGGACATGCACAAGGTGTATAATATGCAAAAAAACAAAATACACAATCATGCAATGCCAAGAACTAAAGGAAATAAAGGTGGATCAAAGGTGTAGTTACTCTGGAGCCACAAAACATCAGGTCATTTGCATTATGAGTTGTTCCAAAGAAGTGGTTTGTTGGGCAAGTCATGCTAGTGTGTTGGCTTCCCACTGTATAATGAGAAATTCATGCAAGTGTGTCAGCTTCCCATTATACAAACCATACAAAATTTATTGTTTCTGATAACTTTGATAAGGAACCACAATGAAAATTCTTTTGTAAATATTTTTGAATGTTATGTAAAAAAATTTGTTAAAGGGGATTTTGCTCTATTCAAGTAAGGTCTTCTTCTCAGGGAGCATTGTGCCTACTGTCTCAAAGAGAGGAGAAGTCAAAGTTTTAGATCATTTCCCATGGGATGCCTTGTTCGCATCATTCCATTTCAGTTGATCGTACACTCTTGGAGGGCATCAAACTGAATGACACCACCAAGAAGAGGACACATCACAAGAAAAAAGAAAAGTCATGCCATGAAAATTTGCAAAAGGATGTCATCTATGTATGCCCCCACTTCAAAGCGGTTGCACACCATCACTGTGAGAAATTCCTTTAAAGTGGTCAATGATAAATGCTAACATGACATAAGACATGAGAGCCAACTTGGAAATCCCTATGCTAAGTCATATGTTTTTGAATTGAGCTACATCATGAATAATTACGTCACATGCATGTCAATCTTAAGACATGTTGTCCACATCACAAGCTTGCTCTTATATGTTCATGAAAGGTTAATGACTAACCAAAAGAGACACCAACAAGTGACATACAAGGACAAGGCTAGTTAACCCATTTCCCCCACTTAGTGTAGGAAAAGGGTGATCCAGGAAGGGATGATGATATACTGCTCCTTGCGATGAATGTAAATCATGAAACTATGATAAGTAGTAACTAATGTTGTTTATGATGAAGAGTAAACAAAGTGTCTTCTTGGTATATATGTAATGATATATTTATCAGTTTAGGTGTATCAAGGTTAAAATTTTCTTGGAAGAATTGATGGTGTTGAGATTGAATGAAGGATTTTTTTTTTTTACGGAGAATAACCAAGATCATTAGGCTTTATAGCATCACATCCTTTTCTAGGTTGCTTCAAAATTTGAAAACGTCTTCCAAAAAATTTTGTCACTTTTGTTGGATTTGGTGGGTGTTCAATTGCCTCAAAGTTTGTTTTGGATATTGTCTTTTCTTCTAAGGTGGTTGCATGGGATGTTTTTTTTATAATCATGTATTCAGACCCCATGGATGAAGAAATGAAATTAAAGGTTTTTGAAGCCTCTTTCAATAACTTTGTGGCTTATTCCATTTCCTTTCATCTTTTTATATCATTTTTTTTGGTACTAATCATAACACATGTAACCTTTGTCATTTGAGGAGTAGAAGGTGACTTTTCATAAGCTCCTAAAATTTGCTTCAAGATTTCATGATTGTAAAAGAATTCCCATGATTGTGGGAAATCTATATTAAGCAATTCAGGATGCTTCAGCGTGAGGTTGATATTCTACCTAGCAAGAGAGTTTTTAGGAGAGAATCATACAAGAAGTTGATCACATTCCATGAATAGGTTTTGTAGAGTAACTTGATCACAAGGAGAGGATGCATCAAGAGAAAAGAAAGCATCACATTCTTTTTTTTCAACTATTGGATCCTTTTTCTCAATTATGTATTCTTGGATGGGGGAAACATTAGGAAAGGGAGCCAAAAGATTCTCATAACTTTCAATGAATAGTTTGTCTAATCCCAAAATATCTTCTTCACTAGTAGAAGAGACATTGGGAAAAGAACAAGTATGATTATCATGATTATTTGTGATTACACCCCTTTGTCTAATAATGTCTTCCAAAATAGGGGAATAAAAATAAAGATAATTTTCATAGGTCTTAAAGGCTCGATCATCTAATGCCAACATATCCTCCTACAAATAACGTGATTGTCATGATTTCTCACAAAAAAAAATTCTCACAATTAGGGGAGGAGTTAGAAGATGAATGTATGTTAGGTAGAGTGATGTTAGATATGTGTTTATGATCTCATTCTCTTGTTCCATAATATGTTCCAAAGTAGGAGAGATTATAGAAGAGGAGCTTTCAAAATTGTCATGATTCTAAATGGGTTTATCTTCTAGCTCCAAAATACCTTCATCACATGTAGGAGAGATATTGAGAGAAGAGGAACTATGATTATCAGGATTGTCTATGCTTTCACATTCTTCTATCACTTCATTCCCACAAATAGAAGAGATATTAGAGGCCGTGGAATTATGGAGTGTGCCAACATTGTTATTCTCTTGTGCTTAGAAACTATCATAGCTAGGAAAGATATTGGAAGGATGACTAGGAGTTTCATGGTTACCAATTATTGGATTTTTTTGTTTAAATAAGTCATCCAAAATGGTAGGGGTATCAGGAAAGGGGGGAATAATATTCTCATGAGTCTCCATGAGGATATATTCTAACATCAAACTATCTTCTTTAGGTCCAGAGAAGATATTAGGAGAAGAAAACTTTTGATTGTCATGATTATCTACACTTACATCCTCATGTCCTAGAATGTCTTCTTGATTGGGAGAGATAGGATTTTCATATCTCTCAATCATATCCTCCACACAAATTTGTTTTTCATGATCATTCAGGATTGTATCCTTATTCATTAAAGAATTTTCATAATTAGGGGAGGTGTTGGGAGTGGTGGCCATGATCTCAGTTTTGTCTTTCCAAGGGGGAGGAGGAGGAGGACAAGCAAGACTGTCATGATCTTCAATGATTATGCCTTCTTTCATCAAGATACCTTCATCACCGATGGGAGAGATATTGGGAGAAGAACAAGTATGATTATCATTAGTATCGATGCTTGAATCCTCTTGTGTCAAACCTTTAGTGGATGATCTAGGATAGATGAAGTATTCAAGGGCTTCATCTAAAATTTCTAAGTCATCACTACTAAAGGGCTTGGATTTTATTATTTTTCTAAATTGAATCATCTTTTGAATTGGGTTGTTTGATTTTGATTTTTTGATTTTTCATTTTCTAAGGAATCTAATCTAAATGAACTAGGAACTAATGCTGAAAATGAAAATTGCAAAAATCTAATGCTATCCATAATTTCCATAAATGTAAACAATGCTTATTTCTAATGATTTGAATGTAATAGAAGCTATGCAAACTTAAAATATAATGTAAAGATATAAGATGAAATGCAACTTTTTTAGATTCCAAACAAGGTAATTTATTGATTACACTATCAAATGATCTAAAAATTAAATGTTGTGAATGAAAATTTGAAATTAAGAAATGCATGAAATGAGCTATTTTAAGCTAGACTGAGTGAAATGCATGTTACAGAAACTCAACCCACTGATATAGATAGTTAATGGCAGCAAACAGAAGTGCAAAAATAGGGTTTTGAGCACTGTAAAAGGTAGTTTCAGGTGTGCAAAGGGACTAATTTTCCCAAGGTGGCGAATGAGTCCCAATGGAGATTTCTTTAGAATTTTTAGATATTTTTGATTGATTTTTATGTTTTTTGTGTTGTGGGATGCAAACCTAAGAGAAAAATATAGAATTTCAAAAAAATTTAATGATTTGAGATGCAAAAATGAAACCTATATGCACTTTCACTAATGCAAAATTTTAAACCCTAGAATGCAACTTTACTAATGCAGAATGCAATGCATCCTAATTCTAGGATGATGGTGGAATCCAAATCAGATAAGAAGGTATTTTAAAAGTAGGTTCACTAAAATGTAAACACAAGTTTTGGAACCCTAATGTTCTCTTCCACTTCTAGGGTCTTTCACCTAAAAGGAAAGGAATAGAATACAAACCGACTATGTCTACACTCAAGATTAAGGAAATATGAATGAAATATGTCTAGATCTAATGTTATAAATGCAGAAAACTAATGAAAGCTATTGATTATTGATCCAAAACTAAGAAATGAAAAGTGTTCGAAAACATAGTGTTGTATGTAAAAGGACCTAAAAAGATGAATGGAAATGTAAGTAAAACAAAACATAAAGCTGTAAAATTGAATGTGTGCACTTGTAAACTTGCTGAGGATTGGGAGAAACTCTGAAATTCTAAAAATGCTTAATTTTAGGCCTAGTAGGACTCATTTGCCATTCTAGACGAATCAGTCCCAGTTTTGGAGAATTACATTGAGGTCAGTTTTAGCCAAATGGGTATCCAAATCTACAAAAAAAAAAAAAAATATGTACAGTGGGACTCATTCACTAGTCTAGGTGAATTAGTCCATTTTGGCTTTTCTAAAAACTCAAAAATGGAATTTTAAGCTCCCGGTCTGCTCAATCTATTCCTCCAAGTGTCCAAATCCAAAACCCTTATTTCTAGCACTGCTGGTGACTTTCTTGTGTAGGTTTTGACCTTTCCAATAGGGAGGTGACTTCAAAAATTTTGAAACCTATTCTTTAATCATTTCCAAGCCATCTAAGAACCTAAATCTGCAATCACACAAAGGAAGAGAGAGAAAATGTTGATTGTTAAGGATTGGGGGTTTTCCTTGGACAAACCCCATTTAGGTAATTAAACAAAAATGATGATATAAGATAATGAAATATGAAACGTGAAATAATGCAATTAGAAATTTTTTATGATGAAGGATGTTGAATTTCTACAACAATGAATGGAGAATCTTGCTCTCAAATGTCTTTGAATACTATCTTGATGAATTAAAATGTTAAAACACTCGCTTGCTTGACTTGAAAATATGAATGAATTATGAAATAGGGTTAAAAGGTTTCCTTTTATAGAGAAGAGTGAAGAATAAGTATTATGCTCAAGGGCCAAGAGTAAATTAGAAAATAACTTAATCAAGGGTGGAGGTTAATTGAGAGAAGAAAGACATGGATAGATAAAGACTTGAGGTGGAAGATAAGATTGGAAAAGTAAAAGAGGTGATAAAGTTTATTTAATTTACGTGGCCAACATAGAAGAAATAAATAAAATATTAATTATATTTATTTAAAAAGAAAGGTGAGAACAGATAATTAAATAATTAAAAATAATTATTTAATTATAGAGGAAAGGTGGAGTGTTAAACATTAAATATTAAAAAAAAAAAAATTAATGGAGAGGGAAGGGATAGTTAAATAATTAAAATAATTATTTAATTAAGGGGATAAGGAAATGATAAATAATTAAATAAATATAACATCTATTTAATTATAGAGAGAAAAGGCTAATGAATAATTAAATAATTGAAATAATTATCTAATTATAGAAGAAGAGGGAGAAGCAACTTTTGAATTAAAATAATATTTCATTAAAAATTGGGGAAAATGATCATTATACTTAAATGCTTTAATAAAAGTCAAGAAAACTGTGTGAAAGTCATTTACAATTCTTTAAAAGACCTTAACAAGACATGCATTTTATTCAATTTGCAAGGGTCGAAGACCTAATGTGGATGTACAAAACACATCACAACATTAAATAAAGGCCTCATTAAGTCCAATTTATCATCAATTATTTCCCAAATCAAGGAAGGAAAAAGGCACACTTTTTCCATGTCCACATTTAGCCCCCACTTTAGTGAGAGGATGAACTTGCTTGAAACTAACACTAAAGTAGACATTCAAGAGAGGTCCAATTGTACCAATGTGGATGACAAAGGATTACAAAGATCAAGGAAGTGGTCAAGCCCCCAAGATCCAAGATCCTAAGTCAAACCAACATAAGTGCAAAAGGACACACACAAGGTGTATAATATGCAACAAAACAAGATACGTGATCATGCAATGTTAAGAACTAAAGGAAAGAAAAATTAGGTGAATCAAAGATGCGGTCACTTTGGGGCCACAAAACATCAGGTCGTGTATGGGGTGAGTTTTCCCAAATAAGTGGTTTAGTGAGAAATTTGTACCAGTGTGTTGGCTTCACACTATATAATGAGAAATTCATGTGAGTGTGTCGGCTTCCCATTATACAAACCATACCAAAGTTATGCCTTTTGATAACTTTGATAAGTAACCACTATGAAAATGCTTTTGTAAATGTTTTTGAATGTTATGTAAAAAAAAATTTTAAGGGGATTTCCTCTATGCAAGTAAGGTATTCTTCTCAGGGAGTATTATCCCTAATGTCTCCAAGAGAGGACAAGTCAAAGCGTCAGATTGTTGCCCATGGGATGACTTGTTTGCATCATGCCATGTTAGTTGATCATACACGCTTGGAGGGATTCAAACCCAATGAAACCACCAAGAATAGGACACATCACAAGAAAAAATAAAATTCATGCCATGAAGATTTGCAAAAGGATGTCGTCTATGTATGCCCCCACTTTAAAGCAATTGCTACACCATCACTATGAGCAATTTATTTAAAGTAGTCAATGGAAAATGCTAACATGAAAGAAGACATGATAGCCAACTTGGAAAGCCATATGCCAAGTCATATGTTTTTGAATTGAGCTACATCATGAATAAGTACATCACATGGGAGACAATATTAAGACATTTCATCCACATCCCAAGCTTTCTCTTATATGTTCATGAAATCTTAACGACTAGCCAAAAGAGACAACGACAAGTGACATATGAGGACAAGGCTACTTAACCCATTAACACCACTTAGTTTAGGACAAGGGTGAGCCAGGAAGGGATGATGATATGCTTATCCTTGTGATGAATGTAAAACATGCAACTATGGCAAGTAGTAGCAACTAATCAAAAGGGGAAATTTAGCCCTAATTGGTTGGGTCCTTACATAATCACCTCTGTGTATGGTTCTAGTGCATATAGATTATCATCTATGGATGGTAGTGATAACATTAAGAAATTCCCCTCAAAGAAAGATATAAAATCTTGGTGAATCTTTCATTTTTTAGGAAAAAATATTAATTTTTATTGGCGAACTCTTTCCTTTTTTTGGAAAAAAATATTAATTTTATTGGAAAAATTTTACATCATTAAAATTTTGTAGAAATTTTTTCTGAATCTTGAATAATAATAATAAAAGTCATTAATAATGATGGTGAATCCATCCAATCTAAAAATAATTCTCATGGGAAAGTAGGGGCTCAAGGGTGAAATTATTGATAGGTTTGAGGGGTAGACTATAATATTTACTTTCCACCATTATTTTAAAATATAATATAATGGTCCTCATTGTATTCTACAAGGTAAAATGTACCAACAATCTAGAATTTTCATGAGGCTTGAAATTGCTTTTGGATCATTGATCTAATGACTCTCGTTGTACTCTATTTGGTAAATGTACCCACAATCTATAATGCTCCTTAGACCTAAAATTATGTGCCCCATGAGCATTACAGATCATGGGTACATTTGACCTTATCGAATACAACAAGGGCCATTATATTGTCTTTTAAATTGATGGTAGAAACTAAAGATTAGAAATATGGTACTAAAGAAATAATTATGATATAATATTGGAAAATTAATATATATTTCTACTATAATATATAAAATTTAGTGAATCTCATCTAATCATGTATCGAATATTGTGGTGAATTTTTGAGCTTTTTTTTTTTAAATAAATTATTTGGTGATTTAAATAAGACTATAATAAAATTTTATAAAAATATGGTGATTCAAGTCATGTTATAGCTCGAACTCTTAACCAATTTTTCATTCCCAAATTTCAACTATTAGCCAATTGGTGAATATTAGCCACTAAAAAATCATGGATGGATGATACTCCTCTAAAATAATTGGGAAATTAAAATTCATCCTCAGAGATATTATGCATGTGGTCTATGTGGCATGTTCATGATGCTCATCCTCTTTTGGAGATTTTAATCCATTATGCTATGACATTCCTTCATTAAATCACTATCTTTTTAAAAAAATTATGATGTAGATGTGGTTAATTTGTTTAATTAGGAAATATATATATGTTTGTTTTAGTTTTATGTTATATACAAGTGCATTGTGTTTGATTAGTCCTTTACCCATACATTGTATATCAAATGTTCTATCTATATCACTAAACATCGATTAGATCATCATTGTATTTAATTAAGCATGGATCCAATGTGTTTTTAAATTAGATCGTGATAGCATCTAATCTAAGAATACATCCATATCATAACCATACATGAAAAGAAAGCATATACAAAAGATCACATAATGTTGATCCAAAATTTCATATATATATATATATATCTGTCTGTCTATGTAAAATAAAGGAAAATAGGGCAGGGTGTCCCAAAATGGAAAGGTAGATCCAAAGAGAGACAAAGAGGTCCTTTTCTACCTCAATTCATTAGAAAATGTGATACACCTCAAACATTGACTAACAACCCTTAGGAGAGTTAACCTAAGATGTGAATCTTTAGATTTCCCTTTTTTATAGGATAGGGGTCTAGGTCAAGTAGTATGTTGGGGAGACATTTGAAATAATAAAATAACTCTAAACCTATATCTACAAAGTGAAATGAAGAGATTTATCACAAAACAAACAGAAACAGTGAGCTTTCTAGAAAAAAATGAGGGTAATAAATGTTGTGCGCTTATCAAAACTTGTCATTTCTATAAACCTAATAGGGACCCATTCACCTTATGGAAAATGGGTCCTAGTAAACTTTCCTAGAAGAATTTGAATTAAAAAATGTAGCTTATGAACTATGAAAACCTACTACCTTTCTAACCCTAATAGGGACTCATTCGCCCTATGGAAAATGGGTCCTGGTAGGCTCTTCCATAAAACTTTCAATCTGAATTTAAAGTTTTGAACCTATAATTCCTTCCCGTAACTTCAAATCCCCACTTTCAGATTTGGATCTACAAAAAAAATGAAAGACAAATTTGATGCTTGTTGATGGATAGGGGTTTGCCTCGGTCAAACCCCAAGTTTGGTAATTAAACCTTGATGATAAATGAAAATCTGAAACATGAAATGTGTGTGATCCTAACATTAAGTTAATCTAAGATTAAGATCTCTAATGATACAAAGAAACCCTACTCAAGTGTGTTAGAATAGGATACTAGAATGAAACATGAACAATGCAAAATACCTGCTTTGGGAGATCCCAAATCCCCTTAATAAGTCATAAATCTGAATATACCTCTCTTTAGGCTAAAAATAGAATGATCATGGAAGATGGAATCACTTAGGAAACAAGTCATTAGGCTTGGTTGAATCTTGTGGTGCTTCTCCCAAAACCTATAATCCATCATGATTCTCCATAGGCATCTATTATCACTTCATCAATAATGCTTGATCTTTGACAACAAAATGAGCTTGAAGACCTACAAAAACACTATAATGTTGCTCCAAGACTTCACTCTTGCTTTCTCCTTGAATATGAATGCTTGATCTCATGAAATTTTTTTAGATTCTTCTCTCTAGTTGAAACATAATGAAAATAACATTGATTTAATACATGACTTAAGATTAATTCTCAAAATTCAAAAATCACAAGTCAACATTGAATTATGGATTTCAAATCATTAAAATGCTACTAAAAACATATTTTAAAGAGGGGCCCTAGGTCTAAGTGAGGACCCATTTTCCATGTGGAGAATGGGCCCCGGGCCACTTACCTAGGACACACATTGGACAAGGTGAAATGTTATGCAAAATCAAGGTCATATGACTAAGTGAGGACCCATTGGCCATGTGGCAAATGGGTCCTAGGTCACCTACCTAGGACACACATCTTCCAAAGTTGTGTATTGTTAAATGGAATTTATGAATGCGAGATTTTATCCCTCAAAATTTTCATTTAATCAGGCTTGGATTTTAATTAAAGGGGGCTAATTATGGAAAATAAACCTCAAAAAATTAATAAATCCCTAGATTAGTGTGAAAGTGCAAAGATACACTTTACAACACCCTAAATAAGGAAAAATTAAGTCCATTTAGTTAAAAAAGGGTCCTAAACTTAATGTGAATATGTAAAACATATTACAATACTAAATTAAGGAAACATTAGGCTCATTTTAATATTAATTATTCCTAAATTAAGTGTGAAAAAGGGATACTCTTTCTATTACTACATTTTTCCCCCACTTTAGTGAGAGTATGACCCCATGTCAAACTCACACTAAAGTAAACATTCAAGAGACTTATGTGTGCAATAATGAAAAAGATACACATTCATACAACATCAAAGACTAGGAAGATCAAGCCTAGATTGTCCAATGTGATGTGGAACACATCTAAGCTATCTGTTTTGCGCTTAGTCCAAGGTATCAAAACTTTAGGCTATCCACTAGGTGAGTGTTCCAATGAAGAGTTTCAAATGAGAGAATCATATTAGGCTCCCATACCATATCAAAAATATCCTCCTAATAACTTCAATAAGGCACCACAATGCTAAGCAAGGCTCCATAGCCAAGCAAGTTGTGTTATTCTGGGTGGCCTTGAATTTAGGGTTTTGACCTCCATAGGGCTTAACAAGTTGCATTATGCAAAAAACCTATGAACATGGGGAAGGATCCACAAGAAAGAGAGGTGTGTTATTCTTGGTAGAATTTATTAGGGTTTGAGCTTCATAAGGTTAGTAAGTTGCATTATTACAAAAACTTGTGAACATTGCATATATATAGGTTTATTTTCAAGGGGATATTTCTTCATTTGTGTAAGGTCTTCTTCTTAGGGAGCATCGTGCCTAATGTCTCCAAGAGAGGAAAAGTAAAGAGTAAAAGATTTGAAACTTAGGGAATGCAGTGCATCACATCACCACTAACAGTAAAGTCAGACACTATGAAATATCACACTCTTGGAGGAAATGAAACCCAATGACACCACCAAGAAATGGTTGCATCACATGAAAAAAAATCACACCATGGAACATGCAAAATATTGAAAGATATTATCAATGTATGCCTCCATTTTAAAGTGGTTGCTAATACCATTGTTGTGAGAAATTGCTTTAAAGTAGCCAATATTTAATCCTAAGACATGAGAGCTTCCTCAGAAATCCCTATGCCAAGTCATATGTTTCTGAAACAAAGCTACATCAAGAAAGAAGAGGGAGGGGTTGCACCCAAAAATGCATAAGGGATCTATGGATTCGAGGTCAGTATATCTTTGCTACAATGTTGTTATAGAGCTATGAAATGTCATCATTCCCCAAATACTCGTAGAGCTAGAAAAATGACATAAAGAGAAAAAATAAATAAAAATCCTTTTAGGTCAACATGGAAGAGACCGAAATGTCTCGACACCTTGCATCATCCCCAAAAGGAAAACACAAGGCAAGTGAAAAGATAAAAAATTTATGACATTTAGAATAAAGTAGATACAAATAGAAGAAGCACCTGATTAGAGAGAGATATGTAAAAAATAATAGTATGGGGGATCACATTATGCACATGTAATCACATAAAGAAACATGAAAAATAAAACAAAGAAAAATACTAGTAAGGCACATTCAAGTCAACCTATAGTAGGTCGTATGCATCCCAATCTTGGTCGGTATATACAAAAGGTAGAAAACTAGCCAAATGGACAAGGAAAAGTGTTTAACTAGGACATGCACCAAGTTCAACACTCTTATCATCATTTAAGTTCATGTAAGAAGAGAATAATGAATTAAAATCGTTATTCACTTGTTCATCAATGTTTGCAATATCAATATCATCATCTAGGTTAATCACAATAGGAGGTCGAATGATAATGTGTTTAGAAGGTTCTTTATTACATTATGGTGAGAGTATAGAATCATCATGCATTGCAAGAAATAAGTTCAGATTTTAACTTTCTATGTTACTCTTTTCTTCTTTAGTTTGTAACATAAGAGAAATAACATGAAATATATGCCTACCCTCTCTATCATTTCAATTTTGTTTCAATCTATTGTTAATTTTTAATTTTGTAGGAGTGGGTTTGTCATCCATAGGCTTATTTTCTTCCCTTCAGGGAGGAACAAAAGGAACCATAGGAGGTTGTTCAACCTCTTTCTCTTTAACTTTGTAAACTTGTTTGATCTTAGAAGGAATAGTGGGATTGTTTGGTTATCTCATGGTCCATTGTAGGAAATGGTAGGAGGATTTTTCATAGGTTCCTCTTGGATATTTGGAAGGGTTTTTCTTTTAATCATAGTTTCATCAATGATAGGTGGCTCAATCACATGGTGAGGTATGTTTCTAAAGGATAATTCTACTATTCACTTTTCCTTAAACTTTTGATATGCTTTGAAAAGGTAGTCCTCACAAGGTCTAATATGTTCAATAGGCTTGGGAAAAAATAAATCTAATAAAAACTTCCCACGAGAAGACACAAGATTAAAGCCACTATAATATATAGTAAAGATCTCATTGTCAAAGGGAAACTTTGAACATTTATGCACAAATGATGGAATGACATTCATGGATCAGAGCCATGGATAGGAAAATTTCACATGAAATTGGTCTGACGATGTGATGATGGTGAATGAGACATTTAATGTTTTTAGTCTGACTTTCAAGGGGATATTTATCAAAGAAAACGTAGGGAAAGAAAAAACATCATGTGTTTTAATCCATGCTTTCAGTTTGTCATGTGTATCTTGATAGAGTTCATGCAAAAATACAAATTCTTCAGTTATCACATTCTCTACATAGATAGGATCAATTAATATCCCATTAGTAGAATTGTCATTGATTCTTCTAGATATGTAAAGAGGACCATCAGGTGCATGTTTGATTATGTCATTTTGTGAGGAAGCAATATTAAGGGTCATTTTGGTTGAACCCTTATGAGGCTTAGCTTCAATAAAGTTGACCAAGGTATCTATATTATTATTCTCTTGATTGTTTAAGTTCTCATGAAGGAAACAACCAAGGCTACTGAAAATTTGCATTTTGTTTATAGTTTTAAGCATTTTCCTAAGATTTTGTAAAGTAGGAACGATGCTAATATCTATGCTTTCAGTAAGCACAAGGTCTTGTAACATTTCTAGGCCTTCATCTATTCTTTTTATGTTTTCTTGTGAGATACAAACAACATCATGCACATTGGTTGTAGGTAGGCAAGTGATGGGAAATGAGGTATGCATGCTATGATCTATAGGGGGTTGATTATCAACACTAAATTATTAGAAAGAGAGTTAGAAAACCAAAGATCCACGATGAAAGGTGTATCATGGGATGACATGATTCTTGAACTACATCATACAATAGTATTGCTAATAGGACACAAAGCTATAAAGCTTACACAAGATTCAAAAACTTAGTGTATGCTGATCATAAAAGCTTGTCTCTCTAAACAACCTTATGGGAAATTTAGCGAGTGGGGGACCAAATTGTGCCTCACTGAATGACCTTTGGGAATTTTAAAGAAATATAGCTCTTCTTTGTATTATAGAAAAGGGGAAAATAGAAATGTATGGAAAAACATAAAGATGGTGATGCACAAAAGTTTTTACAATATTTCAAACTTTAGCAATTTCTTATTCTTGATGAAATGGACACAAAATGCCAGAAACCCTTCATTGTTGGGAAGAGAATGAACAAAAAAGGCTAGAGATGGCACAGTGCGGTCATTCAAAATCTCCCCATGGGAAGCACCCATTAACATCTTAGAGGAATAAGAAGCCCTAGATATTAACAAGAATATTTAGATATTCATCGAATTCTTCCTCTTTTATAACATAATATGAAAAATTACATATCCTTTATAGAAAATGAAAGAGTATGGTGAACATGATCCAATTTATAAAAATATAGCATTAAACATAAAAGCTAATAGCATGTAAAATAATCAGCTAGACTATCTACATAAGGCTTTAACATAGTACTCTTAGCATAAATGATATAAGAAAAATAAATCTTTGATAAAGGGCATTAAATGCACAATTGCAAAGATTTATTTCTAATTGATCTAATTCTTGTGATAAAGTAACTAAAAATAAAGCTTGGATGTCAATTTGATTAGTAGTCTTGAAAATATAACATTCCAAAGAGCATGAATAGTTCTCTATAAAAATTCTCCTACCTTTAAAAAGCTATCTATTTTCTTTTCTAAAACATTCTTTTTTTCTATCTTTTTCTTATATAGAAACCCCTCTTTTATAGGTAGAAGAAGAAACCAATGTTGTGAGCAATAAAGAAGAACAACTACCAAGTGTCTAAATCTGATAGATCACAATCCAATCTAGAGCCTGATTAGCTTGCAATAATCTTCGCTCATAATTTTTTTGACTGCCTCATTTATGGCTCTAGATTTTATAGAAGTACAAAATTATGTTGTCAGAAAACAATTAGATCTTGATTGATCATTTAAAGCACAACCCGATCAGCCATGAAGAATGATGATGTCACCCCATAAGTTTTCCATTGAAAGTAAGAACTTTGTCACACTATTTGACAAACTCTGCCCAAAAGAGATACCTGTATGGTCTACATGATCCGCCCAACAAAATGGTTGATGTGGCAAGATGTAAGGTGATTTTATAATTTATGAGAATAGCTTTGAGGAATTTCTCGCCAGGCAAACATGCGTCCCATTTTAGGCCCGAAAGGAAAACAATATAGAAAATTTGTGCAGCCACCATGTGGTGCATTGCATGCCTTTTTGCAAGAATAATATTTGTCCTTTAGACATGGACCATCATAAAGTGTAAAGGAAGTAGGGGCTGAAAAAAAAAATGTTTGAAGGAAAAAAATTCTCCATAGTTTCCGGTGACTCATAGGGGGCCTTAAGTTATGGAGGCATGAAACCAGATGTAAAATAATCCTTAGATTTTGAGGAAATTGGCGTGTTGGGCCTCCCAATCTCCATTGGTTAGCTAGATGAGGGTGTGTAATGTCTTATCGGCTTGATCAAGATCGAGGACCTCTTTGAAAGAAACTCCTCCTCACCTTGATGAAATAGCTCCAATGTGATAGTAAATTTGGGAAAGGGGAAGAAGTTCCATCTCGATCTACTTGACTATAGGTGTTGAACTCATTTTTTGGAGTGTTATGGAATCCCCGACTTTGAGCCTAGTGGCTTCTATGATCTACTCTATTATCAACACTCCTCCATCCAATGAGAACATTAGAGGATAACCCAAATTGGAGCAAAAATTTGAATTCTTCTTTTATCTCACTGACCTTTTTATTTAATATCTCCTAGCAAGCTCTATGTTTCAATGTGGGTTGGTTGCAAACAATAAATTCATTTTCTTTTCTTGCAGCTGCTCTTTGGTCAAGAATTTTGACATATTTTAAATCTTCCTTAGTTGCCTTATATATTTTTGAGATCAGGACTCCTGATTCTTCTGCTCAAGGAGTGATTGTGTAGAATTTGGTCAACTATTGGGCTGGCCTTTATGTTTAACTCTTGTACATCCAAGTTAGAAACTACAAAATTGGCTTCAGGGCCACTATCACAACTATGGTCATCTTCCAATGAGTAGATAATAATTTTTTAAGCATTGGGAGGAGTCTAGATCCCTATGCCATGGTCAATTCCTATTTGAATTGGGATTCCCTAGCTCTCATGTCTTCCTATAGTTGATCCTTCTCTTGGAGAGCATCTAAAATTTTAGAGTGTAGCTTCTCTAACTCCTCATTGCAAATGTGTAGAGTAGATTTATTGTTTTTCTTCTCCCATTTTTCTTTCTCTATTTCTGCCTAGGATTTTTGGATATCATCAGAGGCTTGGGATCGAACATTAGCTAATTCCTTTTGCATGTTTTCCTTTTGCTTATCTATCTCTTGCAACTTCTTTTGCAGCTTGTGATATATATTGTTTATTCTAGCTGCTTCATCTTCTAGCTCATTTTTCCTTTGTCGGTGCTATGTAGTTGTCTCATGCTTGACCACAATCTTGCATTTCAACCTGTACACCATGGTATGAAGCTAATCCTTCTCACTTTGGGATTCTTCAAGCAACTTATTTGCTTCACCTTGTTGACCTTGTAACTGTCTCAAGTAGGCCATCTACAAATAATTTCCTTTGATCTTTGATTGCAGCCTGTCCACTGTGGCCTTTACGTTTACCAACTCTACCTTATGCTTTTTCAATTTCTTTTCCATCTTTTCATAGTTAGTATAGACCAACTTCTTAGTTGTTTTAGCCAAGACCACTTTGTCACATGAGAGAGTTCCACTTAAATTTATACCCACATCTTGGATGTCGTAATCCTCAAACTCCATTTCTCCTTTTGTCCTAGATGTTTGTAGCCTCACAGCTGTGATCAAATAAGTGTTATGCTCTTCATTAAAATAGGTTTCAAACTTCTGGGTAGATGGATTTTCCATGACCTTTCTTTGAATTTAGGCTTTCTTTCTTGTTAGGTATACCTTGTTACATCAATATAAGTCTAGAGGCTTTGTGGTGACTCAATACTCTACACAGAAAGTGAAAGACCGGTGGGGAGACTAAAGAGGGTGACAAAAGGAGAGACCTCAGTCTTCTGAGGTTACAGAGAGGCAAAAGTAAGTGTTATCACTGAAATGGGTGGGGTTCCATACATGGCCTAAGAAGGAGGGGCACCAATTAGATTAAAAGGGGAAGCAGGAAGAAAAATAGGCATATGTCTAGAGGTAAGTAGGGACGATGAGACTGGTAGCATGGATGTATCAGTGTTTATAATGGGTTCCTTTAACAAGGCAATCAAAGATTCAATCACAACTAAGGAAGAAGATTCTTGTTTTGTGCACAAGGTTTCTTCATGGGGTTCATTGTCAAATATGGCTAGAGGTGTATTAAGGATGAGGATATGCAAACTTGTAGATGGAGGATTTATTTCTACAAATTAAGGGGTAGTAACATCCAAAGATGGAGTAGGAGGAAGGATGGCAGGTGCAAGATGTACCTAGATTGTTGAAGATGAAAATATTGGTAAAACTAAGTCCACCTCTTCTTTTCCTTTATCTGATACACTTGGTCTACCTATGTCTTGAAATATTCTTTTCTTTGGAGGGGCTGCACTGGTTGATTTAGAGTCTCTGGTGACCGATCCCAATGAACCCTGTGTCTTTGGAGCTGAGGCAGATCATCGGGTCCTCTTTCCCTTTGGTAGGATCCTGGCAGAGGATGTGATATATGATTCTTTGTGCATTCATCCTTTTCCCTTCCCTTTTCCTACATTGAGTGCATGAGGCATAAGGGTGGATATCGATGCATGCTCCTATTTAGTCTCCCAATCCAATTTAGGATTACTATTATCAAATCCATCCTTAGTGTAATAGATCTCGTTGAACCTCTCATCATTTAGTTTAATCTCTCCATATAGGGTGCTTAGGTATTTTATTTCCTACCGATACCTCTAGAAGTCAACCTTCTTCCTTTTCAACCATCCCAAATGCTTTAGTTGTGTTTTGAGGGATTGTCCCATCTAAGTGTTTTTCAGAACTCTGCCACCTTAGGATAGAATTCAAGCTATGGGGGTCATAAAAATTGTATAAAGGCTAGGTTGATGTAGACCTTTTCCCTCTCTTTGGTCAAGTTCTTCCTTGACTCAAAATACTCCTACTCTTCATGTTTGACAATTGGAAGACATCGAATACGATTGTACTCCCATGTATCACAAATAAGGACTATACCTAGGCAGGTGAACTTGCTAGTTAGCACATCTTTCTCTTCCCACTTTACAAGCATTACTTAAATTTTGAAAATGGTAAGGGGAAGTGTGTAAAGTGCCTTTTTGTGTCTCCTACCACCATAAGCTTTGTTGGAAATGGTATCCTAATGACATGCCCTCAAGGAAAGGATCCTATCTGTTATAAATTTACGAATCCTAAAGGGTTCCTCATTAAAACCATGACATCTGATGAAAGAAAAATATACTCTAAAAAATAATCCACTGGGGTTTGGTTGTTTCTCATCCATTCCAAACATTTAGGGGAAAACCTACTTGGAGGGTGCAAAGAAAAATCCAAGAGTACCGGTTGCAGAAAATAGTCTACAAATGATTAATAATCCCATGTTTTGGAAAGGATATGGGTCTAGGCTGAAACTAGCTTGTATATCCCCACCGCATCAAACTTTCTAAGTGATAAATAACCACTAAAAAACTCAGGGTTTATATGTAAAATCAAGTGAACCAAATAAGAGGAATACCTGAACTCAAATACATTGCTATAACCTTTTAATTGTTCCATAATTCCCTCAGTAATTTCATTAGCAAAATCAAAATGCTTTTGGCTCCTTTCTTTCTTGAGCATGAAGGCTAAGCCCATCTAGAACCCATAAACCTCATCATCACTTTCATGGCCATAATTAAAATCCAACATTGAGAAAATGGCCTACACATTTGATTTGAAATTTTTTTGTGCTAGAGGGAAGATGAGTTTATTATTGTCTGGTGCTTCGTTTCATCCATGCAGAATTTTTATTTCTTGTCCCTTTTTTTCCAAAAATTCTTCATCCTTCTTCAGTAGAATTTTTTGGCATTCCAATTTGTAGGGATGCACAACATGTCTCGAATAACTATCATGCTAATGGTAACCTCTAAGTTGCTGCCACTGACAACCCTTGTTTCTTGATCAATATTTTTTGTGCATGCATCAAACAACTCTAGGCATGGATGCATGAAGGGAAATACGAATTATGGAAAACCACAATGCTAGAGATGAGTAGAAAAGCCCTCAATTGGCCCATGGATGATCATTCTCTACAATGCTCCTTCTCTAAGGATCCTAGGGTTTGCAAGCAACTTTGCATCATAAATATGGTCTATGAAATCATTGACCACCTCATCCTTTATGGGTCACCTGGCTATATGGTTTTGGTATGCATAAAGCTCTAATCTTCTAGGGCTGGGGCATTAGCATGTGAAAATTCTCCAAGGATGTTGGTGTATCCTCGGCCTTGCGAACAATACTCCAAAGTGTTGACCAAAAGATGATTCTTCCATCATTGTTGCATTCTTGGAAGGATTATTAGAAACCTCCTTCAGAGCACTAGTTACTTTGAAAGTTTCAACACTTAGAAAAAAAAATCACTTTTTTGGTGCATTTAATTTTCACATGTACATTTAGTAAAGGAATTACCATTATAGATGGATTGTTAAGTGCTCCCAGTGAGGTGATACATGTGGAATAGGTCTCATACTCTTGGAAAAACCCAACTTTGCTATTAGAATGTATTTATTGCTTTCCTTACGCCACCCTTTTGATAGATAAGCTTTGAGTGATGGGAAGAGTACATTCAAAAGACATTTTTATTTAATTAAGTAGGGATTATCCCTTTAAGAAATGCCCCTTCATACAAGTAAGCAGGTCAGTGTTGACAATAATGATAAACACATGGTGGAAAATTGTACATACAAGCATTTACTCCCAATGCTTGAATTAATTGCTCAAAGCTTGGTTAGAGATCCTCCGTACAATTTACCCTTCACTTCCCATCACCTTAATACATTTTCCATTTTCGTTTGAAGTGAGATATGTTTTTTGTTCATTGGCTTCCTTGACACATATTTTTCTATAAATAGCAATGTCCACCTTGTGGAAATATTCATTAAGTTATCATTTGAGTTGTTGAGATCATTTTACTGTTTTCTTTCCTTCACTAGTTTGTAAGCTTTCCTATTGCCATAATGACTGGTCTAGGCTACTCCATTTGGATTTTGGCCTATAAGAAGTAAATATCCTTCGTAAGGGACATTAGTAATGAGATGATCAAACGTTTGATAGGAAATAAGGACCACCTCATAATTGTGATGATCAATTGGGTACTTGAGAGGGATTATGTGAAAGATGACAACAAGCCCTATTGTAATTCGAATTTTGTCTCTCAGTTCATGGCCTCATTGTTGGACTTGGACATTTGAAAGCCCTATATTATAGAGCTTTTCCACACCATGTTTGACATGACATACTTAAATAGGTTGGGAAAAATTATTCAAGTGGTTTTTTCTGGTGTTCGTATCCCAAACACCATGAACATCTAGAGACACATTGAAAATGCAAAGGTAGTGCTCTGGTTTCCCTTTCTTATGGACTTCTAGACCATGGACCTGAAACGACATTGGCTACTATCCCAACCCATGGCTTCCTTTCTTCTGTGGACATACAACATGGAGCATTATCCTACGACCAAGTAGAAAACCCACTTTGAGTTCCTAGTCTACAATCTCGACCTTGATGAATAAGGTATGTGCCCTACTGGTGTGCCCCATGTGCTTATAACCCCAGCACTGCTTTGCTGGAGAACCCCCTAGAAACACATTTTTTCCTGTTGTGATTTGATGGAGGCTGAAATATGTTATGCTGCATCCTTTTTTTCCTTTTGAAGATGTAATTTTTGTTTTTTAAATGAGAAACTTCTCTCAGAGGCCCCTAGGTTCAAAATATCATATCATTTTGTAAATATTTCCAATGAATATAATATATAGCACCTTTCTATTATTTTTTGTGTTCACTCACATAGCTTAATTAGCAAGCAAAATGTATTTTATGAAAAAATATATATGGTACATAACTATAAAATTTAAGTGATCTCTCACGTACTTAAATTGAATACTTTTAGATGAATATCATTTACTAATATATCCAAAATCTTGATGTCCATATCTTCGAGTTAG
The DNA here is from genome assembly GCA_007258455.2 of Sequoia sempervirens. Classification (NCBI taxonomy): domain Eukaryota; kingdom Viridiplantae; phylum Streptophyta; class Pinopsida; order Cupressales; family Cupressaceae; genus Sequoia; species Sequoia sempervirens. The sequence continues at coordinate 156,412,950 of VDFB02105785.1, read as the reverse complement.
TAAGCATTTCTCTCCTTATTGTATGGATGCAGAAGGGACCCATCCATAGTGAATCAAAATTTGCATGCTAACCTAGTTTTGTGGCTTCTTCATCATACTTTAGCACAAGAATCCCTTCCTTAAAATTAGGGTTGGAGGCCTTTTTATCAATCCAACATTTGACTATTTGTTGGTGTTTGATCATGGTGTCAAATTCCTTTTCTCTTCTTTCCTTGAGGCTTAAAATCTCTGCTAGTGTTACCTCCATTCCACTATTCTCCTCAACTTTCAAATATTTTAACAATTCTAGTGCCAAAATTTCTATGCAAATGGGTAGGAATACCTCTTTTTCATACACTAATTCATAAGGGGAGGTTTTTAGGATCCTCTTAGTCATAATTCTATCAATCCATAAGGCCTCTCATAGATGTTTGTGCCATTCATTTTGGTGCTCCAACAAGATGTGCTTTATCAATCCAATTAGGTTCAATTATTAGTTGATTTTGCTAACCTATTTCCCTATGAGTAGTAGTTAGATGAAGTCTTGAGGTAGACTCCATGCCTAATAGAAAAGTATGACATCCCAGAGCCTACAAAGGCTCATGCATTTTCAAAAATGATGGTTTTGGGTGAACCAAACCTTGCTACCAATTCCTCGTGGAAATTGGCAATTTCCACTTTTGTAGCATTCTTTAGGAGAATGGCCTTCGGCCATCTTGTGAAGTATTCAGTCACCATAAGTATCCATTTGTGCCTGACGTTGGAGATGGGACTGATCATCCCAATAAAATACAAACCCGATTGTGCAAAGGGCTCCTCAATACAATTGGGTTTAATGGCATGGAGAAGTTCTTCCACTTGCCAAACAAATATTGGCACTGAGTACATTTTCACACTAGATGATGGGCCTTGGATAACATTGAAGGCCAATAATAGCCTGCTCACATTATTTGCAACGTAGAGGTCTTGGCTAAAAAATTTCCACCCTCAGGGCTACTGTGCAATTTGTTTAGAACTCTTTCAACCTGTGGCTTGTCCATGCAACAATGGAGGACTCCATCGTAGTTTCTTTTAAAAAGAATCTATAGACACTTGAAAATGACCTAGTCCTGCAAGCTCTATTTTACCACTTTTGTCCTAGCATAATTATGACATTTAATTATGTCCTTGGTCCACATTCAACTATTAATTAAATAATTTATAATTATTTAATTAATTCATATCTCTTTATCCTTCATGATTATTAAATAAATAAATTTTTTTTATTTATTTATTATGTCACTAATCTTCATAATTAAATGAATTTATTAATTTATTTAATTATCGGTCATAATCCTCTAAATTAAATAATTATCTTTAACTATTTAATTACCTAATTTAACATTTCTCTCATTTTAAATAAATGAAATTATTTAAAATGATCTCACATTATTAACTGTCAGTTCATTTTAGTAAATAATCTGAAATTTGATTATTTACTGTCACACAAAACCCATATTTTGAATTAATTTAATTCAAGATGGTAATATTCTTCCAAAAAACCAAGTAATTGAGCAAATTCTTGATTTTTCAAATCTGCTTTTCAGTTCAACCTTATCCTCTTGATTTTTTGAATCTTACAAATCAAGTAGTCTTTATCTTCTTGATTTTCAAAAATCTTTCTCTTTTTGACTAATTATCACATTTATTCTCACCGCTGATTTGATTTTATCAAATGACATCTTGACTACTCATTTAATAATTTTTCCCTAAGCCTAATTAGGGATTGTCACACGAGATCTTGTCCACTGATTTTAGGCTTTTTCAACTTTCAATCTCGTTTGTCCGTCCAAAATTATGTTTTCTATAAAATGTGAATTTTTCTCATATTTTAAACATTCATGCTTAGAATTTACTTTGTACTTAGCTTATTTAATTCAATTATTTTTTCATAAGAATAATCATTTGTCATAGTCTTTATTTTGTCATTCAAATCCTTCAAAACTTGCATAGGACATAGTCATAGTAAATTGCTCACACACATACAAATCTGAGGGCAATAGTCACACGATCACTGTGAGCTAGAAGGTGCTATGGAGATTAATCATGGAAGCTTTGAGGAAAAAATAGTATAATCCTTCTTGTTTTAGCTTTCATTGTAATCGATAGTTCTTTGGGTTTTATTGATTTTAATCTGCTAACTTACTTGAAAAAATACCCATTGATACATTGGTGAACCTGATGCATTTTATTTTTTCTGTTTTCCTTATGGTTTTTTGGTTTTCTATTTTTTTTGCAAGTACAGGTATGGAATGATGCATTCATTATTTTTCAAGCCACATCCACTGTGTTATGAAGCATTCAACTGACTAAATACCGCATTCGATCTAATGAACAACAATTGTAGTTGAGAATGCCACATTTGACATACAGAGCCGCATTTGAAGATTAAATCAACACATTTTCCTATTAAACCAAAATGGGGGACCATGATGCGATCACTCTGTTGTGACACATTTTCCTAGTAAAATTTCTTTTCAAATTTTGCATTCAGGTTTTTTTGTTTTCTATTCTTGGTTGTTTTACATTTTGGTTTTCTTCTGCATTCTACTAGCAAGGAGTTTTTTCGTGTTACTAATCTTTTTTTGCAATGTGTGGCAGTTACATTTTTTGGGTCCAAGACTAGTTGATAAAACTACTAATTTGTGGTTTTGCAAGTTTGAGTGTCCAAGATTTATTCCAAAAACATTGTGCTTGTTCTTTTTAGAATAGAAAACATTTCTTTTGGTGCATTTAAAATAAACTTGTTTTCAATTCTGTCTGATTGTGTTTGAAAGTGGTAGGTGAATATGCTCTGACCCTGTACAAACTAGGTGATTAGAAAGCCAGACCCACTTTTTCCCTGTGTAACCTTGATGCAATAACTAAAGTATCCTCTCCCCTTACGTAGTCATGGAATCCTAGGTGTAAGAGAACAATTATTGCCTATAGAAATTGGGCATACTAGGGGATTTCATCACCTCTAGGTGACTCAAACCAGAAATAGAGCTAAAGCCAAGCTACCCCTGACTAGTATATAAATGTGAATTTTAAGGAAAAATCTAAGATTATGAGTGTAGATGTGTCATAAGGACCAATTAGTACTCCCCAAAACCATACTGAACTTAACCTCTTCAGCCTGGAATGCCTCCTAAATGGAGCTTGATCTTGTGCCCCATGTATGGCCACTTGAATGGGGGTCCCGAATTAAACACTATTGTGTAGTAGGAAAAAACCTTCTATTTGCTAGTGCAGCACTGGTCGGTGTGAAGGAATTCACATCTTTGCAGTCTATAGTAGAGGTGATCAATCTTCCATGGGAGTTTCATGGGGGTTGGAAGCTTGGTTGGCCTGAGAAGAGAGTGCACTACAAGGGAGAGCCCATGTAGCCAAGCTTCTAAATTCACATGCTACTGATATGTGGCTGGGGAAACCCACATGGAATCTAGTGAATACTATCCCGACTTAACCATAGGGTTGTACTTGTTCTCTTTTGTGTTTGATTACTTTCAAAATGTCATGTTTTCCAAGTGTTTGCTGGTTACTAAAATGAAACAAAGAACACTCAAACATCTGGAAACAAATTGTCGAACTTTAAACAATTCAGGTTTTTTACCACAAACATCAGAAATTTGACTTTTTACATTTAGCATCACATTTGTTAAACCACAATCGCTCTGTCACACCACATTTGAAATATTTTACAATGCGTCTTGTCTGTTGAAATACATCTTCTCATCCAAACACTACATTTTCCTATCTTGAGATGCATTCACCATTTGTAAACCACATCTTCCAAACTGAATCGTATTTGACATCTATCAAGCCACATTTGCAACACTAAACTGCATTTTCCATTTCTAGAGTTGTATTTGATCACTATAATGCATTTTCTACCTATAACAACACAATTTCCTGATAGAAAAACAAACACTGTCCCAAACTAGAATCTGAGTCCAGACACTTTACCATACTATCAAACATCTTTTTCCAAAAATTCTCTTTCAGAAACCAAAACTAAAATTGCTCAAAATGCCCATCATTTGCATTCACTAGCTTGCATCTCATCCATAGGGATAACTTTCCAATTTTTAGTTGCATTTCCTAGGCATCATAATCATCAGTTCTAGTACAAACTCATCCTTAGGCTTCATCTTGGAAAATTTTAGATTATTCCAACTCGTCACACTTTGTAAAACCATTATTTCAAAACTAGGTTATCTTGGGACATAGTCATTATTCCTCTTTTTAGTCATTGTTCTTTTTGTGGGAACCTCCAACTCAATAGTCTAGTTAGGAAGGCTCACTCGTCATTCAAACCTTGTCACTTAGTCCTCTTAGCAAGTTCTTTTGATAACCAAAATTGACACATAAGTCAAGCATAGAGTGGTTAAGAAAAAAAAATTCTTTAGATATTGTCCAAACTTAGTCCTCATTTTAAACTTAGACTTTACATTTCCCATCTCTAGTCCTCATTTTGAACCTATACTTTGCATTGATCATTTTAGTCCTTAGTCAACATTATCATCTTAGTCCTCATTTGGCACTTCGACCTTGACAACCTTGGCACCTTTCCTTCATCATTTCCTTAGGAAAAGGTCATTATCACCTTGCATTGTCATCTTTTATTCCAAAATACAAAATAATTAGTGTCATAACTTGTTATTCTAGTCTTCATTTTACATTCGTCATTTCCTTTAGACAACATTATCACATTGTCATTCCAGATTATCAAAAATCCAAAAAATATAGTCTTGCATTTTCATCCTTTATCACAAAAATCCAAAAACATAGGCTAGCATCATCATTGCATTTAGTTGTCATTCTCATCACTCTCATTTGAGAAATCTCCTTTTATGGTGGAAACTAGACTCCAAAGAAAGAAACAACAAATGGAAAACATTGGACAAGACTCCAATTCCAATGTCACCAATCAGACTTATGACCCAAATTGGACTTTTGACAACCCATTTAGCGATACAAAAACCCCTCATCACCATACCATCCTCATAAAATAGTCCCTTTGAACCATTCTTACATAAGGATGAATATGGACAAATAATTGAGGAAAACCTAGAAGTAGTAGCACAAGATCGAGAAGCAGCCTACTTCGTAGAAAAAATGGTCTTATATGATAGAGACAGATATTTTTCCATAATTTTAAGTCAAGGAGCTAAATTACCTCATGGGTTTGACATTAATACTTTGAGATCGACATCTCCTGACAATAATGTCAACAATACACATAACATGTCGAATAGTAGTCAACCTCCAAACACCACAAGCAATACCTTTTTTGATGCTCCCTCACAAAATGTCACAACTACCATGAGTGCTACCTCCAACATTCCAAACAACTCCAATTCAATAAACACTACATCCATTGGGGGAACACAATCCATCACATTTCCCACAATATCCACAATATCATCACAATCAACTGGAGCCACCTTTGGGTCCTCAACAGTGTGGGCATTCCAATTCTCTCTTTAAACCACTATAGTAAATGCCATGGGGGCATCATCAAGCCATACAAATCCTCCATTGACAACTACATCTAGTACCATGAGTGCATTTTAATCAAATCCTCCCATTGGTACCTCACTTAATCTTTTGGGAGGAAGTAAAGATCGTATATTTATTCAAGGACTAGAACAAAATGTTAACATGTCAACACAGTCTAATGCCATCACCTCCCAAGGAAAAAATATGACCATTCCCCTTGTACAATCCCAACAATTTGGACAAGGCAGTCAAAACACACAACCTATGGCATCATTCACACATCAAAATATTCATGGTCGCCATATTCCCCAAATATCAACCCAAATGGTTGGGGGACACATTTTGACATATTCATCCCATATTCATACTCATCAACACACCCCCAATCAAAACTTTCAATACCAACAACAGGAAAATAAGAACACATCATACATGTCACAACATACCAACATCCACTCACAACAAATGTAGACCTATGGTGTACCAATCAATCCAATGTATAGGGCCACAAATGATCCTATAATCAATGCCTTGCAAGCAAAGCTAACAAGTCTAGAGAAGACCATAGAAAAAATACAAATATATGGCAAGAAATTAGAAGTGTCATATGATTTATCTATAGACCCCTTTGACATGAACTTATACATGTCTCCATTTCCGCTAGGAGATGTGTCACCAAATTCTACCAAATACAAAGGAAAGAAAAATCCTATCGAACTTGTCTGAGAATTTGCAACCAACTGTATGGACATCGTATATGAACCAACATACTTGATGAGACTCTTTTCTAAAAGTCTTGTAGGTCCTTCCCATGAATGGTTCTCCACTCAAAAGGATATCCAAACATTGGATGAACTTAAATGCAAATTCATAAAAAATTACTTGTACAACATTGACATGGATACCTCTATTACTAGCTTATGCAATATCACACAAGAAGACACTTGTGAAACGTTCATCCCATTCTTCCAAAAATGGAGAAGTCTAGCTAGTTGATGTCACATCGACATACTCAAAAAGGAAAAGGTTGACATGTTCATTCAAACACTTCTAGGCCCCTTAAAATATGGATTGGAAGTGCATTGTTCCACAACTTTCACAGACCTAGTCGAAAAGGGTGTCCAAGTTGAGAAATCTCTTGTTACAAAAGGAGAGCTAAAATATGGTCCTAAAAACACAAATGTAAACCTTCCCACTGACAAAAATAAGTACTGGGTCAAAAATAAACACATTACCAATAATGGTGTTGTCAATGCCAAGGTTGTCAACACTATGGGCCATGTATTATCTCTAAGAGGGGTTCAACCACAAAAGAAACCAACAACAATAATGACACCCCCTACCGATGTCACTCGAAAAAACCAAAATGGTCTAAACAGTCAAAATCAAGGACAATTTCCCCTAACAAGACAATTCCCAAAAAGATGAACATACTCTGCATTGGGAGAACCAATTGAGGATGTCCTTAAAAAGCTCCTCAAAAATAGTCTTATCACACTTGAAGAACCTAAACCATATGACCTAGTGTAGTTTAAACCATCATGATGGGATGATAATGCTTTCTGTGAGCACCATTGGGCTAAAAGACATAAGACATCATCTTGTCGACAACTCTAAAATATTGTGCAAGGCTTTATTGAAAGCCGAGTAATTGAATTGGGTAGGCCACAATTTCCATCAAATGTTGACCATACTATTCATAAGAACCCATTGCAAGACCATGGTTCTAATAATGCTTCCACGTCAGGTCCTAAGACAAACAATAATCAATCCAATTAAGCCTGTACCAAGTATGACTATTCTAGTGGACCTACTATAAACAATATGCAAACTAATAATGAGTGTGTCACTACCATCATAGACCTTAATGCAATGCCACTACTTGAAGTGGAAAGATCACCATAGATGGTCTGCCTCCTACTAGGCAGCCTAAGATCACCATAACTGGTCCATCTCCTAAACAACCACAACCTGGCTCATCTATAAAGTAGTGGAAACCCAAGAGTCAATTTAACCTTATCGATCAATTAGGTAAAACCCCTGCATATATTTCCATACTTTAGCTACTTTGCATTTCACCCACGCATAAGGCTATACTGGACAAAAGCCTAGAAGAGTCATTAGTCCCTAAGGATATTGATGTCAACCAATGTGAGACTATGGTAGGACACCTCACTACACAGGTCACCACATCACCTAAAACCAACCATAACGATGCACTACATATTGAAACTTTCATCCATAAGTATAAGGCTTGAAGAGTTTTAGTAGATGATGGAGCATGATTGAACATATGCTCCTTAAAACTGGTTAAGGGTCTAGGATTTTCTAATGCATGTGCAGACCCTACAAAGAGCATAGTCATAAAAGAATATGATGACAAGGAATGTGTTTCTAGAGGCCTTATTTCTCTTCCTATCAGAGTGGGACCAGTCATTGTGGATACAAATTGCAAGGTCTTAGATCGAGAATTACCTTCCAAGATCTTGCTTGGTCACCCATGGATTCATGCATTAAAGGTTGTCCCCTCCACATATCACCAATGCTTAAAATTCCTATTTGATGGCACAAAAATCACCATATATGGAGACCCCGACCCTTTTCAATATTGTACCAACCTAAGGGTTATTTCTGAAAGTTAAGTACCCATAAATTGAGAAGCTCCTAGCTCTTATTCTTCTAAGTACATTGATTCATCCACACTAGCATCATCTTCTATGTCCACTCCATCCACATCTTCCACCACGCCACCATCTTCCACACTTCCTAAGGCTGAGCCCACTACCAAGATCCAGGACCTAGGCTATGGAGAATTCAAACTACATACGACTTATAGTATCATGACAATACCCAAGTCACCAAAGATCTATGGTAGACCATTTTTTAGAATGGAACCCAAGGAAATTTTCAATGTTCCACCAAAAATGGTTTTTATCAAATGGGGAGACATGAGTAATGAAGACACTGTCGATATTACAGGATGTCTCTATAAAGAAATGGCAAACCTACCCCCATTACTAGTTAAGAAATATGGCAAGGGATATGATATGATGAAGGCTAAGGGCTACGTTGGAACTAGTGGCCTAGGCAAAAATAAAACTGGATGAAGAGAGCCCATAGAATCTTCCAAAATACTAAAGTATCTTGGATTAGGGTATGGATTGCCCAATAATGATGATCAACATACCAATGGACTTTCAAGTGAGTGCGTGCATGCTTTGGAAAGTGTTGATACTATTAAGGAATCCCTTACCGAAACCAACTCCCAAGAGTGGAAATTTGGCTCCCAACGATCCTTAAGTGACTGTTGCCTCGATGATTTGTTCATTGAAACTGGGGAGCTTACCTCTCAATAAAATTTTTGGAAAGCATTTAAAATCGATCAGACACCAAATAGTCATAGTCCCATTTACCTCCCCATCTGAAATTCATAACCATCAGTTGGATCCATCTGAATTACCACATGACACTGACGTTCATGACTCTGATTCCTTTTCCCCCTACTTTGACATCAAATATGAAACAAGTGAAGGGGAATATTGGATCGATTCTAATGTGGAATTGGATGATGAAAACTTCATCTTCAATGTCTCTGAATCTATCTACATGTTTTCTGCATTCTCCCCTCAATTCACTAATGCTGACGATGTAAGTTCCCTAGTCTACCCGCAATTAATCGATTGGGACCAATAGGGCCCGCTAGTCATAGACACCTTTCAAAATAATGAGGCCATTGAAGAATTTATGGGATTACATGTGGGAATACCCAATGCTGATCACAAGGTCAGATTCGCCATTGACCTAGATTGTGCAACTTACTTTAGGGATACTACTCTGTCCTCCAGTCACAAAATTAAAAATAAGAATAATGCAAAAAATGAAATGTCCTTAGGTGAAAACTGAAAGGCACCTTTGGACTACAAAAAAGTAAAAACAAAGGACATATATGTAGGTCAAAACCTTTTTGAGGCACCCAAAGATGGAGGACTAGACTTTCTCCCCATAACTTAAGAGAAATCAACTATGCTTATAGAGGACACCATAGAAGAGAACATATCAACCAAAGAAGATCATAAAATGGTCCTCTTTCCTGCATCCTTCTGAAGAAAGGAAACCAAAATTTCATAAATTCTTTTCAGACTGTAAAATCAACTTCACATGGTCCTATGTGGACATGCCTGGACTAGACCCAGAACTAGTTCTGCACCATCGATACCATTATTTTCAAATGCCAAACCAGTTAAAAAAAAGATACACAAAATGCATCCTCAGGTCGCTCTATTAGTCAAGCCTAAGTTGAAGAAACTTCTAGACACTAGGTTTGTACAATCTATTGAATATGTTGAATGGATATCTAACTTGGTGCCAGTAACAAAGCCAAATGGGATGATCTGCGTATGCACATATTTTAGAGACTTAAACAAAGCATGCCAAAAAGATGACTTTTTTTTGCCAAATATAGAGATCATAGTTGACTTCACAATAGGGTATGAGATCTTGTCCTTCATGGATAATTTTTTAGGATATAATCAAATTCATATTGGCCCCAAAGATTAGCATAAATAAACATTCACTTGCCCTTGGGGTACATACTGCTAGAATGCCATGGATTTTGGTCTTAAAAATGCAGCTGCCACGTATCAGAGGTCTATGACCACAATCTTTCATGACATGATGCATAAGATAATGTAAGATTACATGGATGACCTTTTGGCTAAATCAGTAATAATAAAATATCATTTGAAGGTGTTAGACACAATTTTCAAGAGATTGGAAGAATATAAAGTCTGACAGAATCCTAAGAAATGTGTCTTTGGTGTAACATCTGGAAACCTTTTGGGATACATAGTTTCTCGAAGAGGCATTGGGGTCGATCCAGCAAAATTAAAATCCATCATGGACATGCCTCCTCCCAGAGGAATCAGTGAACTTAAAACCTTACAAGGAAGGGTGCAATCTATTTGGTGCATCATACCACAATTGGCCAGCAAGTGTCAACTATTTCGATATCTTCTACACAAAGGAACCCCCTTTGTGTGGACAAATAAATGCCAAGAATCCTTTTAGAAAATAAAGGACTACCTACTGTCACTGCTAGTTCTTATGCCTCCTATTCAAGGAAAACCTTTAATCCTATACATCTCAGCCACTACATTAGCACTGGGGGCATTACTAGCACATAATGACCATGACGAGAAAGAAAGGGCAATATATTATATTAGTCAGACACTAGTTGGATATGAGCTAAATTACACATCCATTGAACATGCTTGTCTAGCAGTGGTCTTTGCAGCTCAAAAACTAAGACATTATATGTTGATCCATCAAACATAGTTGGTAGAAAATATTAATCCTCTCAAATATCTATTGAGTCGTGCAACATTAGTAGGATGTCTAAAAAAATGGGTAATGATCTTGAGCGAATATGATATTGAATATGTAGAAAGAAAGGAAATAAAGGGACATGTCATAGAAGACCAACTAGTAGACGCACCTATACAAAGTGATCACCCTTTAGTGGAAAATTTCCTAGATGAGTCAATATTCCATACGAAAACTAAGTAACCTTGGAGACTCTACTTTGATGCATTGCATACTAATCATGGCTTGGGGGTAGGAATAATATTTATCACCCCTCAAGGAGATTCCATCCCTGAATCCTTATGCATAGCTTTCCCATGTACCAATAATGTGGTAGAATACGAGGCACTGGTCACAAGACTTAGAATGGCAATAAAATGGAAAATCAAAGCACTACATGTATATGGGGATTCTCAGTTAGTCATCAACTCAGTGAATGATGACTATGACACTAAGGATGAGAAACTAATTCTGTACAAATGAATGGTTGATAGCTTTCAGACATGTTTTCACATGGTGACTTTCGAGCAAGTTTCTAGAGTGCAGAACAAGGTGGTAGATCCCATAGCTACAATAAGCTCTCTCCTCAACATTCCAAGCAATATGCCTTAGCTGGAATTCCTAATAGAACAATTGTTGGTCCCCGCCTATGACATTCTGGAATCTGAGATGGTCTGTGAGCTTGTTGGTTATGATTCTCCCTGGTACCAAGACTTTCATGACTAGCTTAAGTCTCAAACCCTCCCCTCTAATCTATCCACTTACCATAGGAAGTCTTTTATCAGAAAAGCTGCAAGATATTCCATCATTAGCAAAATCCTTTATCGTTGTAGCTTTGACAATACCCTCCTTAGATGTCTCGACACCAACGAAGCATGCATAACCTTACATGAAGTACATGAGGGTATATGCGGGTCTCATTCCAGTGGTTCTACTCTGGCCAAGAAGATAATGAGACTTGGGTACTATTGGCCAACCACTGAGAAAGATGCACTAGAATATGTTAGGACTTGTCACCAATGCTAGATTCACCATGATTTGATTCACGCTCCAACACAGGAACTTTAGTTGATCACTTCTCATTGGTACTTTACACAATGGGGACTCAACCTCATGGGAAAGATCCATCCTACCTCGTCAAAGGGAAAAAAATTCATCATCACTGCCATAGAGTATTTTACAAAGGGAATTAAAGCCATCCCCCTGACATACATAACTGACAAACAAATCTCCAAATTCATTCTTAACTACATTATTTGTCAATATGGTCTTTCACAATCCATCATCACTGAAAATGGACGTCTGTTTAAGAACCAAGATGTTCGTAAGTTATGTGAGAAATTTCATATCCAACATCATTTTTCCTCTTTGTATTACTTGCAGGGAAACAATCAAGCCAAGGCATCAAATAAAACCATTGTTAAAATTCTGAAAAAGATTATGAATGACGCTGGCTATGATTGGCATATTCAACTCAAACCTGCTCTGTGGGCTTACCACACTAGCATTCATACACCCATAGGAGCCACTCCATTCACCCTATTCTTTGGAGTTGAGGCCATTTTTTCCATCGAGGTTGAAATTCCTTCTTTAGGAGTCTCCTTGAAGGGTTTAACTGATGATGAGTACAGATAGTGGCACCTACATGAGCTGGAAATGTTAGAGGAAAGATGACAAAATCCCCTAAACCATCTATAGGCATATCAAAATCATCTCTATCATAATTACAACAAGAGATTCATGGTCAAGAAGTTTGACATTGGTGACCTAGTCCTCATGCAGAATCCTAAGAATCAAGCTAACAGAGAAAAGCTAGGCAAGTTTGGACCAAACTGGTTGGGTCCTTACATCATCATATCCTCTTTTGGTTTTGGAGTGTATCAATTAGCTACTCTAGATGGTGAAAATTTGACAAACACTACCAATAGTCTACATCTCCACAAGTTCTATGCATAGCATTGGAAAGTCGATCCAAAAACCTTAAAATATAAAAAACTTGAAAAAAAAATTGTTTCCTTGATGAAAACCTGATAAACAAGCGTCTCGGCGACACAAAAAAAATGAAAAAATGACAAAAATAATAAAGAGAAATAATTCATCCAATAGTGAAAACCTGGCAAACAGGTGCTTTGGATAAGTACAATGGTGAAAACCTGGCAAACAGGCACCATGTGTAGTCAATCATTACTCAGCCATCTACTGTCACTTTATCTGTCTTGGCCCATGATGGAAGACATTTTTCGTCACCATTGTGACCTTTTCCATGACATCATAACCTTTCCCTCATGGTTGAAAAATGATTGACATCAATTCTAGCATATGGTCCATCGGGTATCCCATGCATATCCGGTTCATGTCCTTTAAAATTGGCAAACTCTTGGACCTAAAAAGGGGCATAAATTTTATCAAGTGATCGTAGTGGGTATCACACATGGTCTAGGTAATTGAAGAAGTCCTGAAAAAAGACAAAAACATTCAAAATGTCCTGAAAAAAGACAAAAACATTGAAAAAGTCTTGAAGAAAGACAAAAACATCATAAAAGTCCTAAAAAAGACAAAAACATCACAAAAAGTCTTGAAAAAATGATAAAAAAAAATTCATAAAATGTCCTAAAGAAAGACCTAGAAATTGAAAAATGTCATGAAGAAACAACAACAAACATTAAACTGTCTCAAGAACACAAAACGAAGTCATTTCCCATTGAAACTTTGCCATGTTAATCCATCAGTCTATGTCAGTTGTCTGAACTATGTTGTCTTGTAAATTTGCTATGTAGCCAAGGTCATTTGTCGATGAACACCTGAGATATTAGGTCAGTGCTTTTAGGTTTGTCAAAATAAAATCATGACACAATCTTTGGTCATCAAGACAAAGTCATTGGTCATGTCGAACTACAAGGTCTCTTAGTCTATGACGTAGGCAAGGCCATATGTCGGTGAGCCCTTGAGACATTAGGTTAGTCCTTTTAGGTTTTTCAAAATAAAATCATGATGCAATCTTTGGTCTTCAAGAGAAAGTTATTGGTCATGTCGAACTATGAGGTATCTAAGTGTATGACATAGGAAAGGCCATCTGTCGATGAGCCCTCAAGGCCACACTAGGTCAGTCCATTAGGGTTCATGACATTACACTGGCACACACATGAAAAAGTCTTCAAGTCAATCAAGTCATCTCAAAATTAGAAAATTACTACAACCAAATTATGGAAACCATTTATTCAACGTGACAATTACACTAGCATGACAACATCAACATGTGGTCAACACAAGTCAAACTTTTTCAAACATCAATCAAACTCAGTCAAAAAAAGTATATTATCATAACTAGTCAAACTATCAACTATTGGTTATCTTTCAGATGTGTCCTTTTGAAGAATAGCCTCTGTAATTTGTGCCAACTAAGATGATTCCTTCCTAGGCATCATCACTGTCATCCGACATTTTTTTTTAGGGATCCTCTTGACATTTAAGGATCACTCCTTGCGACATCGGTATTTTTTAGATGTGTCCTTTTGACAAACAAACTCTACCTTAGGATATGTCCTTCCTAGGAATCATCACTGTCAATGGCATTTTGAGGGATCCCTTTTGACATTTAGGGATCAACCCTCTCGACATGAACATTATTCAGGATGTGTCCTTCCTGAATTTGAATCTTCAATCTTCAACATTCATCATCTTGGAATCATCAGAACCTTGACACCCTATCATCTTAACATCATCAAACCTAACATCTTGACATTAAAACACTGGGTATCCAGACAAACTTGTCAAACACTTGGCGCTTATCTTTTGGTCTTTCATCATATTACTAGTTTTTCAACAAGATCCTGACAACAAGATTTGGAGAAGCGGTGACGTATCATGATGTTTTTCTTGTCTTTTGAAACTCATGTTACTAGTTTCTTAGTGATGTCCTGAAAATAAGATTTAGAGAAGTTGTGACGTATCATGATGATTGTCTTTGTGAAAGTCATGGTATTAGTTTCTCAGTGATGTATTGATAACAATATTTAGAGAAGCAATGATGTATCATGATGATTATCTTACTTTGTCTTTTTTGGGACTGTCATGTTACTAGTTTTTCAACGATGTCCTAGCAACAGGATTTAGAAAAGTAGTGACGTATCATGATGATTATCTTGTCTTGTCTTTTTGGATTGTCATGTTACTAGTTTTTCGATGATGTCTTGGCAACAGGATTTAGAAAAGTAGTGACGTATCATGATGATTGGCTTGTTTTTCCTTTTTCAGGAAGTCATATTGCTAGTTCCTCAAGGATGTCCTGGCAACAGGATTTAGAGGAGCAATGACGTTTTGTGACTTGTCTTTATTGTCTTTATTTGTCTTTTTATGCTTGTGGTTGGTTATGACAAAAAAGACTGTGCCAATTGTGCTCTTAGTATGAGTCATGATCACCCTTTTCTAGGACTACTTGTCTTATGTGATGGTACGACCTTGCACACCTTCATCTATGTCATATCATGGTGTTTGTTGGCCATTACAATAATCCGCCCAATGATGATTAAGAGTAATAAATATTAAAGTCCTATGGTAATATGTTGATGGATTCGGTCTAGGAACTAGCATGCATCTCCTTCTATCTTGTCATCTTCTCTCGCTCATCTCATATAGGAATTGCATCCATATCATCATCCATATCTTTTCCACTAACATTTCTTTGTCTCTTCATATTTTAGTCTTCTCATCAATTTCAAGAGTACACTCGTGTTTTTGGAACCCATTTGTCCTCTCGAGGGTGAATATCACTACCTTCCTCATCATTCCTCCTCATCCTATTTTGTACTGGGGCATATTTTTGACTTATTTTCTTTGTCACAATGCAACACGCTACATTACGACAAAGAGGGGAAAAATGTAGAGTCTTAAAAATGACCTAGGCCTGCAAGCTCCATTTTACCACTTTCATCCTAGCATAATTATGACATTTAATTATATACTTGGTCCAAATTTTACTATTAATTAAATAATTTATAATTATTTAATTATTTCATATCTCTTTTTTCTTCATGATTATTAAATAAATAAATTTTATTTATTTATTCAATACATCACTAAGGGTCTATTATCTTCTTACAATTAAATAAATTTCTTAATTTATTTAATTCCTTATGTCTTCTTGGTTATTAAATAAATGAATTTTATTTATTTATTTAGTATGTCACTAATCTTCATAATTAAATGAATTTATTAATTTATTAATTTATTTAATTATCGGTCATAATCCTCTAAATTAAATAATTATCTTTAATTATTTAATTACCTAATTTAACATTTCTCTCATTTTAAATAAATGAAATTATTTAAAATGATCTCACATTATTAACTATCAATTCATTTTAGTAAATAATTTGAAAATTGATTATTTACTGTCACACAGAATCCATATTCCAAATTAATTTAAATCAAAATGGTATTCTTCTTCCAAAAAAATCAAGTAATTAAGAAAATTCTTGATTTTTCAAATCTACTTTTCAGTTCAACCTTTATCCTCTTGATTTTTCGAATCTTACAAATCAAGCAGTCTTTATCATTTTGACTAATTATCACATTTATTCTTGATCACTGATTTGATTTTATCAAATGACATCTTGACCGCTTATTTAATAATTTTTCCCTAACCCTAATTAGGGATTTTCACATGAAATATCATCCACTGATTTTAAGCTTTGTTAGCTTTCAATCTCATCCATCCGTCCAAAATTGTGTTTTCCATAAAATGCCAATTTTTCTCATATTTTGGGACTACTTCATTATTATAGACATTCATGCTTAGAATTTACTTTGCACTTAGCTTATTTAATTCGATTATTTTGTCATAGTCATTTTTCATAGTCTTTATTTTATCATTCAAATCCTTCAAAACTTGCACAGGACATAGTCATAGTTAATTGCTCACACACATACAAATCTAAGGGCAATAGTCATACGATCACTGCGAGCTACAAGGTGCTATGGAGATGAATCATGGAATCTTCAAGGAATAACTGGTATAATCCTTCTTGTTTTAGCTTTCATTGTACTCAATAGTTCTTTGGGTTTTATTTTAATATGCTACTAATCTAACCTAAAAAATACCCATTGATACAAAATCTCCTCTATCAACATATATATATTTAGGTATGCCTTGCAATCAGTAGTAGTATCATTTGTGATGTAGGATGTTGGTCAGGTATTGCGTAGTCTACATAAATTATGTCTAATCAGCCACCCATGACTCACCGAACATGAACTGGTTTGTATAGACATCATCAACATCTTTTTCTACCTAAGGGCTTGATTCTTACATGAGGTATTCACAAATACCTCTTCCTTGGACTAGCTTGGTTGGTCAGATGTCCACATCATATTCTAGAATCTTGGTGATCCAGTTGTCCCTCTTCTTGGTTATATCACCTTTAGTGATGTATTCCCTAACACTGGGATGAACGACAAGGATGGTAATTCTACTGGCCGATACTAGGTGTCAAAATCTCTTCAAGCTTTTGATGATAGAAAAGGCATGCTTTTCAACAAAGTTATACCTAGTTTCATACCCTCTGAGAGTACTAGAGTGAAATGTGATGGAATGTTCTCTACTTCCCTCATCTTCTGAGTGAGTAGCAAAGCTATGTTGTGTTGGCCATTATAGAAGTACATCAAGAAATCCTTGGAGAATTCCAAGTTAGCTAATATCAAAGTTGTAGAGGTGGCTTCCTTAATCCCCTCAAAAGTGATCTTACCTTCATGAGTCCATCTGAACATTAAGCCCTTTTTCAACATCAATGTGAAGGTCTCATGATACCCACAAAATCCAAAATAAAATGGTTGACAAAGAAAAAATTCCCTAAAAAGGACTGCAACCCCTTATGGTTGACTGGTAACGATAATTCCATTATAACCTTTACCTTTTTGGGGTCTATGGATATTCCTTCTTTCGATACCACAAATCCAAGCAACTTCCATTATGGTATGCCAATAATGTATTTTTTGGGATTTAAGGATGTGCTATAGAAAAATTGCCCCTTGTCATTTTCATGACTTTTTAGGTCTTGTTTCATGGTGTTTCTCTACTTTTCTCTTATTTTATGTTGTAACATGGCTTGAACATGCATATTTTGGTACTAAAATTCAAATAATTACGTCATTTGAAGGTGTTGTGAAGTGTTGTAAGACATTTCTACATTCTTCTAGACTCTATTTATTATAATTCACCTAAAAATAACCTTTCTATTCATCATCAAGTCCTATTTTCAAGTGTTGTAAAGTCTTGTAACAAACTCTCACACTCTCCTAGGCACATCTTAACTATTTATCCCCTTCTTATGAATTATTTCACCCTTTTATCCCCTCATATGTCCTATTTAAGTGTATTTTTGAATATTATCCTGACAAATAACATTAACTACAACATATTTCATGAAAGACATTTTCAAGTCCTAGGTGGGACCCATTCACTATGGGCGGTGAATGAGTCCCCCTTGGCCCCAAATTCAAATTTTTAAAATTTTCCTTTTTGGTTTTTATTCAAAACCACTTGATGTCGGCCTATCATGAGGTATGAATGGTACTAAGGCACAATATTGTATAAATAAGTGTTTTTACATCCATTTCAACCCCAATTCTCTCATGCATTCACCCATTCATCAAATCCACTCAAGCATTCAAGCACTTACAACATCAAATAAAGCATAAATCAAACTTCTTGGAGCAATCATTGACATCACTTCAGATTTCTCCAACAAGGGTTTGATTTTATCAAATGGAAAGATGACAAAAGGTTTCCATATCCCCATAAAAGTCATTCAAGGTGTCTCAAGGCCTATTTCAAGCTTGGAGAGAGTCTATAAGTTGAGTTTTGTAGATTTAGATCTAGGGAATCTTCAAAAAAAAAATTGTAGATCATAAGCCATAAAATCTTGTCTAGAATTCCCTATTTTCCAAAAGGGGACTCATTCACCATTGATGGTGAATCAGTCTCATTTCTAGGCTTGAATAGTGATTTATGTAGATTTGGATACCGAATTTCCTGAAACTGGTTCTAGCACTTTCTGGCAAAAATATGAGTCATTCACTCATAATGGTGAATCAGTCCTAGTGAGAATTTTTGGTGTCTTCTACAATGTTTAAAGCCTCATTCCACCCTCTTCCAACTTCTAGGTATGCATATCCAATTGGGTTACTTTCTGTTACAATTTGTTTACATTTCTAGTCAAATAGTTTGAATACACATTGTGTTTTCCAGCAATTTTACATTTGGTTAGAATGTGTTCTTTAGACTGCATTTTCATTAAGTTCCCAGCATTTAAACACATCCACACACACACTTCACACCAATTTTTCCATTTGATTCTAATGAGAGCATAAGCATTTTTGGCCCACCTTTCTCCTTCTAGGTGAAAAACCCTAGGAGTGATAGAAAGCAACTAGGTGCCAAAAATCCATGTTCCATTTTGGTGAACCTACTGTTTGAATCCCCTCTTTTCTAATTTTGGAGTCCATTCAATATTCTAGAGTTTCTTGTATTGCATTTTTCATTATTTAGCTTGCTTTCTAGAGTTTCATTTTTGCATGAGTAAAAGTGCATAATAGGTTGCATTTTTGCATCTTTAATCACTAAAAAGTTCTGAAATTCTACATTTTTCACTTAGGTTTGTATCATAGCATTCTGAAACCATCAAAATTAGTTACAAATTTCTAAAAATTCTAAAACAAGTCCATACTGGGACTCATTCACCACCTTGGGAGAATCAATCCCTTCTGACCCCTAAAACAACATTTTCCAGAACTAAAAATTCTATTTTTAAGCTTTTGTTTGGTGCCTTAACCTACCTACATCAGTTGGTTGAGTTTTTGTAGCATGCATTTCATGGTATTTAGCATAAGATAGCTCATTTCATGTATTGGTCAAATTCAAAAATTTTATTTGCAACATTTCATTTTCAGCTTGTTACATAGTGTAATCAAAATATTACTTTGTTTGAAGTCTAAAAATTTGCATTTCATCCTATGTATTTATATTTCATCATTAGTATTAGGCATCATTTACATTCATGTAATTTAGACTTTTGCAAGTTCCATTTTCAACTCTATTTCATAGTCCTTTTAGATCATCTTACATTGAGGAAACATTAGCACATATAAACAATCAATCACAAAACACATCAA
Source organism: Sequoia sempervirens (assembly GCA_007258455.2). Classification (NCBI taxonomy): domain Eukaryota; kingdom Viridiplantae; phylum Streptophyta; class Pinopsida; order Cupressales; family Cupressaceae; genus Sequoia; species Sequoia sempervirens. The sequence continues at coordinate 156,392,919 of VDFB02105785.1, read as the reverse complement.
ATGATCCAATAAAACAAATGGCCCAATTTAGAAATATTATCTCATCTAAGCCTCTTAGTAGTGGTGATGTAGATAAGTTAGATGGATTTATTCGGGACTTTATGTTACTCACTTTGTTCTCTAAAGCTTGTCATTAGAAGCATAAACAAAGGGATGATACCTTAACCCCCAAACCTTTTTGTAGTGATGACTTAGACATGTTAGATGAAGCCCTTAAAGACTTCATCTCTCCTAGCTTATCCACTAAAGGTTTGACACAAGAGGATGCAAGCATCGATAATCATGATAATCATACTTGTTCTTCTCCTGATATCTCTCCCATTGGTGATGAAGGTATCTTGATGAAAGAAGACACAATCATTTAAAATCATGCTAGTCTTGTTTGTCTTCCTCCTCCTCTCCCTTGCAACAAAATTATGACACACGAAGCTGAAATCATTTCTCCTCCCTTACCTAGTGTTGATAATCATGACAATCAACCCTTTTCTTCTCCTACTATCTTCTCTACACATAAAGAAGATAGTTTAGTGTTAAAGGATATTGTTATGGAAGATCTCTTTGAATAAAGAAGTCCAATCATTGGTAAACATGAAACTCCAAGTTATCCTTCTCTTGATGCCTCTAATATGAATGATGAAGCTATATTTCCAAATCCAATTATGACATGTGATGAACATATTAGCTCTCCTCCTAGGGTTGATATTATGGAACATAAGAATGATACCTTAGAGAAAGAAAACAACCATATGGAACCTTCTTCTCCTATCCTCACTCTTGATGCCCAAACAAATTCAACCCTTCATCATCACCCTATGTGTCCTAAGAAACAAGCTCACAATACACCCACCCTCATTATTCCAACTCATGGTCTTCATGATTATCCTTTCATAGCCATCAACCCATCCAACAAACCTTCAGTCAACATCCATACTATCACCAATCATTTTTCCAAGAAACCTTTCACCTTGTTACATCCTAAATCAATACATAAATAACATTAGTTGTTGCTCCTTTCCAGGTAATAGTTGTAGGATCATATCATTCTCACTATTACATGTTTCACATCCCTTGCAAGGGGCAACATACCATCATACATTTCAAGCTCAACCTTGTCCTGTACTAAGTGGGGGGCATAGAGTTAGACAACCTTATCCCTTGTATGTCACTTGTCATTGTCTCTTTCAAATACTCATTAACTTTTCATGAACATATAAGAGCAATCTTGGGATACGGATGGCATTTCTTAATATTGACTCATATGTGACATACTCCTCTTATTTGTTTTTCACTTTCTGTGACATGACGCAACCTAACTTTGAAGCATATGAATTGGCATAGGGCTTTCCAAGCTAGGCTCTCATGTCTTGTTTTCTTTTTGCATTTTATTTTCTTCTCTACTTTAAAGTATTTTATCACAAAATGATGTGTATCAATTCCTTTAAAGTGGGGGGCATACATTACCATAATTCATTTTCATTCTTGGTTCCTAGTGTAGCTTTGTCATTTATGTGATGCGTTCATCACTTTTTGGATGACATTGCATGTGAATTCCTTCATAGGTGTAATCTATCTTAGCATATTGCACTCCTCTTGGGGGCTTGATGTGATGCACTGCATCCCCTAAGTTGTGAATATACTATTCTTTGATTGGTACTCTCTTGGAGACATTAGACACAATGTTCCCTAAGTGACTGATCTTGCATGAACTGAACAAGACTCCTTTGAACATCCTTTACATTTTTACATTTTGCACCTTTTGGCATCTTACATAACACAACTTGCATGACTATGGTACTTTCCTTTTTGTTCATGACATTTTCTTTGTGGCACCTTGTTAAAGTTATCAGTAGGTATAACTTTAATATGGTTTAGTGGGAAGCCCACGTACAGGCATGAATTTTCCCCATAACCACCTTTATGTTTGTGAGTGCATACCAACTAGCGCATGTATCTTACCTTTTTAGGCTTTCTCACCCCGCAAACAACTAGTTATGTGGCCCCAAAGTGAGTACACTTGGGCCATCTCACCTAGTAGATCACTATGTGTTTTGTCACCCTAGAGTGAGTACACATTCTCTTTTTTCAAATAATCAGCCTAGATATAATCCACAACTAGTTGGATTATCATTCAAAGCTTCATCCAATTCATTTCAACACTTCTGTATTCATTTGTTCTTATGGCTAGTTTTCCATGGGATGTTCATCCTAGGGGCTTGATCACCCCTCTTGATCGTTGTTATTCCATCTTGCTCACATAAGTACATTTGAACCCTCCTCTTGATGTTCATGGCTACTTTAGTGTGAATTTGAAGCAAGTTCACCCTCTCACTAAATTGGGAGCTAAACATGTCATAGAAAAATGACCCCTTGTCATTTTCATGGCCTTTTAGGTCTTTCTTCATGGTGTTTGTCTATTTTGCTCTGATTTTATGTTGTAACATGGCTTGAACATGCATATTTAGGTACTAAAATTCAAATAATGATGTCTTGTGAAGGTGTTGTGAAGTGTTGTAAGACATTTCTACATTCTTCTAGACTCTATTTATTACAACTCACCTAAAAATTTAATTTTTTACTCATCACCAAGTCCTATTTTGAGGTGTTGTAAATTCTTGTAACAAAATTTCACACTCTCTTAGGCACATCTTCACTATTTATCCCCTTCTTATGATTTATTTGACCCCTTTATGCCCTCATATGTCCTATTTAAGTGTATTTTTGAATATTACCCTAACAAATAACATTAAATACAACATATTTCCTGCAACACATTTTCAGGTCCTAGGTGGGACCCATTCGCCATGGCTGGCGAATGAGTCCCCCTTGTCCCCAAATTCAAAAATTTTAAATTTTCCTTTCTAGTTTCTATTAAAAAACACTTGATGTCTTCCTGTGATGAGGTATGAATGGTTACTAAGGCACAAGATTGTATAAATAAGTGTTTTTACATCCATTTCAACCCCAATTCTCACATTCATTCACCCATTCATCAAATCCACTCAAGCATTCAAGCACTTACAACATCAAATCAAGCATCAATTAGACTTCTTCGAGCAACCATTAACATCACTTCAGATTTCTCCAACAAGGGTTTGATTTTATCAAATGGAATGGTGAGAAAAGGTGTCCATATCCCATCAAAGTCATTCAAGGTGTCTCAAGACCTATTTCAAGCTTGGAGAGAGTCTATAGGTTGAGTTTTGTAAATTTAGATCTAGGGAATCTTCAGAAATAGAATTGTAGATCATAAGCCACAGAATCCTACCCAGAATTCCCTATTTTCCAGAAGAGGACTCATTCACCATTGATGGAGAATTATTCCCATTTCTAGGCTGGAACAGTGATTTCTATAGATTTGGATACCCAGTTTCTTGAAACTGGTTCTAGCACTTTCTGGCAAAAAGAGGACTCATTTGCCTAGAATGGCAAATCAGTCCTAGTGAGAAATTTTGATGCCTTCTACAAGTGTTCAAAGCCTCATTCCACTCTCTTCCAACTTCTAGGTACACATCTCCAATTGGGTTACTTTTTGTTATCATTTGTTTACATTTTTGTTCAGATAGTTTGAATACACATTGTGTTTTCTAGAACTTTTACGCTTGGTTAGAATACATTCCTTAGTCTGAATTTTCATTAAGTTTCCAGCATTTAAACACATCCACACAGACACACACTTCACACCAATTTTTTGATTTCTTCTAATGAGAGCATAAGCATTTTTGGGCCACCTTTCTCCTTCTAGGTGAAAAACCCTAGGAGTGATAGAATGCAACTAGGTGCCAAAAATCCATTTTCCAAAGGAAATCCTGAACTATTGATACTTCTAGAAGACCATTTGTAGATGACCAAAATGATCATATTTCAATTTTGAGAAGATGGTTAGGTCTTCCAGATATATAAGAATGGTCTTATTGATCAATCCTTTGAAGGTGATATCAATTTCTCATTGAAAAGTGGCATCTGCATTGGAGAGTCTGAAGGGAATCTTTGCATATGCTAACATCCCCCATTTGGTGGTGAACGCCATTTTTTTTTGGTCTTATTCTTTCACATAAAATTGGTTATACCCTAAGGAAAACATTGACCACTGAGAACATCCCTGATATGACTATGGTTTGTAGGTTTTTCTCCATTGAGGGAAATGGGTAGTGATCTTTTAATGAGGCTTTATTCAATTCTCAAAAGTCCACACAAAGTCATATGTCACCATTTTTCTTTCAATTTGGAACCATATTAGATACCCAGGTGGAATGCTTGATCAGGTTTATGATCCTCAACTCGAACAATTTTGTAAGCTCTTATTCTATTAGTGCCTCCACTTTCAAATTAATTGGCCTTTATTTTTTTGGATGGGTTTTCAGCCTTCAACTAAGTTTATAGTATGATGGGTAATTCCCAGATCGTATCCCTTGACATTGTCATAGGTGAAGGAAATTTGATTTTCTTGTTCCATTTTAAACCCTTGTCACAGTTTGGGAGGGTTTAGGATTCATTTTTCATAAGAACTTGTAATCTTCTATTTTGTTATTGACTCCCTATTGCCCATTACCTATCATCTTAAAATTTTTGGTATCTATCATTATAGACTAGTAATTGGTTCCCCAATCCTATGTCCAGAAATATTTATTTTTATAGAGGTTAAGTTTATTGGCATATGGATTCTAGTGTTGTCATTGATGGCAACCTAAGTCATTGATCTGGTCATACTGAAAGATAGAGTAAAGAATAGGGTATCTGGTTGAAGTTAAATTTGTCAAGTGGTTTGCATTACCAAGTTATCAGTTTTGGTTGTGGAACTCAGGAAAGGTCTTTGGGTATATAAAATGTATTACTCTTGAGTTTTGTGTTGTCGCATCAATCGGTGTACGAGTTAGGAGATCTGACCGTTCAATTTTTTGTTCATCAGTGACAGAAGGCTGAGTAAGTGAATGTGGGGTGTTGTAGATGTTTAAGGTAAAATTGTTTGGAGTATTTTTGTGTTGGAGATTATGTTTTGGGTCCTCACTATGTTATGGCTGACTTTGATTGATACACATCAAATGTTATTCATGATTTGAGTTGACAGTTGGTAAATACTTCTTATTTTATTGAAGGCAACATGGAGTGATTGAATCCTTGGTAGAAAACATATATATATGAGATCGGTTAATTCATTTTGGTGTCTATGTGTGTTCAATATGTGTTGGTGTGTATATGAATATCAGAAGAGCAGTTGAGTTATTTTTAATTGTGTAGAAGAGGATTTTGTGAAGGGAATTAAGGTATAGCAGAGCAAAGTAAAGAGTCAGACAAAAGGACCAGAATCTAATCTATGAGCTTAACCAGAACTATAATTAGGAATTTGTAGATGAAATCTTCTTAGTTCAAACTTTTGATGTAATCTAAATCTTTTGTAAGGAAGTGAGCCTTCCTAATTTTGAGCAATGAGCTTGAATGCAAGTGCATTCCCATTTTGTAAAACACTTATATTTTGAGTACTGGAATTGTGGATTGGCCTCCATCATGTTTTTTCCCCTAACAGGGTTTGCATGTAAAAATACTTGTGTTATGGTGTTGTGGCTTATTGTTTTATTTTCATGCATATTTATTTTGATTGAGTTTTATGGGAACTTGAGAGAACAGATTATGAAAGTTAAAAATTGCACAACAATGATTCAATCCCCCCCTCTCAGTGTTGCTTGAGTCCAACAATGTTAAAGACCTGTTTGGCCTTTACATCCTTTGTATTATTGTTGCTTAGGTGTCCTTAATTCCTTTCTATCATATCTTCCTTGGAAGTTCCCTCCACTAAAACAACTTATGAGCATGTGCATAAAGGTTTTCACTTAAGTTCAATCATTATTTTATCTTTATCACTCATTGTTGATCTCGTTTGAAGTGAATGTTCCAAATCAGTGACAAGCAATGAAGTAATATCTCTTTGATATCACTCATCGCAAATAGTTGTTGGAGCTTCTAATTTAAATGAGCAACGAGCGAGGTTATTAGTATTGTTGAGGGATCACTTATCTCTAATGGTTTCTGACCTATCAATATTGTAATAGAAATGAGTGATTCCCTCTGGCCTTATGATCTTATTTTCATTGCCTATCATGGATATGTTGTAAAATGAATTTTGAAATCAGAGATGAGTGAGGATATGAATTTCCATTGCATTACTTCTCGCAGATTTATTATGAGCGCTAAGTTCTTGATTAGTGATACGAGATATACAAATCATATGATGAGGATTACCGATGAGTGGTGGCCTAATATTTTATCGCTTATTGTTGATCCATTTCAAATCCTTAGTTTTGATTAGCGATGAGCGATAAAGTTCTTTATTTTAAAAAAGCTTCTTTTGCTAATCTAGGTACATCTTATATGAGATACCTTTCTGCCATTAAATTTTCATGTAGGTGTATGTGTCGAAATATGATGCTTTCACTTTATCTCCTATTGCTAATAGGAGCCAAGGTGAAAAGTTGGATTAGAGAGGAGTGATGAAAAGAAGTGTGATGAAGGAAAGGGCTACAGATCTAAGGGTTGAGATTTCATCACATAAAACTCTTGCATCGCTAATGGAGCTAGGCGAGGATGAAGTAAATCAATGATGAGCAACAACTACTACATGAAGAGACAACATGGTGGAATCCTGAGGACTTCATATAAATAAAAGAGGAAGGTGGGGAGATGAAGTAGTAACCATTGATCTTGTTTTAAAGCTGACAGATCAATGATTAGGGTTTAAAATTGAACGACTAATTGTTAGTTCACACACATGAGCTTACTATCAAGTACTAATGGTAGCATGGCTCTCTCTTGCATATAATATAAATTACATATCTAGTTGATGTTGCATTTGAATTCATTGACTAGTAGAAAGGATACCGGAAGCTGAAGAAATTGCAAGGAAAGCTTCAAAAGTTATCAATAACCAGAGTGGCCCAACTTTCACCTAGGTAAGCAAAATTGATATTTCCTTCTAATTGAAGTAGTGAGGTGAATGCCTTGGAGACTTGATAATATATTGGGGAATTGTCTATTTGGTCATTTATGGTAGTTTCAATTTGGTAATTGAGCATTGTATAAAATTGTGAGGAAAAGTGTCTTGTTCAATAGTAGTGTTTTGTCCTATCATAATTGTGAAGGGTTTCATTTGATTGTAAGAAATTGTAAACCCTAGCTCCATTTGCATTGAAAAAATGGCTAACCCAGACCCTAGTGAATCTAGTGTTAGACTAGAACTGAAACCAAAATAGAATAGGGTTAAAAGACTTAAAACTCAGGATGCTTTAGTTGAGGTTAAGTCTAAGCCAATGACAGTGTCTAACCCTTCGCCAAGTACTCCTGCAACATCCACTAGGTCTAGAAGTGCAAAGAAAGAAATGGAAAAAATTATGCAAGAGGCCTTTGGAAGTGTCAAAGGAGGGTCATGAATTGGTAAAAGACCCACAGGTCAAGTTGTTATGACCGCTAGGTTGATTAATAGTGCTAGCAAAATTGGTGAAAAAACCCAACCCTAGAGTGGATGGAAATTGTTCCAATATGCTTTCAATAGGTGAATTTCTTGCAAACCCGCATGTATTTTGTGGGGGTTGAAACTTGCAATGTTGATGGTCTTGAATGTGTTTATAGAAGTGGATTTAATGATGGAACTAGCAAGGAACTATAACCCTACTAAGTGGAAAATTAGAAGTGACAACGGTGATATAATTCTAGAGGTAACAAAGGATAAGATGATATATGTATTTGGGTTAAATCCCAATTATACTATAAAGTTGAGATGTGCTGAATTGTATGCTGAGTATGAAAGGAGAAAATTTGCATTCAAAGAAGTACTGCTTGTGTGACACAGAAGGAGCAGGAAGAGATTCACTACTAAGGATGTTGAGCCCTTTGAGTGTGAGGAGTTTGAAGACTATTTCAAAAACACTTATTATTTCTTAAATCAAGTATTGGATCGAGACTTTGAGGTTTGGATAGCTTCTGATTTATTGGTGATGGTGGTGGATATACAAAGTCATAATAGAAATAGTAGTTTTGATTATGCTAACTTTATTGCTGAACAAATGCATGAGGATTTTCTAAATCTGAAAAATGAGGTGATCCCTTTGTCTTTTCCGCATTACTCTTTATTGATGCATATGCTCTTATGGGAAGGTGATTATGAGTGGAAAAGGAAATTAAATTTGAAGATTAAGGATAGTGATAATAATGTTATACATATACAAATGTGGACATACATTTGGGATAAAGATTGCTCCAATTCCAACTACATCTTGTTTTCCAATGTTGTAACATATGGTATCTTAGAGTCACTGGGTGTAGCACCTATGTTCATACTTTCTCTAGAGATCAGAAGTCTTATGTGCCCAAAAGATATACTAGATTCTAAGGCCACACATAATTGGATAGATTATTTTCTACATTCTGAATATACTTTGATCAGGGCCTATGGAGCTAAGGTGGCACCTCATTGTCTACCCCTATATGTCTTAGACAGATTGGCTTTCATGGAGCTCATGTGTAAAATTGATGTCTTGGATTATGAAATGTTTAGAAAGGGAAGAAAAGGCACTTCAAAGTCACTGCCTCTAAGGGGTATGAAAGGATTGGAATCATGGTAAATAATATTAGGATGCCTATTGATGAGATTATATTTTTTGATCTAGAAGGGTTTGTGGTAGGAAGAAGAAGACAAAAAATCTTAGGCATCATACATCATGAATTTTTATATAAAGATGATGTATTAAGAAATCTGATAAGTGATGAGGCTGTTGTGACTAGGAAAAGACAATGGACATCTATGACAAAACTTGAGGAGAATTTTATGAAAAGGAATGCTTTCTATATAAGTCCATATAGTGTAATTCCAAACCTCTTGGAAAGAGCCTTTACTATGATAAGGGACTATTAGTCTAGGGATTTTAAGGTAAAGGTAAAGGATGCTATTGGAAAATCCCAAGTTCTCCTAGAACAACAACAACAACAACAGGCTCATATGGATATCCCAGAGCAGCCTATAGATGTTCAAGAAGTTAGGGAAGAATAAATGGTAGAACATGTGCAAGGAGATGAAGAGGTGGAGCAGAAATTTCCCCTTCCTCATATTGAACAAACTCATAGTTCAGGCATCCCTCCTGATAGGATTGTCAAATGGTAGTATGATAGAGAATATGATGATGATCCTAGGATTAGGGAGTGATAAATTTTTGGTTGATGATAAATTTGTGCAGTCCAAGGAATTTCAAGATTTTGTGATTCAACAATGGATTAAGGAGATAAAGGAGAGACTTGAATCATCCCAAACTAATGTCGAACCTTCTCATCAGGAGGAAAGTGAAAAAGTAGAGGAAGAGAAGATTGGTGCTGAAATTTCAGCTATTACACCCAGTGAAGCTCAAAAAATTGTCAAGGATAGTGGAATTATGTTGCTACAATAGTATATGATGTAGTTAGGAGAGATCCTCAAGCCCTGATATCTAAAGACCAATTTGAGGATAAATTATTTGGTTCTAGATATAGTCCAAAGTTGCATACTCTTGCAATTTTGTCAATGGCACCTAATACTAGTAAACATGAGGTGGCTAGGCCTATTGAAGAAGTTATTGGTTCACTAGTGGTCAAAAGAGCTCTCGACATAACTCCTATCTAGGCACCTGAGCTAACTGCACAAGCTACAATGCTTAGTGTGGATACTGCACATATTTCTTAGAAGAAATATGAATCCTTGGTTAAATAATATAGTAAGGCCTTGAATGAGGGTATGTGCAGGATCATGGTGCGCCAAAAAGTGGCAATATTATGAGGGTATGTGGCTAACGACTTTTTTTTCACCCAAAATTAATGAAACGAAAAGGGTTTTTAGATGAGATTCTCAGCTTTCCAAAAATATGAATTATGATTTAATTTTAATTTAATAAATAATTATTATTCATTCTCTATTAGAATTACGAGTAAAGTCCTGATCGATAGGCTGATTGAAAAACATCTATAAATTTCAAATGGTATCATATTTTTTCATTCCAAAACATGCGTCACATTCTATGCTTCACATACTATAGGATTAAAAAAAGAAAAATTAAATTTCATGAAGTTTTGACCAAGTTAAGGTGGTCGAAGACGAAGTTTTTATATTTTCTAAAATTGTAATAAAAATTCATAATTAATTATTTACTTGGAAAAAATTACAAAAAATATGCATCACATCTAGACATGAGTCCTCTACTTATATATAAAATCTTACAAAAAATATTATCATTTTATTATGGTTAGGGTGGTACGACACCTACTTCTTCTTATTTTTTCCCGAATTTAAGTACTACTACATTGAAATTTCAAATTTTCACCAAATAGATTTTATTTATTTTTAAATAAACCTAGTATTTTAGAAACTAAATTCAATTTTCTACAAATTCTATTCTTACATATTTTTGAAATAATATAGATAACTTATTCAAATATTTACGTCAAGTTGCCTAACACTGATTTTTCTAAATTTTTTGCCACTTAAGGGCCTATTTTTTGCATGATGATCCTGCACATACCCATGAGCTAAATCAAATGAGACCCACTATTAAGGTTGCTCACAAGTCAGTAAATCAACCATCTTCTTCTTCTTCATTTTATGTGTCTACACAAGATAGGGAGACATTGGCCCTAAGAATTGATGATTTGAAAGGTAAGTTGATTGCTGACAGAGAAAATGTCAAGCTAGCCAAACTTGAAATAGTCAAGGTGGAAAATGAAATCTTTGAGGATGTGTTGAAGCATAAGGTGACTAGGTTGGTCCACAAGGCTAATGATGTTTTTTCCACATACAAAAATATTCATGAGGCAAATACAAAGTATTTGCAAGTAGAGGAGGCTTTTAGGAATGAATGGAATAATTTGATTCCTAGGGTAGATGCTCTAAGAGAAATGATGCAAAAAATGAATGAGGATCCTAAGGAACCTACAAATATTCCTAACATCTTGCAAATTATTGAATCAATAAATGAAATAACTACTTTCCATGGAAAGTCATGTATACAGCTCCAGAGCAAGTTGAAGATATTCAAGGAGATGGAGGAGCATGGTATGCCTAAAATATTCAATCCAAAAGGTGAAATGCATCCATTTGACACCTGGAAGAAAGCTTTGGGATGAATGCTTGAAGTAGCTATGATAGCCTTGAGTGTCACTGATTATAGTTTGCTCAATTCAAATATTTACACAATGGTGGAAATTGAATCATGGACATATTTGTTAAAGAAGCTAGGATTTTTATTTGATGCCAGGTAATCTCAGTATATTTCTAAGGTGAAGGATTTATTGAATGAAAAATGGCCAACTGAGGAGTTATACAACACTTGGTTGGAGAAATACACAAAATGAATATGTGTAGGGATTAGTGAATGAGAAGAATAAAGGACATGAGAAGATTAATACATAGCTCGAATATATTACAAATTAGGCTTTTGGTATAACATGGTAGAATATTATTCTCTCCTCAAATTCAAATGAATAGCACATGGTGCTAATGAGGATTAATGAATTTTGACCTTTGGTTTGCTTTCCTTGTCTTGCTTCATAAGTTTTTTTGTTTTGATTCTCACACAGTTGGTATTTTTGAGCACCTAGAGAATATTTTGAAACTGTTGTAACAAACTAATGATGTTTTGGAGGTGGGAACTATTTTCTACAAATATTTGAGGTTAATTTTTCCTCATGTTTATTTCTCCACTTGAAGACTCAAGTATAACTTAAAATGGAATATTGCTACAAGCAGTCAAATGAGATCATGACATGTGTGTTATCTGGTATGAAGCTTGTTTTCTCCATCATCTCTATAAGAAGGAATTTAGGGTCACAAGTGAGATAGTTGATTTTTTTTGAGTTAATACTATGAAGTTATCAAATCAATACGAAGCAAGTTTTAGAGTTCATATTTATGTATGTAAATATGATAATGATATAGCATTTATAATACAGAGTAATATCAATTTCATGGCTATTGTCTCTCCTTGTATGTGTATTATGAGTTATGAGTGAAAGTAATCTGAGATTTCTTTCATTTGTCTCTATCATATCCTGATCGATGTTTAGTTTCATGCTTGCTTATTGAGTCAATGAATTGATGTAAGTGATTGTGTGATATTAATAACTTATAAGAATTGGGTGCTAGAATATGTGTAAGTAGTAATAATCATGAATGTGACATGTTGTAATGTAAGATTTCTTGAGGTTATAGGTGATATTACCTAAATTTTTATTAGGTCACATTGAATGGTATTGACTCTGTGCTTGGGATAAAGGCACCGGTTGATGTAGAGTATTTTTGTCTCACTTTTAGTGTTGATTCATTAGCTACTCAATCTTTAAATCATAAAATCTCAAAGGGATACTATTGTTGTTTGGTGTTAAGGTTCCATTCTCTCATGATCGATCTATGTGACATTAATACATAAGTTGTCAACTTATTTGATGCATATTATTGAATGGTTTTATGAGAGATATATGTTGTTGACTATTTATTTGATTTTTATTATGCAAAGTGTTTAATTATACATTGTGGAATTACCCTCCTGAGTTTCACAGAGCCCAAAGAGTAGGAATATAAATCTTGCAACCTCTATTCATTCACTGGCCAATCTCTTTATAAGTATTAATAATTGGAAATGGCGAAATCAATATGTATTTTTAGACATTAGTTTGGTTCTTAAAAAATAACCAACAGATTGGTGACTCCACTAGGGACTAGCTAAGTCCAAAGTCTCTAAGTTTAGATCAGGTACAATTAGAGTCAATTGTTCATTGTGATACTCTTTACTGTTTAAGGAATAACTAGTTTAAAAATTTGTTGCATTAGTCCCATCATACTAATTCTTATACTTCAGGTGTTATTTCATTCTGCCACCTTTTGTCGGGTAATGTTTAAAGTCTTTTCTAAAGTAACAAGTACAAAATCAGAGTGAAATCACTTTTTTTCCTAGTACTTTGGGTGGTGACTCTAAGTTCTCTAGTCCCAGTGTAAAGATTAGTTCTCAAAAGGAAGATAAGAAGAGAGATTTTGCAGCACTCGAAATTATGAGGAAGACCAAAAGTTATGCAAAGAAGCACCCTGAGCAGAAGGAAGAATCTGAACCTACAAAAGAAAAGTAACCTGAATGGGTCAGGAAACACTCTAAATCAAGCAAGTCTATTGATTCCCATCCTGATATATCTCCTACTTTCAATATTGATATAAGTAGTGCTAGTGTCAATGAAGAAGTACATGAAGTTCAAGGGTCTAATATAGATGAGGGAAGTTTTTTGATTGAGCAAGTCTTTGACAGTGAGAAAAATAGTTCAAGAGAGGAAGATAGGTAGGGGTTTTTGGAAAAGAATAAGAAGTTCTCATATCCTTCAAACCCTAGACTTGGCTCTATTTTTAATGGAAATAATTTCAAGCCATGAGGTAAGTCTCTTGATGAGCCTGAGCTAGTCCACTTTTTTCTTAAGGAAGACCCTACTGATTAGCCTTACTTTACTCCTTCCCCAAGTGAGCATGAAGATATTCTAGATAATGAGGAAGACATAGATAATGACATGAAAACCATCGAAGAAGAATAGCTTAGGCTTCAAGAACAAGAAGAAAAAAGAATGAGGGAATTGAAAGAGAAGGAAGATAGGATTAGAGCTAAGAAACTTGAGAGAGATGCTAGAAGGAAATATTTGGAGAAAATGAGAGAAGAGGATGCAAGGCATAAGACCTTTGAGGAAAATATTTCTAAATTCACCTCTAAAACAACCAATGATATTCCATAAGTAACAGTTTAGATGGGATCTTTAACTACCAATACTTACACAACATCTATCTCAACTACTAGAGCTTTAGACCCTCCTATGGGTGCTAAGAAGACATCATTTGTAGATCATGGGAAGACACTTGTTGACCAACCCAAGAAAATTACATTTAATATCAATACTAATACTTGATCTGCTGAAATCCCCATAGATAAGGCCAAAGTCGACCCAACCCCATCTACTACACCTCTAGATCTTGAGATATTAAGGTTGCAATTGGAGAGTGAAAAGATGGGAGAAGTTTTGAAGAAAGCTGAAATAATAGCTTCTAATGCAGAAATGGCTAGGAATATTGTATTCCTTGAAATTTCCACCCATATCCCAGAGGCTTCAAGCTCTGGACATATCAATAGTGACTCACAAAAGAAGAATTCAAATGAACATGATAATGCCAATTTTGAAGATCAAGAAGGTGGTGGAAGAGGAAAAAATAAGAATGATAATGCTTATTTTGAAGATGATGTGGGAAGTAAGAAAGGGGGAGGTGAAAGTGGAAAGGGTAAATATAGTAGCCACTCTAACAGTGGGAAAGATGATGAGCATAAATATGATCATAGGGATCAATGTACTAGTAGGGCACTCCATGTAGATAGATACTAGCAACTATGTTTCACTGGAATTCCTAGCTACCCTTACCCATTCCCTAAAGATTTCAGGCTTGCTTTAGTCAAATTCTTTGGAAATAATGCCTTGAGTGGTGAAGACCATATGAAAGTATTCACTAATGTTATGGATGATTTTTAGGTGGAGGTAGAAGATGTTACGATGAAGTTTTACATGCAGTCTCTCATCGAGGATGCACTAGAGTGGTATAGGAGTTTACCTGTTGAAAGTATTGGATCTTGGGAGGAATTCAAGAGGGTTTCTAGAGAAAAATATGGTGACAAGATTGATTCAAGATTTCTATTGAATCAATTTAATAGTATTGTTAAATGGTCTAATGAATCTGTTGTTGAGTTTAACACAAGATTCCAAAAGGATAGGAAATTGTTGCCTCCTCATCTACAATTAAATGATCATATGTGTTTGGTAAATTACTACAATTATTTTGATGCAAAAATGAATTACTGCTTGCTAGATAAGTGTCCTTAGTGATTAAGGGAAGATTTTAAAATGGCAAAGAATATTGAAAATATTAGTAGAGCGACTAGTAAGGTTGGTAGAAGAGATGATCCAAAACTATTCAAAAGTTCAAAAAAGGAAGACAAGAGTTCATGTGCCAAAGGGGAAACCATTGATGACAACCTTGATAGTTTTATGAAAATCATCAATGATAAGATTGCAAAAGAAGAGAAGGTTTAGGAAAAAACTATCAAAGGAATGAAAGACCCACTATATTGCAAGAGCATCCATACAATACCAATTTGTATAATGAGAAGCATGTCCTAAATTATTAGAGAAACACCCAAAATAGAGTTCCTTCAGACCCTCTGCAAAAGAGTTCAAGAAATTTTGTTGAAGATACTCCTTGGTTTATGACTTCCCAAATTCCAAAATCTTCACAACAATATGCAGTAGCACAAATGGTGGAAGTAGAGTATGACATACTCGATGAGTATGATCAGCAAGATCAAGAGGATCATGATGTACTTATGATTATGGGAGATTTTGATGTTGCCTGTAGTGAATGTTCTTCTGATGAAGGTTTTTACGAAGTGTATGTGGATAATCAATGCAAAATTTCTAATGCACATCATCAACAAGTTCTTTCTGATGAGGATGACAATAATGAAGTTGAGGTTTATAATTTGGAGGCAATTGAAGATGGTGTTTCCTTGAGAAGATCCTCTGAAGAGGAGATTGTCAAATAAAATACAGTCTTAGCTGCTCAAGCTAGGAGTTCTTATCATTTAAGGGATATAATTGTTGGAGGTGAAAAAGGTAGTCATGTTGGTCTATTCATCAAAGAACAGTATGCTAAGGGAAAAGAACATGAACCTGATGAAAAAGTAGTAGTCAAAACTAAAGAAGGTAGGGGAGATAAAATTTGGGCCAAGAGATCATAAAATACAAAAGCTACTCATGGGCATAGATCTTCTATTGAGAAATTAAAGACACAAAAGAAAGCTCCTGAAACCATAAGGAAGGATGCTAAACAAAAGATTGAAGAAAATAAAAATCAACAAAAAGATAATAGCAATGAACAAGGTATGCCTTCAATTGAACTTCCCAAATATACTCATGTTGATATGCTTCAGTTACTTAGCAAAGTTAAATTATTTGTGCCTATTCTTTAAATGATGAGGATAAAGGAACATAAAGAAAAGGAAGTGGCCCTTATTAATGGTGTTGCTATATCCTATAACAATTTAGTGGAGCTCACCCCACCCAAAGTGAGTGGAAAAGACAAGAAATGTAAAGAAGTTGAGGGAGTAATTACTGAGATTCCCCATATTTTTCTAGGAGACTCTGTAAATACTTGTCCTGACAAGATAGATCCATTTTTCCTCACCCTGGCGGTTAAGTTAAACTTTATAAAGAATTGTATCATTGAATCTGGTCCATCCAACAATATCATGCCAGTTAAAATCATGGATGCACTAGAGTTAAAGGTTGATAGCATTCATGGCAAGTGTTATGCCATGGATTCCAGAGAAGTCCTTTTGATAGGTGTGATAAACGAGCTTCATTATAGATTGGAAGTCTACCCTAACAAAGAATTTAAAATGAGTGTGGTAGTGGTAGACATCCCACCTAACTATAGAATGTTGTTATCATGAAAATGGAGCGCGTCTATGGGAGGAAGTATGTAGTGTGACATGTCTTATGCTCCATTTCCCATTGATGGTAAGAATGTCCAAGTAATGAGAGAACCTAGGGTACCACATATGTTAGAGCATGTTCCTGAAGATGACACAATTCTTTTTATATATACCGATATTGGTGAGTTCAAAGTAGAATAAATACCAAGAGAGATTGGGAGATATCCTACACCCATATAGAATGAAGTTTCAAGAGTATCTGATAAAGGACTATGGAAAATTTACTTTGATGGTGCACATTCCAAAGAAGGATTTGGTGCAGGAATTTTACTAGTGTCAGCTACTAGAAATACTTATAAGTTCTCTTTTACATTGTCTTTTGTTTGTACAAATAACGTAGAAGAGTATGAAGCCTTATTATTGGGATTGAGAATCACTGAAAGGCATGGAATATGAAAACTAATGGTAATTGGTTATTCTAAGCTTGTGATATCCCAAGTAAGAGATAAATATGCTTGCAAAAATAATAGACTAAAGCAATACAAGAATGTTGTCTAGGATTACATTGACAAGTTTGATTCTTTTGTAATTGATTTGATGGAGAGAGGACATATCAGAGTAGCTGATTTACTTGCTAATATTGCATTAAGACCTAAGAACTCGAATGTATCCTCATTAAAGGACAATTATCCATTACTGAATTTGGAGGCTATGTTACATAAGGTAACTGGTTGTGAGCTACTATCAATGATGGATGGTTTTTTAGGATATAATCAAGTAAAAGTAAAGGAGTTTGAATAGTACAAGACTCCATTTACTACTCCTTGGGGTACTTACATTTATGTCAGGATGCCTTTTGGCTTAACAAATGCAAGTGACACTTTTCAGAGAGCTATGGATGTAGCTTTCTCATATTTCATTGGTTTATTTATGGTTGTATATCAAGATAACCTTACCAATTATTCCAAGAAATAGGAAGATCATTGTGGGCATTTAGAAAAGGTATTTTTTGGGTCATTAGAATATGGGATATCTCTAAATCCAAAGAAATGTGTCTTTGGGGTCACCGAGGGAAAGTTGTTAGGGAATATTTTGTCCAACGAAGGAGTGAGGATAGACCCTAAAAGAGTGGAAGCCATTGAAAATATCCCTTAGCCAAAAAATATCAAGGGAATTTAGTCATTTTTTGGACAAATAATTTTTTTGAGAAGATTTGTAACCAACTTTGCAGAAATCACAAGATCAATTTCCAAAATACTGAAGAAGGGTGAAAAGTTTCTTTGGAGTGAAGATCCTAGTTAGGCTTTTAAGAAAATAAAGCACGCTATCAAAGAGGCTCCAGTTTTTAAGTCTCTATATTTTTCTAAACCAATGCACATTTTCTCTTTCGCCTCTTTTCATACCATTGTTGTTGTCTTAGTACAAAAAATTGAGGAAGGTTTTGAAAAACCTATTGCATTTTTTAGAAAATATCTACAAGCTATAGAATTGAAGTATGACAATACTGAGAAATAGGCATATGCTTTGGTAAAGGTTGTGAAGAATTTCAAAAAATACTTACAAGGTGCTACAGTTATAGCTTTTGTACCAAGTGTTGTTGTGAAAGATATCTTTACTCAGCAAGAGACAATAGGAAGAAGGTGTAGATGGATCAACAGGATCCAGGAGTTTAACATCGATGTTCAAATTACCAAACTAGTAAGAGGACAAGGCCTAGCCAAGTTGATGTCAGAGGCTAATTTGGAAGCTAATTAGGTTAATCAAACTAAAGTAATTGATGTTGCACCCCTCTGTGATATGCAAACATGTAGATTGTATAGAAGAATTATCAAGTATTTACAAACCTTGCAGTGTCCTGCTGACATGGCTGACAATGACAAAAGAACATTGAAGTTGAATGCTATCAAGTATGTGATTATTGATAATGAGTTATGATGAAGAAGCTTGGATGGTGTACTTCTTAAATGTGTGGATGGAAAGCATACATTAGAACTTCTATAGGAGATGCACAATGGGGTTTGTGGTGGTCATTACATGGAAAAGACCACTGCACACAAGGTTTTAAGAGCTGGATTCTAGTGGCCTACAATTTTTAAGGATGCTCAAAGGTTTGTAAAAACTTGTGATGCTTGTCAAAGGCTCTCAGGGAAGTTGAAGTTCTTAGGAAATTTACCACTTGGGGCTATGACAGTTAAAGCCTCTTTCCAACAATTTGGAATTGATTTCATCAGAGAAATACCAAAAAAATATAGTGGAGGCCACTCATGGATTCTTGTTGCCACTGACGATTTTAGAAAATGTGTGGAAACAATGCCCACAAAGAAGGAAACAAGCAAGGTGGTAGTTTATTTTCTATTTAGTAACATTCTTATCAAATTTGTAGTCCCTGGGAGGATTATCTCAAATAATGCTATGTGATTTAGATTAGATGAATTCAAGGACTTTTGTGAAAGAAATGGCATACAATTCTCTTACTCTTCACCTTACCATCCTCAAGGAAATGGTCAAGCTGAGTCAAGAAATAAGAGCTTGATGAAGATAATTAAGATACTTATGGAAAAGAACAAAAAGGCTTGGGACTCAAAGCTAAAGTTGGCACTTTGGGAAAATAAAGTGTCTATACAAAAGGCTACTGGTTATTCACCATTTTGCTTAGTATATGGTCTAGATGCTATATTTCCACAAAATAACCTTCTTAAGATGTATAGGTTCATGCATGAATATGATGAAGAAATTTTTGATGATATGCAACACATAATAAATAATCTGGTACAATTAGATGAGACGAGGAGGGTAGATCAAGTTAAAAAAATGAAGATGCAATTGCAAGTTAAGCATTTATATGACAAGAAAGCTTCTCCCAGAAAGTTTGAAGTGGATTGTATGGTGTTAGCCTAGAATGCAAGAGCTCAGGATAAGGGCAATCCTATGAAATTTGAAGCTTTATGGAATGACCCTTATTTAATAGCTAGCACTCATGGGGAAGATTCATATTTCCTTTAGAGCTTAACAGGTGAACTTTTTGAACTCCCGATACATGGAAAATTCTTAAAGCCATACTTTTCCTAAGTATGTTATTCTCCATATACATTTTGGTTTTGTATATTATGTATATACATGTGTTTTCTTTTTTTGTGTTTACTTTGGTCTTGTTGCCTTGTCAAGGTAGCTCCCTAGTTTGGGTCCTTTGGATTTTAATCCACATTTTGATCTACTTCAACTAGAGATTCTTGGGATCTCATCATGCCTAAAAGAGGCATAAGTCCCTAGTTGGAGCCATTGATAGAACTTTGATTTTCTTGTTCCAATTTAAACCCTTGTCACAATTTGGGAGGGTTTAGGATTCATTTTTCATAAGCACTTGTAATGTTCTCTTTTTTTTTTTAATCTGTATTTCTTGTTTTGGTCATCTTAAAATTTCTAGTGTCTATCATTATCGACTAGTAATCAGTTCCCAAATCCTAAGTCCATAGATTTTAATTTTTATAGAGGTTAAGTTAAAGACTTGTTTGGCCTTCACATCCTTTGTAAATTATTGTAGTTTAGGTGTCCTTAAGTCCTTTCTATCGTATCATCCTAGGAATTCCCCTCCCTTAAAACAACGTATGAGCACATGCATAAAGGTTTTCACTTAAGTTCAATCGGCCTTTTATCTTTATCGCTCATCATTGATCTCTTTTGAAGTGAATGTTCTAAATCAACAATAAGTAATGAAGTAATATCTCTTTGATATCGTACATCATGAATAGCTGCTATAATTTCTAATTTAAATGAGCGATGAGCAAGGTTCTTAGTATTGTTGAAAGATCGCTTATTGCTAATGCCCTTAGGCCTTATGATCTTATTTTCATTTCCTATTGTAGATATGTTATAAAATGACTTTCAAATCAGCGATGAGTGAGGATATGAATTTCCATTGCATCAATTCTCATAGATTTATTTTGAGTGCTAAGTTCTTGATTAGTGATACGTGATGTGTAATGACATTATGATAATCTCTCATCGCTAATTTCTTTCAAATCATATGAGGAGGATTAGAGATGAGAAATGGCCTAATATTTTATTTTTTATCGCTGATCCATTTCAAAGCCTTACTTTTGATTAGCGATGAGAGATAAATTTCCTTATTTTAAAAAATATTCTTTTGCTAATCTAGGTACATCTTATCTATGATACCTTTGTGCCATTGATTTTTCATGCAGGTGTACATGTCCAAATATGATGCTTTCACTTTATCTCTTGTCACTGATAGGAGCCAATGTGCAAATTTGGATCAATGAGGAGCAATGAAAAGGAGTGTGATAAAGGAAAGGGCCATAGATCTAAGGGTTGATATTTCATTGCATAAAACTCTTGCATCACTAATGGAGCTGGGCGAGGATGAATTAAATCAGTGATGAGAGAAAACTAGTATATGAAGAGACAAATTGTTGGAATCTTGAAGACTTCATATAAAGAAAAGAGCAAGGTGGGGAGATGAATTACTAACCATTGATCTTATTTTAAAGCTGAAAGATCAGTGATCAAGGTTTAAACCTGAATAATTAATTGTCAACTCGCTCGTGCAAGCATACTATCGAGTATTAATGGTGGCACGACTCTCTCTTGGTCATAATAGAAAGTAAATATCTACTTGATCATGCATTTGAATTCATTGGCTAGCAGAAAGGATACAAGAAGCTGAAGAAATTGTGAGTTAAGCTACAAAAGTTATCAGTTACTAGTGTGGCACAACTTTCACCCAAGTAAGCAAAACTGATATTTCCTTCTAATTGAAGTAGTGATGTGAATGCCTTGGAGAGTTGATAAGACATTAGGGAATTGTCTATTTTTTCATTTTTGGTAGTTTCAATTTGGTGATTGAGCACTATATAAAATTGTGAGGAAAAGTGTCTTGTTCAATAGTAGTGTTTTGTCCTATCATAATTGTGAAGGGTTTCATTTGATTGTAAAAAATTGTAAACCCTAGTTCTATTTGCATTGTAAACATGAGTGACCCAAAGCCTAGTGAATCTAGTGTTAGACTAGAAAGGAAACCAAAACAGAAGAGGGTTAAAAGACTTAAAACTCAAGATGCTTCAACTAAGGTAAAGTCTAAGCCAGTGACAGTGTCTAACCCTTCGCCAAGTACTTCTGCAACGTCCACTAGGTCTAGGAGTGCAAAGAAAGAAACATAAAAATTTATGCAAGAGGCCTTTTGAAGTGTCAAAGGAGGGTCAAAATTTGGAAAAAGGACCACAAGTCACGTTGTCATGACCATTAGATTGACTGATAGTGCTAGCAAAATTGGTGAAAAACCCCAAACCTAGAGTGGATGGAAATTGTTCTGGTATGCTCTCAATAGGTTAAATTCTAGAAAGCCCACATGTTTTTTTATGGGGGTTGAACCTTGGAAGGTTGGTGGTCCTGAATGTTTTTGTACAAGTGGATTTAATGATGGAACTGGCAAGGAACTATAACCTTACTGATAGGACAATCAGATGCGCAAATGGTGATATAATTCTAGAGGTAACACAGTATAAGATGATAGATGTATTCGGGTTAAATCCCAATTATACTACAAAGTTCAAACATGTTGAATTGTATGCTAAGTATGAAAGGAGAAAATTTTCCATCAAATAAGTACTGTTTGTGCGATGTAGAAGGAGCAAGGAGATATTCACTACTAAGGATGTTGATCCCTTTGAGTGTGAGGAGTTTGAAGAATATTTCAAAAACACTTATTATTGCTTAAATCAAGTACTGACTCAAGACTTTGAGGTTAGGATAGCTCCTGATTTATTGGTGATGGTAGTGGATATACAAAGTCATAATAGAAACATTGGTTTTGATTATATACTTACTTTGTTGTTGAACGAATGCATGAGTATTTTCTCAATCTAAAAAAGGAGGTGCTCCCTTTGTCTTTTCCCCATTACTCTTTATTGATGCATATGCTCTTATGGGAAGGTGATTATGAGTGGAAAAGGAAATTAAATCTTAATATTAAAGACAGTGAGAATAATTCTATATGTGTACAAATGTGGGAATACATTTGGGATCAACATTGCTCCAATTCCAACTACATCTTGTTTGCCAATGTTGTAAGATATGGTATCTTAGAGTCATTGGTTGTAGCACCTATGTTCAGAACTTCTCTAGAGATCAAAAGTCTTATGTGCCCAAAATATATAGTAGATTCAAAGGCCACACATAATTGGGTAGATTATTTTCTACATTTTGAATATACTTTGATCAGGGCCTATGGAGCTAAGGTGGCACCTCATTGTCTACCCCTGTATTGCTTAGATAGATTGGCTTTCATAGAGCTCATGTGGAAAATTTATCTCATGGATTATGAAATGTTTAGAAAGGGAAGAAAAGGCATTATGATACATCCCCAGTGTGCTTTTGCTTACTTCAAAGTCACTTCCCCTAAGGGGTACAAAAAGCTTGGAATCATGGTAAATAATCTTAGGATTCCCTATTGATGTGATTAGAGTTTTTTTATCCATAAGGGTTTTTGGTAGGAAGAAGAAGACAAAAAATATTAGGCATCATACATCATGAATTTTTATATAAAGATGATGTATTAAGAAATCAGATAAGTGATGAGGCTGTCGTGACTAGGAAAAGAAAATGGACAGCTATGACAAACCTTGAGGAGAAAATTATGAAAATGAATGCATTCTACATAAGTCCATATAGTGTAATTGCAAACCCCTTGGAGAGAGCCTTTACTATGATAAGGGACTATTAGTCTAGGGATTTTAAGGTAAAGGTAAAGGAGGTTGTTGTAAAAGCCCAAGTTCTACTAGAATAACAACAACAACAATAGGCTATGTATATCCGAGAGTGGCCTATTGATGTTCAAGAAGTCAGGGAAGAAAAAATGGCAGAACATGTGCCAGGAAATGAGGAGGTGGAGATGAAATTTCCCCTTCCTCATATTGAACAAACTCATAGTTCAGATGTCCCTCTTGACAAGATTGTCAAATTACAATATGATAGAGAAAATGATGACGATCCTAGGATTATGGAGTGTGATGAATTTCTAGCTAATGATAAATTTGTGCAGTCCAAGGAATTTTAGGAGGTTATGATTCAATAGTGGAGTAAGGAGATAATGGAGAGACTTGAATCAGCCCAAGCTAATGATGAACCTTCTCATCAGGAGGAAGTTCAAAAAGAAGAGGAAGAGAAGATTGGGGCTGAAATTGTAGCTATTCCTCCTAGTGAAGCTCGTAAAGTTGTCAAGGATAGTGGAATTATGTTGTTACTAGGATGTACTATCATTGTTGCCATATCATATGATGAAGTTAGGAGAGATCCTCAAGATTTCATATCTAAAGACCAATTTTAGGATGAAGTATTTGGTTCTAGATATAGTCCAAAGTTGCATACTTTTGTAATTTTGTCTATGGAACCTAATACTAGTAAACATGAGGTGGTTTGTTGAAGAAGTTATCGGTTCACTAGTGGTCAAAAGAGCTACTGACATAACTCCTATCCAGGTAGTTGAGTTAACTGCACATGTTGCAATGCTTAGTGTGGATATTGCACATATGTTTTAGAAGATATACAAATTCTTGGTTAAAGAATATAATAAGTCCTTGAATGATCTGAATCAAATGAGAGCCAATATTTAGGTTGCTTAGAAGACAATAACTTAGCCATCTTCTTCTTCTTCATTTGATGTGTCTACACAAGATAGGGAGACATTGGCCCTAAGAATTGATGATTTGAAAGCTAAGTTGATGGTTGAGATAGAAAATATCAGGCAAGTTGAACTTGAAATAGTCAAGGTGGCAAATGAAATGTTTGAGGATGTGTTGAACTATAGGGTGACTAGGTTGGTCCACAAGGCTAATGATGTTTGGGCAACATATAAAAATATTCATGAGGCAAATACAATGTATCTGCAAGTACAAGAAGCCTTCAGGAATGAATGGAATAATTGGATTACTAGGGTAAATGCTCTAAGAGAAATTATGCCAAAAATGAATGAGGATCTTGAGGCACCTACCAATATTCCTGACATCTTGCAAACTATTGACTCAATAAATGAAATAACTACTTTCCATAGAAAGTTAGGTATATAGCTCCAAAGTAAGTTGAAGATATTTAAGGAGATGGAGGAATGTGGTATGCCTCAAATATTAAGTCCAAAAGGTGAAATCCATCCATTTGACACCTGTAAGAAATTTTTGGGATGAATGCTTGGAGTAGCTATGATGGCCTTAAGTGTCACTAATTATATTTTTCTCAATTCAAATATTGACACAATGGTGGAAATTGAATCAAGGATGGACATATTTGTTAAACAAGCTAGGATTTTAATTGATGCCAGGTACTCTCAATATATTTTTAAGGTGTGGGATGTATTGAATGTAAAATAGCCCACTTATGAGGAATACATCACTTGGTTGGATAAATACACAGAATGAATCTGTGTAGGGATTACTGAATGAGAAGAATAATGGACAGGAGAAGAATAATACATAGCCCGACTACAATATAGATTAGGATTTTTGTATAACATGGTAGAATATTATTCTCTCCTCAAATTCAAATGAATAACACGTGGTGGTAATGTGGATTAATGAATTTTGACCTTTTGTCTGCTTTCCTTGTCTTTCTTCATAATTTTTGTTGTTTTGATTTTCCCATGGTTAGTATTTTTGAGTGCATGAAGAATATTTTGAAACTGTTGTAAAAAACTAATGGTGTTTTTGAGGTGGGACCTATTTTCTACAAAGAGTTAACGTTAATTTTTCCTCATGCTTATTTTTTCCACCTGAAGACTCAATTATAACTAAAAATGGAATATTGTTACAAGTGGTCCAATGAGATCATGACATGTGTGCTATCTAGTCTGAAGCTTGTTTACTCCTTCATCTCTATAAGAAGGAATTCAGGGCCAAAAGTGAGAGAGTTGAAATTTTTTGAGTTAATGTTGTGAAGTTATCAAAAGAATATAAAGCAAGTTTTAGAGTTTTTTTCTTAATTTTCTTTTGGAGTTCATATTTATGCATGAAAATCTAATGATGATATAGCATTTTTAATACAGAGCAATATTAGTTTCATGGCTATTGTCTCTCCTTGTATGTGTATTATGATTTATGAGTGAAAGTAATCCAAGATTTCTTTCATTTGTCTCTATCATTGCCTGATGGATTTTTAGTTTCATGCTTGCTTATTGATTAAATGAATTGAAGTGCTTTTGTGAGATTAATGAATTATAAGAACTGGGTGCTAGGATTTATGTAAGTAGTAATAATCATGAACATCATAGAGAAATGTTGTAATGCAATATTTCTTGAGGTTATAGGTGCTATTGTCTAAATTCTTATTAGGTCACATTGAATGGTATTGACTCTATGCTTGGGATAAAACACTCGTTCATGCAAAGTATTTGTGTGTCACTTTCAGTGTTGATTCTTTAGATACTCAATCTTTAAATCATAAAATCTCAAAGGGATACTATTGTTGTTGTTTGGTGTTAAGGTTCAATTCTCTCATGCTCAATATATATGAGATTAATACATAAGCTACCAACTTATTTGATGCATATTATTGAATGGTTTTATGAGAGATATATGTTGTTGACAATGTATTTGATTGTTATTGTGCAAAGTGTTTAAGTAAACATTGTGGGATTACTCTCTTAGGTTTCACATAGCCAAAAGAGTAGGAATAAAAGTCTTGCAAGCTCTATTCGTTGGTTGGCCAATCCCTTTACAAGTATTGATAATTGGAAATGGAAAAATCCATAGGTATTTCTGGAGATTAGTTTGGTTCTTAAAAAATAACCAACAGTAGGTCTAGGCCATGATCTCATCATACTTAGCACATAATATTTTAAACATTTTCTTGTTTGTCTACGGGACATTTTTTTACTTTAAGCTTTTGGCCTCCTTTGACATCAAGGTCTTCATTATCTCCTTCATCGGTAGTGAATATTTGTTTATTATTTCTTGCATCCTCGCAGTCAAAGAGATTACCTATAGAAATCAAGCCTCATGGAAGCTTATTGATTTTCAATTGAATTACTAATTCTTTGGTAGCCCTTCCAACTTTAGACCATGAATAATCAGAAGATTTAATTTAATTTTGTAGAAAGGTGGCAACCTAAGCATCATCTTTAAAGACCTGCCAATTCTAATCATTTTCGAGTATTGATGGTTAGAAGATTGTATGAACTATATGCTAAATTTTGGCTGATTCGGGGGTTCAAATTGTGAGCTGATCAAATCCATCTCATCCATGACTGAATTCTAAATTCATGGGATAACCTGTATGTTAAGAGCTTCAAAACCTTCAATTAGGTCTCATATTTTTCGTCGATAGGTTCTCATTCTCACATTTTTAGCGACTGCTTGTCCATAGACTTGGCTTACAACTAGCTTTGAATCTCTAAACACTTGGACCAAAGCCTCATATTCCACATCATTATTTAAGAATAGGAATTGGAAGTGGAAAACCTTGAGGGTCTCTAACCCGGTTGGAGATAATAGTTAGACGATGACTTTAGAACTAATTTTTTATTTGGTGCCATCAAAATATAATGTCCATTAAATTCTCTCACCTAATTGACTAGATTTCTCTTATTCCTTTAGAAATATTAAGAGAACCTGGTCATCATCAAAGATTACATAGGTGCCCAACCTGGTAGCATGGAAGTTTTCAAATGGGTTGGAATCAATGAACTAATTGAGCAAGATCTCCTCTTCAAGGTTCTGTTCAATCATGTCCTCCTCATCCTACAACATCTCTATGCAATACATCTCCTTCATCGAGAAAGAGGTACGTGCTACTTCAAAGCTCAAAATGGTGTCTTCTTCTATATGTTCAGGGTGTAAAGGCTTGGAAAGGATCTTCATCTTTGCTCCATGCTTTGTCTGTAATATTTGATGAGACCAATCAAGCAATATATATCTTCCAAGCTTTTCCATGAAGTCTCTTGAAAGACACATTTTGAAAATTGGGGGGATGTCAATTATGACCACTTCTTGTGTGATGGTTTGGCTCGTACATGAGAATAATCTTAAAGAAAGATCCTTGTTGTTGCCAATAGTCTAGACCTTCTTCCCATCTAACTACATGATCCCTTTCTTAAGAGGCACATATTTAAGATTTAGGGCATTGACCACTTGTTTGGGCATGACCATGGTACTAGCTCTCAAATAAATCATATTGTTATGTTGAAGCTTATCTCCCATAATAAGTGTTAAAAAGAAAGGAGTAGGCTTATGTTTTCTTACATTTTTTGTGTTTGTATTGTCCACAGTATTCATGTATGTTGTAGATCCTGAAGTTTGGGGGTCCAATGTGGTCCTTTTTCCTCCATCTTGTTTGTGCAATAGGATTGTATCCACATGTGGTGAATGTTCTTCCTTTGTCAATGCTTCTTGGAGCAATATCTTCTACTCTAGGATAGATATAATTTCCCATACAAACATGTTCATGGGAACCTTTTTTAGTTACTCCACCACATTAAGTGTTTAAACTGGTGAGACCTTAGGCTTCAATGGTGGTATTTATTTTCCCTTAGGAAGATGCCAATCTGACATGGATGGGCTCAAAGGTTTATCCATATCCTTCCTTAGCAATGGTGGAGCCTACAACTGTTGAGTGAGCTGCATCTATGAATCTTACTATACTTTTGGTTGAGATTGTTGCACATACTCTCTAGTGAGTCTTCTCTTGGATCACATATTGTAATCTGACTATACTTGTGGAGCATTGGTTTTCAAAGCATCATCTGTGAATACTGCATCTTCCTCCTCCATCCAAGAAAAAAACACCTATTTTGGTGAGATATCCATCTCTTTCTCTAAGGAAATTCCTTGTGTTTGTGCTCTGTGTTGGGAAAATGTGTCTCAACCTTGCAATTTATATGATTTATTGTTCATAGGATGTATATATATATATACTAGTTATACTGATAGGTGTATACAATGGCAGTAAAGAGAAAAATGTGAGTGCGTTAACTTTCTCAAGAAACTCCTAAAATGGCCAACATATATTAAATAATGATATATTGTAAATCGAGACCCTTCATTATTAGGTTTTAGATCTAATGGAAGATATTTTGTTGGCCTGTCCTGCCCTAGAATGTAATCCTATTTTATGAGGGTGTTGTATTACAGTTGTGGTAGAGAGAGGGTGATGTATTTTGAGAGTGTGATAGCAGTCATGTTGTCTCTTGATCTTTGAGTGGTGATACTCATGTGATACACTTGCTCTACAAGTATATTGTAATCTTTGTGACGTGTGCTACCATCATAGTTTGTCTCACTTTTGGGACATGCTCATTTTTTTCTGAAATCACTATTTTTAGAAAAACTAATGATTTAGTCCTTGAGAGGCTCCATCTAAAGGGTTTTAATTAAATAGGGATAGTTAATACCCCCTTAGATCAAACCCCCTTGGATAGAACCCCTCTATTATTAAATCATACCCACAATGGATTCTCCTTCGCACCTATCAAAATGCTAGAAAAAAACAACTTTTTCTTTACCTTTTGAGGGATTATATAATGTCATCTAAAACTCATATTTTTCAATATTGTAACCCTCAAAATGACCTTTCCAACAAGTATAGATTTTATAGTTTTTTATTTTATCATGTATTTAATTTTTTTAGTTTTTACTAAACATAGGTTTTTCTCCAAACATGAAGCTCTTTGTTGTGCAGAGGTGGAAAAATACTAAACCACTGGAATTTTGTTTCAAAAAATACCCTTTCCCTAGCTATTGATGTCATTGTTTCACCCGAAAAAAGGAATTTTATTTCAATATATACATAACAAGTTAGGTTGTACGACACACACACATGTCCAAATTACAGTTATAGTGACTTCAAAAATTAATTTTTAAAAAATATCCAACAAAAAATAATGAAAAAATATCCATTCCCTAGATATTGATGTTGAGAATATATATTTCAAAAATAAGAATTTTATCCTTTATAGACAAAACGTTATGTTGTATGACACAAACGATAATTTCTGAAAATGTTGTTTTCTATTTAAAACTAGTTATTAAAGGAAATGTTGAAAGATTCATGATTTATTTCAAAAAAATTGAAAAAAAAATATTTAGAATCTACACACAAATTTCCACAAATCAGTAGTTCACAACATCTTCAAATTCTTAATGGTTTAGCTACTATAAGTTTTAGATGAAGAAGATTCAATTAAAAATATTGATGTAAATGCCCATCTTGGGAAAAAAGTGAGACAGTAATGTGATTTCACCCTGATTGTTGAATAATATATCGGGTGGCTTTTAGAGTCTGGGGTTTTTCTCCCGAAAGTTTTTTCCCCACATAAATCATTGTGTTGTGGTATGCATGATATTTATGTTTATTTCTATTTAAATTTCTATAACTATTAAAGATCTATATATTTTTGTGTTATCCTCCTCTCAAGATTAGTGTGGGAAGTTGTTTTGCTACCTTAGCTTCCTTACAAGTGGTATCATAGCTTGATCATCTTTTGTTACAGTTTTGGGTTGTTGGGTTTTTTGAACTAATCTAGATTTGTGGGAGCCTATGCAAAAGACACTTTGTGATCTTGTTGCAAGAATTTTCAAATTCCAAGTTTATCAAGGAGAATAGAGGTGGAGAAATTTTCTTGAAATAACTTTGAGATGTGTAAGCTAAAGATGGAGGATCTATTGATAGATCGATATTTGTGGGATGTTGTTGATGAGAACGTTTCAAGGCCTATAGATCCTACTCAGGCTAGTCAATATGATGTTATGGACCATAAATCCAAGGGCATAATCATTTTGTGCTTGGAAAACTTTGTTTTAATTATTGTCCATGGGGAGACCTCCATACAAAAACTATGGATAAATCTTGGTGAGATGTATCAGGCCAAATATTTAGTGAACAAGATTTTCTTGAGGAAGAAGTTGTATTCCTTAAGAATGGAAGAGGGTGGATAAATCACAAACCACCTAGAAGCATTCAATATGTTGGTGGCTCAATTGGAATAAATTTGTGTCAAAATGGATGAGGAGGAGAAATCTCAGATCTTCCTTTGTTCTTTTCCTAATTCATGAGATTCTCTTGTTATGGATATTGGGAGTAATTCTATTCTATTGAAGACTAAAGATGTGGTGGGTTCTTTTCATTCTAAAGAAATGAGGAGGAAGGTAACCATCACTACCAAGGAAGCCCTAAATGTTCATGGAAGACCTAAGGAAACACGAAAGAAGAATGAGAATCCTGACAAACCCAAGTCTAGGGGGAGATCTAAATCTCATGGAAAGTCCAAAGTTATTTGTTGGAACTGTGGCAAGCCTAGGCATGTTCATAAGGAATGCAAAGAAGAAAATAAGAAGAAAAAGAAGAAATTTGATTCTGATTCTGAGTTCGAGAAGGAAGATGGTGATGCATTCATTGCAACTTTGGCAACTCATACAGGCAATGATGCATGGTTAATTGACTCGGGTGCATCTTTCCATATGACATTTAATAGAGATTGGTTTTTTAATATGAAGAATTTGATGGAGGTAAAGTGTACTTGGGTGATGATTCTCATTTATATATTGTTGGTCATGGTAAAGTTAAAATCAAGTTTCCTGATGGTAAAATAAAAAGGATTAATGGTCTATTGCATATCCCCGGATTAGCATGAATTTCTTTATTTGTGAGAAAACTAATAGATGTGAGTGTGCAAGTAGTATTTTTTGATGCAAGATGAATTATGGTTAGACGCTCTATGGTGATTGCTAGAGGTGTTATAAATGGCACATTTTATAAGATTGATGTACGCACTGTTGAGAACAATAGTACTTATGTGAAAATAAATTTTGTGGAAGAAGTAAGGGTTTCACCCTCAGTAGATGGTCATGGCTTTTGGGTACCCAAGGGTGCTATTTATTCTTAAACAAAGTTACCTATAGAGAAAACTATGTTATGGCACCAGAGACTTGGCCACATTGGAGGAAAGGGTCTAAGGACCTTGAAAAATAAAAAACCTTGTTGAAGGTCCATTGAATTGTAATATTGAATTTGATTTTTGTAGCATTGCATTTATGGAAAACAAAACCTTGTTCAGTTTTACTCAAGTTCTCATAAATCTTGTGGTGTATTGGATCTTATTCATTATGATGTGTTTGGTCCTGTAGATGTTCCTTTGATTGGTAAATCCACATATTATGTTTCATTTATTGATTACTATAGTAGAAGTACATGGGTATATTTTCTAAAGAGTAAATATAAAGTTTCCAGTCAATTTAAATAAATTAAAGCAATGGTTGAGTTGTGGACTTGAAAGAAAATAAAATGTTTGAGGACTGATAATGGTAGTGAATTTTCCTCTAATTATTTTGATTAATTATGTAAATATTGTGGTATTCAAAGATAGAAGAGAACTCTATATTCTCCACAACATAATGGAATTGTTGAATGAATGAATAGGACACTGATGGAGAAGGCTCTAGGAGTATGTTTAGTGGTGCTAGCCTAGAACAAAGGTTTTGGGCTCAAGTTGTTTCCATTGCATGTTACCTAGTTAATAGGTCTCCTAGAAAAGCTCTTGTTGATAAGACACCTATGGAGGCATGGTTGGGTCGCAAGCCTTATTTATGAAATATTATAGTTTTTGGTTGTGAGGCATATGTACATGTGCCAAAGGAGAAGCAAACAAACTTGGATAACAAGGGTGTGAAATGTATCTTCATCAAATATAGTTATGGTGTGAAAGGATACAAGCTTTGGGCTCCTGTTGCATATAAGGAAATACATAGTAGAAGTCTTATTTTTAGAGAAACTAAGCCTTCTTCTATTATACTATAGCTAGAACCAAGAAAGAAGAAGATGTGATTTAATTTCCTTCTACACCTAAGAAAGTAGAATCGAGGCCCAAGGATAGACAAGAAGTTGAGGAGAGCTCATCTAGCTCTAGATCTTTAGAAGATGAGGAAGAACATCCTGGTCAAATTGTTCGTAGGTCCATAAGACATAGAAAACCACCTAAAAGGTATTCACCTGATGATTGGAGTTGTATTTTTTCTTTGAATACTTCCTTTGATGAACCCAGATTTGTAGAAGAAGCACTGGGTATGAATGATGTATAATCATGGAAGATTGTTATGGATGAAGAATTGGCATCATTGAAAAAGAATGATACATGGGATATTTTACCATTTCTTGAAGGAAGAAAACATGTTGATTACAAATGGGTGTTCAAGAAAATTTTGGCTCAGATGGAGGTATTGAGAAGTACAAAGCAAGGTTGGTTGTGAAGGATTACTCTCAAGATGAGGGTGTTGATTATGGTGAGATATTCTCTCTTGTTGCAAAAATGAAATCCATTAGATTTTTTCTTTCTATTGCTACTACTTATGATTTAGAAGTTGAGAAAATGGATGTAAAAAAATTATTTCCTTCATGGTGATTTGGAGGAGGATATTTATTTCATACAGCAAGAGCACTATGTGATGAAAGGTAAAAGTAATTTGGTTTACAAATTGAAGAAATCTTTGTATGGCTTAAAATAGAGTCTTAGGATGTGGTACCAGAAATTCGATACATATGTGTTGAATTTGGAATTTGAGCACTCTAAATCAGATCATTGTGTTTATTATAAAATTGATAGTGATCATTTCTTGTTTATTACATTATATGTTGATGCTATGTTATTTATTGGTAGAGGGAAAGGTATGATTTCAGAACTAAAATATCAACTTTTTGCTAAATTTGAAATGAAAAATCTTTGAACAACTAAACACATTCTTGATATGAAGATTAAAAGAGATAGAGTGAATAGAAAGCTATTTCTTGGCCAAAGTAAGTATGTCAACTAAATTTTACAAGGTTTTATATGCAGGATTGTAGACCATTATGTATTCCTATAATTTTAGTTGGAACACAGTTATCTATTTTAGATTGTCTAGCATCTCCATTAGAGATGGAAGACATGAGTAGAGTTCCTTACTAGAGTGCAGTTGGAAGTTTGATGTATGTTATGGTTTGTAATAAACCATACATTGCCCAAGTAGTGGGAGTTCTTTCTAGATATATGTCTAATCCTTGTACAGTTCATTGGGATGCAATTAAAAGAGTCTTCAAATATTTGCGGGGTGCCTAAAATTATTCCTTATATTATCATAGCAATATGAATAAAGATGATATTTCCCTTGATATTCATGGCTATGTTTATTCAGATTGGGCAAGTGATGTTGATAGCAGAAAATCTACCAATGCTTATGTGTTTACTTTAGTTGGTGGTGTAGATAATTGGATGAGTAAGCGATGGGCTATGGTTTCTTTTTCCACTACTAAAGAAGAGTATATGGCAGCTACTTATGCTTGTAAATAATCCATTCTTTCTTAAGAAACTGGGTTTAGATATTGGAATAAAACAAGGTGCAATGACAATTTATTATGACATCCAAAGTGTGATATGTCTAGCCAAGAACCCAACATTTCATGCTAGGACCAAGAACATTGATGTATAGTATCATTTTTTTAGAGATATGGTCAAAGATGGTAGGGTGAAGCTGGTTAAGGTAGAAAATTTAATGAGTTTTACTAATTATTTTAACTAAGCCTGTGAGCA
Source organism: Sequoia sempervirens (assembly GCA_007258455.2). Taxonomy (NCBI): domain Eukaryota; kingdom Viridiplantae; phylum Streptophyta; class Pinopsida; order Cupressales; family Cupressaceae; genus Sequoia; species Sequoia sempervirens. The sequence goes on along the minus strand of VDFB02105785.1, from coordinate 156,358,851 downwards.
CAGAGAAGTTTAGATGGTGTTAAGAGACTATGGGATTTTCTACCCCTAGCAATTAAAGAGATGATATTTACACCCTCACATTTCTCTTTTAAGGTGTTCGACAAGTGGGAGATTTGTTGGGAAAATGTGTCTCAATCTTGCAATTATTTATGATTTATTTTTGATAGGATGTATATATACTTATATATATTTCTTAGTTACATCGATAGGTGTATACAATGGGAGCAAAGAGAAAAATGTGAGAATGTTAAATTTTTTAGGAACTCCACAAATGGTCTACATACATTAAATAATAATATATTGTAAATCTAGACCATTCAATATTAGATTTTAGATCCAATGGTAGATATTTTGTTGTCCTATATTGTCCTATAATTTAATCCTATTTTATGAGGGTGTTGTATTATGGCTGCCTCAAAGAGAGTGAGCGTTTGGTAGAGTTTGTGTTGTCTCTTGATCTTTGAGTGGTGATACTCCTATGACAAGTTTACTCTGCAAGAATATTGTGGGTATGTGCAGGTTCATGATGGGCCAAAAAGTGGCAATATGATGGGTATGTGGCTGATGAATTTTTTTACCCAAAATTGATGAAACAAAAAGGGTTTTTAAAGGAAATTCTCAGCTTTCCAACAATATAAATTATGCTTTACTTTGAATTAAACAAGTAATTATTATTTATTTTCTATTCAAATTATGACTAAAGTCCTAATTGATAGGCTAATTCAAAAAAATCTATAGCTTTCAAATGGTATAACATTTTTTTAATCCAAAACATGCATCACATTCTATGCTTCGCATACTATAGGATTAAAAAAAGAAAAATTGAATTTCATGAAGTTTTGACCAAGTTAAGGTGGCTAGACATATGAGTTTTTATATTTAAAAAAAAAATAAACAAAATATTCATAGTTAATTATTTACTTGGGAAAAAATTACATAAAAATATGCATCACATCGGGACATGATTCCTCTACTTATATCTAAAATATTATTAAAAAATATTATCATTTTATTGTGGTTAGGTTGGTCAGACAGACACTTATTTTTTTCCCTAAAATTTCAGTACTACTGGATTGAAATTTCAAATTCTCACCAAATAGATTTTATTTAAAAAAAAAAACCTAGTAGTTTAGAAATTACATTCAATTTTCTACAAATTCTATTGTTACATATTTTTATAATAATATAGATAGATTATTCAAATTTTTACATCAAGTTTCCTAACTTTGATTTTTTAAAATTTTTTGCCACTTAAGGGCCTATTTTTTTCATGATGATCCTACACATACATGCAATCTTCCTCTAGGGTGTTCTAACCTGGGACCAAATCTTTGTTTGAGCTATTCTTTACAGTGTCAAGTAGCATAGTGACCAAGACTATCTAGTTAGTAGATGCCTATTACTAGTTGCCACTTTTTACAGCTCCTTTGTAAGTGTTCTATTGATAGGGTGTCCTCCCTCCTTGATAAGTTTGCATGGGAGGCTTATGATGTGTCACCTGTTGATGTTAGATAAGGGCTAGCTCATTTGCAAAGGACCACATGAGGCTCTTCATATCATTTAAATTTGTTGCTAATGAAGAGAAGGCTGATGTGCTAGGTTGTGAGCCCAGGTACACATACATGGATGGTGGTGGTGCAGTCGGTGTGCTAGGGAGTGAGGAAAAAGTACTAGGAGTTACTTCCTCTCAAGTTCCACTAGAGATCTCTATGAACATGGCCATCTATGATCATGGTGGAATATTTTTGATGTCAATTAGACTATTCTCTATGCGCACAACCAAATTGTATGTGTTGGAAAGGTATCTCCTCACATTGATTATATCAAGACTATGAAATCCAAATTGAAAGCCTTTAGATAGAATATGAACACCATATCTATTAGAAGCCTGACTATCATAGGAATCCTCTGCTAGGTTTTGTGAAACTTGGTGTTGAAGTTAACCATATCCTCCTACAGGGCTCTCTTGATCATGATCAATTGCTGCAGTAGGGAGGATCGATCTCCTTTCTTTGAGAAGTGCTTGAATAGTTTCTCCCTGAGTTCATCCCAAGAGCAAATGGAGCTGGAGGTTAATGATCTATACCAATCTTGAGGTTTCGCTTTGAAAAATGCAACCAGTAGTTTCAAGGAAACATTTTCTTCTATAATGTTACATACCTCTGCTATGTCCTAAAGATGCTCAGGAGGGGCTTTAAAATCCTCCCCATTAAACCTTGGAATTGCTTTGAGGGAATTGTTAGGTATGGTGGGCCACACATCCTGGGGCATGGGTGGAAGCAGTGGACTACCACTATTCCTACATATAGAATTTCTATGAGTAGGAGCACCTAGGCGAGCCATTGAGAACATATTCCTATGGATGGGGTAGATGGGTATTCTAATTTGGATGGTTCAACCTCCTGGGGGAGTGGATAAATCTCTAGATTGTGGGAAAGAAATTATTTTATTACTCTTGATATGTGATAGAAAAAATGTAGCTCATCTTCTCCTAGGGGCCAAAGCGGGTAGCTGGGAGTACTAGAAATTGCCCCTGGAAGATTCTCTTGTTTGAAATTTGGGAATGAGATTTCCAGCCTCTCTTCTTAGTCTTATTTATAAAATATTTTTAAAAATATCTAATTAGATATTTGTGAAAAACTCGGGTCCCACTGAGCATGCCAAAAAAAACTATTGGTCATAAAATCTTGCACCTCTTGGAACAAACTTATGGGAAACTTAGTGAGTGGGGGACCAAATTGTGCCTCACTAATTGACCTCCTGAATTTTTAAATAAATTTGTCTCCTCTTTGTATATGAGAAAACGGGAAAATAGAAATGTAGGGAAAAACATAAAGATAGTGATGTGCCAAAGCTTTTACAACATTTCAAACATTAAAAATTTCTTATTCTTGATTAAATGGACACAAAATGCCACAAACCCTTCATTGTTGGGAAGAGAAAGAACATAAAAAGCTAGAGAAAGCACAATGCGGTCATTCAAATCTCCCCATGGGAAGCACCCATTAAGGTCTGATAGGATTAAAAAACCCTAGAGATTAACAAGAATATTTAGATATTCACATATTCCTTCCTCTTATATAGCATAATATGAAAAGTGCCATATCCTTTATAGAAAATGAAAGAGTATGGTGAACATTATCCAGTTTCTGAAAAAGATAGCATTAAATATAAAAGGCTAACAACATGTAGAATAATCATCCAAACTATCTACATAAGGCTTTAACATAGTACTCTCAACATATATGATATAAGATAAATAAATTGGTAATGAAGGCCATAAAATGCACAATTCCAAAGATTTCTTTTTAATAGACCCAATTCTTGTGATAAATTAATTGAAAATAGAGGTCAGATGCCAATCCAATTAATAGTCTTAACAAATATAACATGCCCAAGAGCATAAAGAGTTCTTTGCAAAAATCCCCCTACCCTTGGAAAACTATCTCTTTTTTTTTCTAAAATATTCTTTTTTTCTATTTTCATCTTATTTGTGAACCCCCCCTTTATAGCCAAAAGAAGAAACCAATGTCGTGAGAAATAGAGAAGAACAACTGCTAGGTGTCTAAATTTGATAGATCATAATCAAATCTAGAGCCTGATTAGATTGAAAATATCTTCACTCATAAATTTTTTATCTGCCTCATTTATGGCTCCAAAATTTTATAGAAGCTCTATGAAGATATGTTATAAAATAATTAGATCCTAGATTGGTCATTTAAAGCATAATCCAATCAGCCACAATTAATGATGATGTCACCCCAAAATTCTGCCCCTGAAAGTAAGAGCTTCGTCACGCTGCCTGATAGACTATGCCAAAAAGAGATACCTCCATAGTCTACATGATCCACTCAACGAAATGGCTGACGTGGCAAGCTGGTGAGGGAATTTAGAATTTATGAGAACAGTTTCAAGGAATTCCCCAAGAGGCAAACATGCATCCCAGTTTAGGCCCGAAAGGAAAACAATATATAGAATAGCTACACAACCACCATGTAGTGCATTGCATGCCTTTCTACAAGAATAATCATTTTCCTTCGGGCATGGACCATCATAAAGTGGAAAGGAAGTAAGGGCCCAAAACAAAAATGTTTGAAGGAAAAATTTTCTCCACAATATACACACCCAAAATGGAAATAGGGTAAGATGCAATTTGTAAATGCAGTTTTCATATTCTAAACAAGATAATTTGTTGATTACACTACATATGCAAAAATCTAAAAATGAATTCTTGTAAATACAATTTTGAAATCACACAATGCACTAAATGTACCAAATTAAGCTAAATATGATGAGATTAATGAAATAGAAATTTTGTAAACTATAATAGAAATGTGAAAGCAATAAACATAAATGTAGAAATGAATATTTTAATGCCTATAAATTCATATTATGACTTGATCAAGGACTCATTTGAATGGGTCCTCGATGAGGTTATTGAAACAATTTTTTATATATTTTTAAAGTTTTTTCCAATGTATTTTCATATTCAGGTTTGTTACAACAAGTTTCAGTTTGATTTTCTATAGGATGTAATGTGAAATTTAAGTGCAAAATGTGACAAAATGATAACCTCAAACACCTAATTTGATATGTAATTTTTGTTTCAATTTTCAAGTGCAAGTTAATATGATGTAAATGATATGCAAATGATATGCAATATGACTTATTTTTTTGTATTTCATATATTTAAAGAATGAAAAATATACAATCCTAAAACCTTTAATGAAATGAAAAGTTGAATGCAAATTAGACACCCTAAATGAGAGCTAATTCAATGCAAATGAATTCAAGATCTAAATCTAGGAAGAAAAGGACTCCAAAATCAAAAATTACAATGCTCAAAAGTTTGAGTTCACCATAATGAAACATAGCAAAATAGGTTTATCAAAATGAAACAAAATGATGAACCAATTTCTTCTAGTTTGATTTGATATGCAATCTATAATATGAAAATGAGGGACATAAATTAAATCTAATTGAAATTATAATGAAAAGGGAGATCTCAAAAGAGTCAAATGTTGTGTACCTATCACCAAATTTTCTTTTTCTTAATGTAAAAGGGAGATCTGCTTTGTGATTCCCAATTGATTTCTAGATCTGAAACCCTAATTTGCAACCTGTAGAAGCCTTCCATGTATCTCCAGTGCAAGGTGAAAACTTTGACAACTTTATGCACTTTGACACCTTTCTCCAAACTTTCTCCTCAATGGGTCCTTAATCTAAACCTACAAATCACACACTAGAGAGAGAGAAAAATGTTGTTTTGTTAGTGGAAAGGGGTTTTCCTTGGTCAAACCCCATTTTGGTAATCAAACCTTGAAATGGAATTAAATAGGAATGAAGAATAGTGAACGAACAAAATATGATGTTGCAACTCACCAAACCCTTGAAATAAAAGGCTGCAAACATGTATGAGATGGATCCAATGGATGTAGTTCTTGACCCTTATTTGAATAGGATAGATCTTCAGTTGAATGCTAGCTTGAATAATGAAACCCTACATCACAATTATTAGCTAAAGAAAAAACATGATTCCTAAAGACTTTGACATGATGCTTGATGCTTGAATAATGCTCTAAAATGCTTGATAATCTTCCCTTGAAGACTCATGAATGCTCTTGTAAACACTTGAATGCTCTTGTGAACTCAACTTTGCTATAAGGATTCTCATTCAACTTGATAGGTGTAAAATGAGTGAAAGAAACTTGTATTCATACTTAATTACACAATAATTCCTGAAATTACAACACTACAAGCTGACATCAGATCTAGGAGGATAAAATATTGCCAAGAATTTGAATTAATTTTAATTTTGGACCACACGGGACTCATATGCCCAAGGTGGCATATGAGTCTCATTAGGCATAATTTATGGGACCAAATTCAAAAATGCTTAGAAAAGTATAAAACTAGGATCAGGACCCAAAACCCTAGGTGGGACTTGTATGCCCAAGGAAAAATGGCGTAGTATGCTTTGTATGGCTTAGGACATTGAGCACACCCACTTTCCAATTATTTCGTTGAAAGATAAACCTAGAGATCTCAATGTAAAGGAGAAAGAGATCTTGCAATAGGGCTATCGTAGGATGTTGATTGTCAAAAAATGAGGGGTTCACCACCAAGCTAGGGCTTGGAAAGAAAAATACAATGCAAATCAAAATTCTTAACCCTAATTCAATGCAATCTTTCACTAAATGACCTAGAAATGCATGAAAATGAAAACAAAAAGTTTTAAGATGAAATGTGTTCACCTAGAAACCTGAAGATGATTGAATATAGCTCTAAAATGCTAGAAATTCTGACTTTAATGCTGATTGGGAATCATACGCCAAGCTGGGTGAATCAGTCACATATCTGGGTTTCTATGTAGAAATACGAATCTGGCAAATGGGTATCTGAATTTGTAAAAACTTGAATTTTGAACTAAATTGTGACTCATACACCAGAACTAGAGAATCATTCTAGTTAGGGTTTTCTAAAGCTTCAAAATCTAAATATTTTCTTCAAAGTTTTCTCTACACTTCTTGATTGATTTCTAAATTTGAAACCCCAATTCACAACCTGTAGAAGTCCTCCAAATATCTCCAATGCAAGGTGACAACTTTGATAACTTTAGGCACTTTGAAATTTTTTTCCAAGCTTACTCCTTAATGTGTCTTCAATGTAAAGTGATGCAGAGAAAAGACTACTTCAAATCAATCTTGATACTTTGCAAACAAAGAATCACTGCTTTCAATCACTAGGCAAGTCCTAGTTCATCTTAGGAAAAAGACTACAAATATTTGTTGAATATTCTTTATTTAATCCAATCAAGAAACACATCCTTGGACTGTTATAACTCCCTTGCAGTTCCTATTGATGCCTTCCAAACTTTCATTTCATCAACCAACACAATATAATTCATCATTTCATGAAATCCTCAAACATTTATGGTTTTATGCATGTCATCCTACAAAATTAAGCACATAGACTTGAATAACTTGTAGAAATCGAAGAATTAAGACCTCTCCTTTGGAGGATTATTGGAAAGCATAAAAAAATACCTTCCCACAAATTTTCATTAAATTTCAATAGTGGGAAGTCAAGATATCAATTAATTACACCTATTGGAAACCCTAGGGCAGTTTCAAACCTGTTGTTACAAAAACTGCTATAACTTTTACAAATCCAAATGAAAATCAATCAAACCACTTGAAAAAGAAACTAGATTAAATTACAAAACTTTTCCAATTTGTTTCAGATCAAAATATGAAAGGCGCAATCCATACAATGGTATGTACAAGATCATCATGGAAAAAATAGGCCCTTAAGTGGCAAAAAAATTAGAAAAAATCAGAGTTAGGAAAATTGACATAAAAAATTGAATAAGTTATCTATATTATTTCAAAAATATGTAAAAATTGAATCTATATAAAATTGAATGTAGTTTCTAAACAACAAGGTTTATTTTAAAAAAAATCTATTTGGTGAAAATTTGAAATTTCAATGAAGTAGCACTTAAATTTCAAGGGGAAAATAAAAAGTAAGTCTTTGTCTGACCATCCTAACCACAATAAAATGATAATATTTTTTTATAAGATTTTAGATATAAGTAGAGGACTCATGTCCCAATGTGATACATATTTTTTGTATTTTTTTTCAAGTAAATAATTAATTGTGAATTTTTTATTACAACTTTTAAAAAATATAAAAACTTGTATGTCTAACCACCTTAACTTGGTCAAAACTTCATGAAATTCAATTTTTGAATTTTTAATCCTATAGTATGTGAAGCATAGAATGTGATGCATATTTTGGATTCAAAAATTGTGTTACCATTTGAAAGCTATAGATTTTTATCAATCGGCCTATCAATCAGGACCTTAGTTGTAATTCTAATAGAAAATGAATAATAATTATTTATTAAATTCAAATTAAAGCATAATTTATATTGGTGGAAAGCTGAGAATCTCCTTTAAAAATCCTTTTCATTTCATCAATTTTGTGTAAAAAAAGTCATTAGCCACATACCCTACACATACCCATCATATTGCCACTTTTTGGCCCATCATGATCCTGCACATACCCACAACGTGCTGCAACAACTTGCAAATTTAAGAAGAAATAGTATTCTAGGGCTACTAATTGTAAAATTGCTATAACTTTCTCATAACTTAGTGAAATTTGATGAAAGGAAAATAAATTGAAAGTAGATTCACGTTCCAACACACTCCAATTGATTTTTAGGTAGATAAAATTGCTATAACTTTCTCAAAAAATGCTTGTTTTCATTTACCAAATCTTCCACCTCAATGCCTTCAACCCCTAATTCAATTTTGGAGGGTGTATTTATACATTTTACATCCATCACAACTATTTCCAACTACCTTTTAATTAATTTATTCATAAAACATCATTTTGCCACTTTTTGCCACTTTTTGCCACTTTTTGAGCAACATTGACAACTTTTAAATTTTTTGACCAATAAGCCTATAACTCTCCAAAAGTGATCAATATGATCCCAAATGGTCATAAATGACCTTATTAGACAAAGAACATGAAAACAAATCATAAAACCAAAAATTGACCATATTGCTTGAAGGTGCCCCTACACCATAAACCTACAAATCACACAATAAAGAGAAGAAATATGTTGTTTTGTTAGTGGAAAGGAGTTTTCCTTGGTCAAACCCTGTTTTGGTAATCAACCCTTTAGATGAAATAAAATAGGAATTGAGAATTATGAATGAAAAAAATATGATGTTGCAACTCACCAAACCTTAGCAAAGAAGTGTTGCAAACATGTATGAGATGGCTTCAATGGATATAGATCTTGACTATTGCTTGAATAGGATAGATATTAAGTGAAATGCTAGCTTGAATCATGAGACCCTACATCACAATTATTAGCTCAAAAACAAACCTGATTATTGAATACTTTGAAATGATGCTTGATGCTTAAATAATGCTTTAGAATTCTTGATAATCTGCTCTTGAAGACTCTTGAATGCTCTTGTGAACTCTAACTTGCTATTATGAATGCTCATTCATCTTGCTAGGTGTAAAATGAGTGAAAGAAACTTGTATTTATACTTAATTATGTAAGAATTCCTGAAATTACAACACTACAAGATGACATCAGATCTAGAAGGATAAAATCCCACCAAGAATTTGAATTAATTTTTATTTTGGGACACATGGGACTCGTTCATCCAAGGTGGTGAATGAGTCCCATTAGGCATAATTTATGGGACCATTTTCAAAAATTCTTAGAAAGGTGTAAAATCTAGATTGAGACCCAAAACCCTAGGTGGGACTCATATGCCCAAGGTGGCATATGAGTCCCAAACCACCAAATCTAGGCCACACAACATAAAAACACCTAAATCATGATTGGATATTGAATTTTTTCAGGATTATCCTCAAAAAGATGCATTAAATGAGGATTTTGGATGTAAAATAAGGCCAATTAAAGAATAAAGAAGCCCAAATATTAATGAAAACCCTAGAAAATTTTGAATGTGTGTTACAATACTCTAAATAAGGTAGGATTAAGGTTAAAAAGAGATTTATTAGGTTCATTTAATTAATAAAACCTCAAAATTTTTTAAAAATGTGTTACAAAACTTCACAACACTTTAACAAGGTACCATTTAAGTTCATTAGTCCACAAAGGCACAAGACCTAATGTGAATGTGTTAGACATATTACAAGACTAAATCAAGGCACCATTAAGCTTAGTTAACAAGGAGGTCCCAAAAAAGCAAGGAAAAGGGATACTTTTTCCATTGCCACATTTAGCCCCCACTTTCGTGAGAGGATGAACTTCCTTTAAACTCACACTAAGGTAGAAAAAACCACGTCAAGAGGGGTCCAAGTGCATGGATACCAGTAAGATAGGATGAAATGATCAAGAGGGGTGATCAATCTCCCAAGATCAAGATCCTATGGAAAACCATCATAGGCAAAAAACAACACACATGAAAATGATATAAGAGATACAAAAAGGTACAAGCATGTGCTTCCAAAGGCATAAAGAAAATGAAAAAAAAAGGGACAGAGCAAGCTTTGACTATTTTTCCATCACAATGTTGATAAAATCTAGACTATTTTTTTGAAAAATGCATGCTCGCTATGAGGAAATGAAACTTCAAGTTGTGTGTTGGGTGAGAAATCCAAGAAGGTGAGACACATGCACACATGACCATCATGTACTCACACACACATGTGAGTGGCTAAGGGAAAGTCATGCCCTCATTCGTCTTCTTGTCAAACCATACCAAAGCTATACCTCCTCATAACTTTAATAAGGCACCACACAAAAAATTATTTTCAAGTTTCATGAGACAACCAACATTTCTCATGCTTAGAGCTCATGAAAAAATAAGATGGTTGTATAGGAATGCAAGTTGTGTTGTGCAAGGTGGCCATATAACTAAAAATGTAAGTAACATTCAAGGGAGTATTTCTTAGTTCATGTAAGGTCTTTAACTTAGGGAACATTGTGCCTAATTTCTCAAAGAGTGGACCAATCAAAGAATAGAAGATTCACAACTTAGGGGATGTAGTGTGTCGCATCAAGCCACTAAGAGAAATGCAATATGCTAAGATATATCACGCTCTTGAAGGACATCACACCTAATGTCAACCACAAAGAGAAAAATGCATCACATGAAATAAAAAAATTGCACCATGAACCATGAAAAGGAAAGAAAATGCAAAATAATAATGCCAATGTTTGCCCCTAGTTTAAAGAAACTACTAAACACCATGCTGTGAGAAATTACTTTGAAGTAGCAAATGAAAAATGCTGACAATAAAGAAGACATGGTGCTAACTTGGAAATACCTATGCTAAGTCATATGTTTCCAAATAAAGCTATGTCATGAGAAGAACAAGGGGTTTCCACCAAAATGAAAACACCAAAAATTTAAGGGATCTATGGATTTTGGGTCAGTATGTTCTTGCTGCAATGTTTATAGAGAGCTCAGAACTGTCATCATTCACCAAATACTCATAGAACGAGAAGAATGACACAAAGAGAGCAAAAACAAAGATAAATCTTTTAGATCAACATGGAAGAAACATGAATTTCTCAATGCCTTGTGTTGTCCCCAAAAGGAAAACAAAAGACAAGGAAAAGATTGAATCATAGATTTTTGGCTCCAATGTACTCTCTAACTGTTCTAGGGTTTTTTCACCTAAAAGGAGAGAGCCTAGGCCAAAAATGCTAAGGGTTTCATTCAAATTATGTTATGTGTGATGTTATATGAACTAAATGAGGTGATATAAATGCAATTAAGTGATTTATATAACTAATTTATATAACTAAAAATGTATGCAAAACTAAGATTTATGCTATGTTTCAAAACACAGTTTTGTTTGCAAAAAGCTTGTAAGAATGAACAAAAATGCAAATTAAACTAAATAGAAAGTTATTTTTAGAATTTGTGCACCTGGGAAATAGGAGAAGATTGGAAAAAAATATAGAAAACTGACGAAATATGAATTTGAGCTAACTGGGACTCATTTGCCACCCTTGGGGAATTAGTCCCAGTTCTCGGTTTTTCTACATGGAAACTATTTTCTATCAACTGGGAAGTAGAATCTACATCTAACTCAAATCTTCACCTCAAGAGGGGATCATTCTCCATGCATGGTGAATCAATCCACTTTGGAATTTCTACAACTTCAAATTTTTGTCATGTACCTTGACACCTCCACAACAATTTTTGATGGAAACCTTAATTTGGATCTCAAAAAATTATTCCAAAATAGCTTAAAATTGTTTTTCTAATGGGGGGTTTTCCTTGGTCAAACCCCTAGTTGGGTAATTAAACCTTTAATGGAGAAAAATTTGCATAAAACCCTCACCCTAGATGTGTTAAAGACTAGGAAAGTTTGAATCATAACAAAAATCCTATTCTATTGTTCTAGAATAAGAAATGCAAAGATTATTTATATGATGCAAGATCTCAACCCTAGAAACCTTACAACACATGAAAAATAGGAATGAAATGACATGCAAATGATAAACAAACAAAATGAAAACCTTAATTTGAAGATAGAGTGAAAATGGAAGATGGAATTAATATGAAACCAAGTCATTAGGTGTGATTTGGTGACTAGTTACACCTCTTCACCCTAGATTTCTTTATGATTCACCATATGCATCCATTGTCAACCCTTTTCAATTTTGGATCTTGACAAGAAGAGTGAGATTCAAGACCTATAAAAACCCTAGTTTTTTGCCCTAAAACTTCAACTTTGGCTAATGAGACTTGTTGTGGAAGACTTGAATCTAGAAATTGCTCTTGAAAAATGACCGAAAGATGTATGAAATAACATAAATGAGTATTTATAAGAAACAAAACCTTATTTTATTGCTATTTAGACCTAAGAGGCTGAAATTCACTAGAAATTCAAATTAAATTAATCAAATTCCAACTCAAAATTAAATTTACCCTCAAAAGGGACTCATTTTCCAGCCATGGCGAATGGGTCCCACTAGAGGGGACTCATTCGCCCAAGGTGGTGAATGGGTCCCCCTACTAATTTTTTAAGGTGGGTTTTTAGGGTATGAGATAATTAAGTGTTGTTTGTCAGGTTTTATGTGATTTATCAGGTAAAAAAAGCTTCTAGATCAAAAAATTTGTGTCTTAGGGGCTATAAATGTTGTTTTGAAGGGTAAATGAAGTGAAGGAACTCAAAAGTGGGTCCAATTATGCATGAAATTGTCTCTTTTCTCAAGAGGGTCCAATATTCTACAGCACAAAGATAAAGGAAAATAAAAGTAAAGGAAAATCTTTTGGATCAAAATGGAAGAGACATGAATGTCTCGACACCTCGTGTCATCCCCAAAAGGAAAACACAAGAAAAATATTTACGACATAAAGGAGAATGTAGGTACAAATAGATGAATGTTACAAAGAGAGAGAACATCAAACAAAACATCATGGGGGATCACAATATGCACATGCAATCACACGAAAAGAAAAAGAAATAATGCAAAGAAACTAGTAAGGCACATGCAAGTCAACCTGAAGTAGGTCATCTACATCCCAATCATGTTCATTATATTCCAAAGGCAGAAAACTAGCTAAAGGGAAAATTTAGCATGTGTCAAATTAGGGCCATCACCAGGTTCAACACTCTCCTTAGGAGAATTGTCGTTTAAGCCCATGGAAGAGGAAAACAATGTATTCAATTTATTATGCACTTCTTTGTCAATTTTGGTAATCTCATCATCATTTTCTAAGTTAATCACAATAGGAGGTCAAATGATAATGTCTAATGAAGGGTTTGGCTCTTGTTGTGATTACACTATAGGATATTTTTGTTTCGGTGAAGGGGGAGGTTCGTCATGCATTGCTCAATCTATTTTGGATATTGATTTGCTTTGTTGTTTCTTTCATTTAACTTTCAAGCAAGGGCACAACTTCTATGCATATGCTCTTTAGACCCTCTATCTTTTTTAGTTGTCTCTTGGTCTTTTGTAGGAACCATGAGAGGTTTTTCGACCACTTTCTCTTTAAGTTTATAAACTTTTTTATTCTTGGAGGTGTGAAAGGATTGTTTTCATTGTCTTTTGGTCTTTTGCAGGAAGTAGGTGAAGTTTTTGTCTTAGGTTGGTCTTGGTCAATTGGAATTTCTTTAAGCTCAATCATGGTTTCATGAAGGATGGTAGGCTTGGTCATAGGTTGAAGCACATTTTAGAGGGATAATTCTTCTATTTTCCTTGCCTTGAATTTTTGATAGAATTTGAAAAAGATGCCTTCTTATGGTTTGATAGGTTCTATAGGCTCGAGCCAAAATAAATCTAATGAAAACTTTCCACGAGAGGACAACGGGTTAAAGCCACTATGATGGATAGTAAAGATTTCATTGTCAAAGTGAAACTTTAAGCATTTGTGTACAACTGAAGGGAATTCATTCATGGAGAAAATCCATGGATAGCCTAGCTTCACACAAAATTGGTCTGACTATGGGATGATTGAGAATGAGACATCTAATGTTTTCAAGCCTATTTGTAAAGGAAGAGTGATCGGTCCCATCATAGGGAAAGCAAAACTGTTATGCTTCTTGATCCATACTTTTGGTTTATCATATATATCTTGGTAGAGTTCATGCAAGAGTAAGAATTTCTTGGTGATCAGGTTCTTTCCACTGACAGGATCTATTAATATCTTGTTAGGGGGCTTATCATAGATTAGATTGGCTATCTAAAGAGGACTATCAAGCACATGTTCAAGTATATCTTGTGAGGATAAAGTAATCTCAAGAGGATTCTTAGTTTGGCCCTTACGAGGAATGAAATCTATCGCTCCTACCATGTCATCCATAGGATCATTTCGTATAGGATCATGTTGAATAGAATCATTGTTATCATCATCCTTATCAAGATTCATCACATCACTCTTTGTAGTCTCACTGGCTTTGATAAATGAAATGTTATGATTAGGCATAGGGTTGGTAAAAATTTGAAAGTTTTGGTTAGGAGGGGAAACAAACTTATTTCCTTGATCATTAACACCTCCAGCAGAAAGACGAACAAAATCAATGAGGTCTTGCACAAGGTTTTTAAGACACAATGTTTCGTATCATGTCCATTTTGTTGGTGATAATAGTAGTAATAATTTGGTCTATATTTTGTGGGAAATGGTATATTAGGATCAAGTGTTTTAATGGGAGGTTTTTTCTAGGAGTTGTCACATTGTGTTGTGAAGGGTATTGCGTAAGGGGTTGAATTTCCTTTTCAGGTCCCCATAGCTAAAGGGTATCATGGTCTAAACAACAACTACTTGGTTATTGACATTCTCGGTTGTTTGTTGAGGAGGATTAAGTTGAAGGAATTCTTTATTCTATTTTATAAAAGGTTGGTAATTCTTTTGGTTTTTGGACTCAGGCTTGTCAATTTAGCTAGAAGTGGACTTTGCGTCACAACTGCTAACTGAATTTTGATAATCAGGGAGGGCAGTACACAATTGCATGAAGGACGAGAATTTCATCACAGTAAGTTTATCTTGTATCTTACTTAGCAAATTTTCTATGAACATCTTTTCAAGGTGAGGATAGGGAACCTTGACACTGATTTGGAAATAAAGTGATTGATAACATGAGATAAAGTCGATAATCTTTTCTTCTTCTTTTTTCTTACATCTCATCAAATTAGCCAATGCCATTTTAGGGGTTGTATGCACTTGGAAATGGTTGACGAATGCCTCAAAAAGTTCATTGAATGAAAGAATTGAGTTGTTTGGTAAAGAAGAAAACCACTCCAAGACTATACCTTTCTAGGACCTTGAGAAAAGTTTAGCCAAGAGTTTATCATCAAGGAAAAAGTCACTAAATAATGCAGTATAAGTATTAACATAGTTAGAAGGATCTCCCTTTCCCCCATATCTCTCGAATCTAGGCACCTCTACAACTTGTGGCATTGGTGTTCATAATATCTCTAAATATAAGGGTACTTATTTTGACATAATATGTAGGTTGATGGTGGAATTTTTTTTTTGAAGGGATGAAACAGTTTGGAAGAGTTGATTTATGAGAGGGTCATTTCTTGTGTTATGAGAGGGAGGTGAAAAAGGTGAAGGTGTGTATGTGTTCAATGGACAAGTGAATGGAATTCTTATAGGTGGTAAGGTGGTAAGGGATATGATGTGCTATGCCACAAAGGTACTATGGATGCTAGCATAAATACCCAAGGAAGGAATCACATTACTAGTCGGTTGCATTGTTGTTGTGATTTGAGGGTTGGTATAGGTAGGTATTCATGCAATTTTTTTGGGAGGAGGAATTTGAATTCCTCCTTGGCTTGTGACATTTCTTGTAGGCAAGGGATAACTAGTGGTTGAGGTGAGGTGTTCTCCAAATATTTGAACTATGTTTTTCACAAGGTCAAGTCAATCTTCCCTTTCAAGAATGAGATGAATGTTATCTATTGTAGGGATAGTAGTTGTTGAAATATTGTCATTTTGAACTTGATGTTTTAGGTATGCTAAGCCTTCATGAATTTGAATTATGTTTTCTTGTGGAACACTTGCAACCATTGTTTTAACATGTGTTACACTACTTGAAGGTAAAGATTTGTTAAGGGTATGGTCTACAACTAGTGTGCTAGTTTCAATACTAGGAGTGAAAGAGCTAGAAAACCCAAGATCCATGATGATTTTGTTATTGCAGGATGGCATGAGTCTCGAACTTCATCTCACTACAATATTACCAATAGGACACCAAATACTCATGCAAGGGATAATAAATCTAAAATGGATATAAATGCAATATAAGCTAAGAACAATGAAATGACTATAATAAAAAATTTGTAAACTAAAGGAGAAAGGTATAAACAACAAACAAAACCTCAGAAATAGAGCTTTAAATTCTATAAAATATAGTGTAGAATCTGCACTAAGACTGATTCACCGAGAGGCACGTATGCGTCTCAATGAGGGATTTTTTAAAAAAATTCAAAAAAAATCAATTGATTTTTATGGTTTTTATGTTATATGATCTATAACCTAAGTGAAGAAGTAGATTTTGTATGTTTTTTACTGATTTAAGTTGCAAAATTGCAAGCTATATGAACTTTCACTAATGCAAAATTTAGAAACCATAGAATGCAAATTAAATAATGTAAACCCTAATGCAATGCTAATGCAAGCAAGATATAGGATTATAATGTAATCAGAATTAGAATGTTCTAAATTCAAGTTCACCAAAATGAAACAATGGAAAATGGGATAGTATTCTCTCATATGGCTTAGGACATAGAGCACAACCACTTTCCAATCAATTCATTGAAGGATAACCCTAGAGATCTCAATGCAAAGGAGAAAGAGATCTTATAATAGGGATATCCTAGGAGGCTAATTGTAAACTAATGAGGAGTTCACCACCAAGCTAGGGCTTGGAAAGATAAATGCAATGCAGTCTTTCACTAAATGACTTTGAAATGCATCAAAATTAAAACAAATATTTGTAAGATGAATTGTGTCCACCTGGAAACCTAAAGGTAATTGAATGAGGCTCTAAAATGCTAAAAATTATGACTTTATTGTTGATTCAAACTCATATGCCAAGCTTGGTGAATTAGTCTTAGATTTGGGTTTCTATGCAGAAATAAGAATCTGGAAAATCGGTTTCTGAATCTATAAAAACATGAATTTTGACTTAAAATGGGACTCATATGCCAAAACTAGAAAACCAGATGAGTTAAGGTTTTCTAAAGCTTAAAATTTTGAATATGGTCTTGAAGGTCTCCTCTACACTTCCTGATTAATTTTTGGATCTGAAACCTTGATTTGCAACCTATAGAAATACTCTAAGTATCTCCAATGCAAGGTGAAATCTTTGTCAACTTTAGGTACTTTGAGAACTTTCTTTGGGGTTATACCTCAATGTGTCTTCAATCTAAACCTACAAATTATACACTAAAGAGAGTTAAAAATGTTGTTTTGTTAGTGGAAAAGGGTTTTCCTTGGTCAAACCTTATTTTGGTAATCAAACCTTGAAATTAAATAAAATAGGAATGTAGAATGATGAATGAACAAAATATGATGTTGGAACTCACAAAACCCTAGCCATGAAGTGTTGTAAACATGTATGAGATGGCTCTAATGGATGTAGATCTTGAATCTTTCTTTAATAAGATAGATCTTGAGTGAAATTCTAGCTTGAATCATGAAACCCTACATCACAACTATTACCTCAAAAACAAACATGATGCTTGAAGACTTTTACATTATGCTTGATGATTGATTAATTCTCTAGAATGATTGACTATTTGCTCTTGAATAGTCCATAATTATCTTGTAATCACTTGAATGCTCTTGTGAAATCTAACTTGCTATTGTGAATGCCCATTCAACTTCCTAGGCATAAAATGAGTGATATAAACTTGTATTTATACTTAATTATGTAAGAATTCTTAAAATTAAAACACTATAAGCCAACATCAGATCTAGGAGGGAAAAATACCAACAATAATTTGAATTAATATTTATTTTGGGCCACACAGGACTCATTTTCCCAAGGTGACAAATGAGTCCCATTAGGGATAGTTTCTAGGACCATTTTCAACAATTCTTAGAAAGGTGTAAAATCTAGATCAGGACCCAAAACCCTAGGTGGGACTCACATGCCAAAGATGGTGTATGAGTTCCAGACCACCAAATTTGGGCTACACAACCTAAAAACACTTGAATCATGATTGAATATTGATTTTTTTTTAGATTATCCTTGAAAAGATGCATTAAATGAGGATTTTGGATGCAAAATAAGGCCAATTAAAGCATAAAGAAGCCAAAATATTAATGAAAGCCCTATAAAAGTTTGAAAGTGTGTTACAACACTTTACAATACTCTAAATAAGGTAGGATTAAGGTTAAAAAGAGATTTATTAGGTTTAGTTAATTAATAAAACCTCAAAAAAGTGTGAAAATGTGTTACAACACTTCACAACACTTTAACAAGGTACCATTTAAGTTCACTAGTCAACAAGGGCCCAAGACCTAATGTGAATGTGTTAGACACATTACAACACTAAATCAAGGCACCATTAAGCTTAGTTAAGAAGGAGGGCCCAAACAAGCAAGAAAAATGGATAATTTTTCCCTTCTCACAAATCTCACTAAGGACTCATTCACCCTATGGCGAATGGATCCTAACTAGTGCTCCAGAAAATTTGTTTCTGGGTTTTTTTCTTCAATGTTTGCACTCCCAGATTCTAGTTGGGAACTGTCTAAAGGAAGGAAATAAAACTTGTAGTTTATTTTTTGTGATTTGACAACTTTTCTTTCATCTTTGACAAATTTGCAACTTTCTTCAATTTTTCTTTCCAAATGATCTTCAACCAAAAACATACAATCACACATCAAAGAGAGAATTTTTTTTTAGGGAATAGGATTTTTCCTCGGTCAAACCCCATTTTGGTAATTAAACCTTGAAATGAAATGAAATATGAAATAAGGAATGATGAATGAGCAAAAAATTCACAACTCACTAATCCTTATTTGAACCTTGGATAAATCTATAATCTATCATGAAGTGGCCTCAATGAATGTAAAGCTTGATCTTGAACTTTGATGTGAAAAAATACCTTTGAATATGGTTGAATTGATCTTCAACACTACATCAACATATGAGCTCAAACAACATGCATGATGCAATACATCTTTGACATGACAATGGAATCTTGATTGCTGCAATAATCTTCTTCAAATATGCCCTTGAATGCCTCAAAAAGTCTCTTGAATGCTATTGATCTCATAAAATTTCTATTAGGACTTGAACATAAAAAAATGCTAGGTGAAACTAGGTGAAATAACCTTGTATTTATACATAACTTAAGATTAATTCCTGAAATTAAAATATCACAAGCTAACATTGAATTATGGATTTCAAATCATTAAAATACTGCCAAAAACATATTTCAAAGAGGGGTCCTAAGACTAAGTGAGGACCCATTCACCATGTGGCAAATGGGTCCTAGGTCACCTACCTAGGACACACATCTTCCATAGTTGAGTTTTGCTAAATGACATTTATGAATTTCGGATTTTATCCTTCGAAATTTGAATTTAATTAGGCTTGAATTTGAATTAAAGGGGCCAATTAAAGAAAATTAACTTCAGTCAATTAATAAATCCCTAGATTAGTGTGAAAGTGTAAAGATACACTTTACAACACCCTAAATAAGGCACAATTATGTTCACTTAATTAAAAAGTTCCCTAAACTTAAAGTGAATATGTAAAACATATTATAACACTAAATTAAGGAAACATTAGGCTCATTTTAATATTAATTATTCCCAAATTAGGTGTGAAAGGGATACTTTTTCCATTACTACAATATGAAAATTTGGATCTGCATCATGTGATATTATGTGTAATGAAATGTAGTGCATGTATATGTGTATCAATCTGTAAATAAAAAATTCTCTACAATTATAATATGATACAACTAGCTACCAGGGACATGGCTCCTAGAGCCCTCTGGTGCTAGCAATGGAGGAGGTCGTTACTAGTTAGAGGCATGTGAGCGAGATCGGCTTGATCATGACAAAGACATGCTCCATGACCGAAGGGTGATCCCATAATAGTGGTTTACAATTTTTGGCCAAACTGGACTGAAATTATTATTTTTAACTAAATCTTCACATTCGGGCACCTATAGCGGCTAAACTATGAGGAATTTGAAGATGGTACAAACTAGAGTCTCATCAAATTTTGTTTGTAGATTCTAAAAATATTTTTTTCAAAATTTTTGGAATCAAATTGCACTTATTTTTCCATCTCCCACGAAAATAGATTTTTTTAGAAAACAACATTTTTAAAAAGTGATGCACACCGTATAACACATAACTTTTTTTCCATGAAGGATTAAATTCTAATTCTTTCAAATTTAGATTTGTAACTCTGATATCTACTGCTTCCACTTGGTTAGATAGTTTTTTACTAAATATTTTTTCCTTAATCAAGTTTCAAAGTTAAATGAATTACAATTCAAGCACAGCGCAACTGTATAACGCATAACTTTTTTTGTATATGTCAATTTTTTTATTTTTTTTTGTTGGATCAAGGACTTCAATATCTGGTGCACTCATTTTTTTTATTTTAATTTTTTGATAATATTCTATTTTTCCACATGTGAAGAACAAAGAAATTCATTTTCGATGAAAAACCTATGTTTAATAAAACTTAAAAAACAAATACATAACAAAACCAAAACATATTAAATTATATTCATTAGATAGCTTGTTCAGAGAAATACCATAATCATTTGAAATAAATTTTAAATGAATTCATTTGATCCCCCAAAATCTAAATCAAAAGTGATTTTTTATCAGCATTTTGATAGGTGTAAAGGAGACACATTTGTAGGTATGGTTTAAAACTAGCGAGGTTCTATCCAAGGGGTTTTGATCTAAGGTTATTTGATCAAACCTTCTTCAATTGGAATCCTTAAAATGGAACTTTTTAAGGCTTAAATCATTATATTTTCTAAAAATATGTGATTTCAGCTAAAATTTGTTCCTCTCAGCAATTTTAAACCACTATTATGACATCAACATGAAGTCCCTGAAACTCTCCATGTAACTTTGTCACTTGCTCTCTTAAGGATGCAACACACTCTATAAGTGTATCCTCCAATTTTCACATTGCTTCCAACTCATCCGTCAATTACTGAACCTAGGGATGCTAAAGATTAGTATGGGCTATTCTTGAAGCCTCTAATTTCCTTTGGAGACCATTAACTTGGCTCCATAGAGTGTAACATGCTTGCTTGGAACTCATATCGTTTCATAGCTTGGTCTCTCTTAGTGAGGGTAGAGAGGAGCTTTGTGCCCCTCTGATCCTAGTGTTCGATCATCATTGATAGCTCCACAAAACATTGAACCAACTCCACCTAACTCTCTTCATAGGTTGTCTTGAACCACACTATATGATTTGAAAGGAATAATTTTGTTTCTCTTCTATGGTAGGGAGATAGAACAAAAAATTCAAACACTCTCATTCCAGAACAAACCCTAGAGATCTCAACCTCAAGCGTGGAAAGGAGAAAGAGATCTTGAAATAGGGTTGTTCTAGGGATTGATTGTAAAATAATAAGGGGTTCATCATGGGGATAGGGATTGGAAAGACAAATGAAATGCAAAATGTAATTATTAACCCTAATATGATGTATTCTTTCACTAGTAGGCCTAAAAATGCATGAAAAACAAAATAACAAGTTGTAAGAAGAAATGTGTAAACCTCAAAACCTAAAGATAACTGGATGGAGATCTAAATTGCTGAAAACACTAATTTTAATTTCTACTAGGAATCATATGCTAGCCTGGGTGATTTAGTCCTAGATCTAGGTTTCTATACAAAAACTAGAATCTAGAAAATGGGTATCTAAAACTGCAAAAACCTGGAAATTCACCTAAACTAGGAATCATAAGCCAGAACTAGCGGATGTGTCTAGTTAGGGTTTTCTGAAGCTTCAAAGTCTAAATATGGTCTTCAAGGTCTACTCTACACTTCCTAATTAATTTATAGATCCAAAACCCTTATTTGCAACTTGTATAATTCTTCCAAGTATCTCCAATGCAAGGTAACAACTTTGATAACTTTAGACACTTTAAAAAAATTCTCCAAACTTTCTCTTAAATGTGCCTTTGATCTAAACCACCAAGATTTTTATGTGGAAAACCCAAAATGGGAAAACCCATGGTGAGGATTAGCTTAGAATATAGTATAACCAGTTATAATATATTACAAAAGGTTGGCTCACTGCCTACAAAGATACAATATAGAAATGTATTAAAATGAACTAATAAAGTTACACCCAACAAGTGTTGATTTAGTTCCTTTGATGCTCAGTAAATGGACTTTACACACTTCATCATCTTCACATACATGTATTTATTCTTTGTCTCTCTCAATCTCAAATTTTTTCCAATATATATATATATTTGATTCATCTACAAGCATCAATCAGGTC
The DNA here is from genome assembly GCA_007258455.2 of Sequoia sempervirens. NCBI lineage: Eukaryota > Viridiplantae > Streptophyta > Pinopsida > Cupressales > Cupressaceae > Sequoia > Sequoia sempervirens. The sequence continues at coordinate 156,336,380 of VDFB02105785.1, read as the reverse complement.
AGCCTAATTAGATGCAACCCTTATTCACCAAAATATTAATTGTTGGCTTTAAACTTGTACAAAAAATTTCCAAAATAATTCAAGTGTGTAGTACACTACAACATGTCAACATGGACTTAAGATAGGTCATAGATACATCATCACCACAAAATAAATTCATTATCACATCAACTCTTCATTAGGCTAGCTAGAGATAGACCTAATAACAAAATACAACAATAGAATAATGCCAACTCACCATACAAACACTTGTGTACATGAGATTATGAACTTACAAGCTTCTAACATCCAAAAACCATTTCCCAAAACCACAAGTTAAGATATTCAATAGTGGAGGCTTGCAGACCAAAATACCAGAGGATAATAACTCCATACCAGTTCAGAATATTGGATAAGGCTAGAACATGCAATTGCAACTCATATAACATGGTGACATCAATGACAACACAAAAGCTGCATAATGAGATGTTCTTCATTCTTCCAACAATCTCCACCTTTTTCATTGATGGGAACATGTGCCAAAAGAATTTACAAACCTCCCATGTGCAACAAACTCTTCCCTTTTATCTCAATTACATTCTCTCCCCCTTTGACATCAAGGACAAAGGGCGAACAAAAAATATGAATATACATATATATGCAAGGGTAGTACAGAATAGTATAAACTGGAAAATCATTACCCAGAGGAAGGTGAGCCTTGAAGCTCCTTGAGAATACCTTGGAAAGTTTCCTTTCCATTCTCCCAAATCTTAGTAGATATCAAAATTTTGTTTAGAGATTCTAGTTCCATCATACTTTATTTTGCATCATCCAGAGAGCATGGGGTCATATCGATCTTTTCTAAGTTTTTTGCATTTTCCAAAGCATTGGCCACTAGAGTGTACTCCACTCTCACAAGGTCACCTAGATGACCAAATATTTTGATGATGTCTTCCTTCTTCTTTTGTAAAATAAATAATTTATCTTTGTGAGAAATGATAGCATTCCAAGTTTACTTCTATTTGTCTTTATATACACTGTATGAACTGGAAACAACTATTAATTGGGACTCAATGGAGTCCATGAGATCTTTGATACTCTCTGTGGAATCTGGCCACTTTATTTAGTAAGAAAATACAGTATTTTCTTTAGACTCACAAGCTTGCATAACTTCTAGGATCTTTTCCACATTGGTGTGTTCCAGAGCACAATTATCATGAAGTGCCAAAAGCATTTTCTCTTCCATTTTCTCCTCAACCTCTTGCCTTGTCTTCTAACCTAGTCTAGAGGCATAATCCTTAAAGGAGTCCATAAAAGTTTTAGATTCTCTACTAGAGTGAGATGTATTTATTGATGTACCAAGGGTGGCATCCTGCAAATTTTTTAGGGCATCATCAATAAGCTTTGTCCCCTTCTGATTTTTTTCTAGAATTTATTTTCTTCCGGATGCATGCAATACATCCCGTAACACCAATTTATGAATGGGAGATATTTTGTCCAAATCCACACTACCTTGAATCATGGGGAGTTGTAGAAGTTTTGGAGGAACTACCAATTGGAATCTTATCTACTTGGATAACAAGCCTTTTAATACATCATCATTGAAGGAGGATTCTCTAGAGAACCTTTGTGAATCCACAACTTGCCTTTGATTTTCTTCATTATTTCTAGAAGATTCCCCATTTATTTCTTCTTCTTCTATTTTTCTTCATCCTCTACTTTTTCATCTTTTTCTCTTTCTTCTTCATTCCTTTCACCTTCATATTTTTCTCTTTCTCCTTCAACTAGTTTTGGAAGGATAGCATCAAGCTTCTCTGGTTTAGCTTCTTCCTCATTTTGTTTCTCTATCTCCAGAAGATCATTTGCAACACCCATATCCAAAGGGATATCTGTATCACCTATACCCTCATGAATGTTTTCATTTACCTCTATAGAATCTTCTTCTCTTGATTTAGGTGTATAACTGGATGGGAGTGCACCAAACATACCATATTTCTCATCCATACCCCTGATGGCTTCTACAGTTTCTTTCTTTATCTTCTTTATTTTCTTTTTATCCTTTGTCATCAAAGTGTTTACCCTTTTCTTCATCTAGAACATCTTTGATCATACCTTCTTCAAGATTTTGAAATCATTTTGGGTCGAAGAGGACCCAATTTCCTCAAATTCCTTATTTCTTATCTTTTCTTCCGACTCAATAGCCTCTGATCTTCTTTTCATCAGGGCATCCCACAATTTCTCAGGTACATTATTTTTAACATAGTCCCAACTCGCTTCCAAAGTAATAAGATATTGGATAATAATAAAATCAATCTTCCTATCCTCTTGACCTACTTGATCATAAATTTCTACAGTAGGATGCAACATATCTTCAAGATGTACCAATCTATTAACCAATGCCTCTAATCTGAGAGGGGAACCAAGTCTTACTAGTGAGGCTTTTTGTTCTTCCTGGTTTGAAGATGCCTCTTATGACATCTTTTTCTTTCTTCAAGTCTAGTTTGGTGTGCATATGAATACCAAAACCTTGTTCTCCATCTTCTTCAGAGGACGACACATAAAGATATCTCTTAGTGCCAACACTTGCTTCATGTGAATCACCTTCACCAAAGGGTGTGTTCCCTTTATTATTTCTTATTAATTTAGTTGTAGGGTCTTCCTCCTCTTCTTCTTGTTCTTTGGTGATACTAAGGTTCTTTTCCATTTTTTCCCTTTCCTTCTTACCTCTCTTGAATGGTGCCACCAGAGGAGTCTCTTTCCTTTTTCCAAATCTTGTAGTGGGTTTGGAAGGAGCTGGGCCTTTTCCTTTACCAGGAGCATTGGGCTCTACCTTTACTGATGTAAGAGTTGTAGTTGGTTTTGAAGGAGAAGTCCTATTGGATCTCCTTAGTCCTGATGATTCTCCAGCCATTTGTTCTCTCATGGATCTTCCTTGTGCAATTTTCTCATCAGTGAAGCCATCCTTTCTCAACATTTGATCTACGTTCTTTCTTATCACAAACCTCAATTGCTCCATGAAAACTTCCATAGATTTTTCTTCATATGTGCCCACTCTTGGTTCACTAGAATCTTTTGGGCTTTTCAAAAATAATTGCACATAGCCTTCTGCTTCATCCTCTATACATTCATAACACAATGGTTGTACCCAGACAGTCTGGGGTTCAACTGCCTCAATCATGCACTTATCTTAGGAGACATGAAATATGATGTCATTCTTGTATTTTTCAACAATTTTCTTAGGAATCCTTTCTCATTCATTCATGTTACTTTTGAATATAGCAAATAATGTTGTCAGAGCATTGTCTTGATTCTCCAGATCACCCAAGCTATGCATATAATAAAAAAATTGATGTGCAACAAATATTGATGAATCCCATATTACCACATCATCTCTTCTAAAAAGTGGTCTATGAAATTAGAACAACAAACAAATAATCTGAGAACCAAACTTAAATACATATTTCTTCTCCCTTGTCATATTCATATTTTCAAAAAATTACTATCAGAGAAGTTCACACAGATCATATTCTGCACCATTTGTTGCCATGTCATATCCAGTGTATATAGTTGTAGTAGACACAAAATTTTCCCCATTTGTGAAGTAGATCTTCTAACCAATCACTAGAGTTGCATACTTCATAGCATGATTGGTAGTAGGTTTTGTTGCAAGAGTTATTCTATCAAATGTTGCTCAAGTGAGTTCCATCCCCACTTCATTTTTCACAAACTTCAGCACTGGTACGGATCTGGTATCATAGAGTCCAATAACTTCCTTAATCACTTATTTGGTTATCAGGTGAGGTCTATGAGTCCACAAAAACTTATCATACATTTTGGTAAGAGCTTGTTTAACATAATTGTCATCAACAGTGGAGCTAAAGTTAGGAAAATGATTCCACTGATCCAACTTATTCGTAATGATATTTTCATACTCGAGTTTTATCAAGAAATCATCCCTGATGAGCTCATTGTGCCACATATCTATCAATTTTCTATGATTATATTCCTCAATCTTAACACAAATTTGCATTCTAGTTGCTTCAGTGGGCATGACACTGTGAGGAATCGATGAGAAGGCACCTAGAGGGTCATTTTTGAAAACCTTCATGGAATACTTCTTTTAGGAAGGTCTAGGTCTTTCTAACATGTTTATGACTATAGGGGTTGCCATTCTTCTAAAAAAATGAGTTCAAATTATTTTAGAAAGAGAATTCACTCAAACCCACAATAGCACAAAAGAGTAAAATACCTTTTTCTTTTGCAAGAAAATAGAACTAGGGTTTGAACAACTCACACTTCAAATTTCCTCAAGAATGCTCCAAATCACTCCCCACTTTCTTCAAATGCACAAGTGAACAAAACATCTCACAAATCCACTTTATAGATCAATGAGCTGCCCTAATTCACATTAAATGCAGCATAATTCAAAAAGTTGATAAAAACCTTCTTCAATGCATTGAAAACCCCTAATTTTCTCCTCAAATGATCAATGTTGCAACTTTTCTTCTAGTTCCTTTTACATAAACTCTATTTATTTATTCTCTACAACATATTTTTGTGCCAATGTCTAAGACACTAGATATCCAAGGGGGTTGAACAATTTTTTGTTAATGCTCCCCCTAAGACCATGTTGGGTCTAATTGTTGGAGGAATTTTTTGCATCAGATGAGGACACAAACTCACTTGATGTTACTGGCTCTTCTTTCTTCTTCCATACCTTGTTCATTTTTTTCTTAACCTCATTCTTTTCAATTTTCTTCACTAGTTCATTCTTCTTTATTGAATTAGATTGTGTTCCTCCTTTACTTCTACATACTCTTGAAATGTGTCTAGGCTTGTTGCAATTGTAGCAAACAAAAAAAAATAAAAATTTGATGTCCATTACCCCTTTATTTGCACTAATTTTCTTTGGGTCCAAACTTATTACATGCATAACAATAGCCAATAAAAGATTGATTCATTATTCCTCCATTAAACCAATTCATCTTCTGATTTTTGCATTCACTAGCTCTATGTCCAACTTTCTTGCATGCAAAGCATTGTCTGGAGAAGGATCCAATATACTGGTTTATTCTACTTCTATAATTTTTTTCCTTGTTACCAAATTTATTACACAAAAAACAAACACCATTGAAAGATGGGTACCTTTGAGCATTTGGTTGTCTAATAGACAGTCTTCTAGCAAAGTTTCTTGGATTTCTTGTTTACTTTCCTTTATCTTGACTCATCTATTTATTTTCCACTGTGTTTAAGGTCTATATAGCCTTAGAGATTTCACCTTCTTCCATTCCAAAATTACATTTTCCTTTACTTGTTTTATGTCTTGCAATCAACTCATTGAGATTAGTGGAGCTTGTTTTGAACTTATCTTCACAGAGTTTTTCTTTTTCCAAATTTTCTCTCAGGTTTACCACTTCTTGTTCAAGGCTTGAGCATTCATTAGTCTTGCTTTGCACCACTGTATTTAGAAAATATTCAATTCTTTTGTTTTCCTCCAATTGCACCTTCAATCTAGTGATCTTTTCATTTGGTTGTTTTAATTGCTCACTTACTTCTCGATGTATTTCTTTAAATCTCTTCAATTTCTTGATGCATTCATTTTCCTCATCAATATTTTCTTTCAAATCTTTTTTTTCATTTTCAAAATTTTCAATATCTTCAAGAGCAGCCCAGAGTTCTTCTTTATCATCCATTAGTTTAATCTTCAAGATCTTCCTCAAGCTGTTAGGCTTCTTCAGAGGAACTAGGCTCTGATAGCAATTGTTGAATACCTAAGATACTGATAGAGGGTGAATCAGCATCTTCTTAAACTTATTGAATGAACACCCTCAAAATAATCCAATGCATATAATAATAAAGATGAGCAAGAGCACTAGCTAAACATAAGAACACACAACACATGAACACCAAGATTTTTACATGGAAAACCCAAAATAAAAAAATCATGGTGAGGATTAGTTCAAAATATAGTATAACCGGCTATAATATATTACAAAAGGGTGGCTCACTGCTAGGACTCACTATCCAAAATGGGAGGCTCACTACCTACAAAGATACAATATAGAAATGGCTTACTGCCAGAAAATGAACTAATAAAGTTACACCAAGCAAGTGTTGATTCGGTTCCTTTGATGCTCAATAAACTGACTTTACACACTTCATCATCTTCACATACATGTATTTCTTTTATGTTTCTCTCAATCTCAAAAACTATCCAATATATATATCTGATTCATCTACAAGCATCAATTAGGTCGGCCCACTTAGATGCAACCCTTATTCACCAAAAATATTAATTGTCAGCTTTAAGCTTGTACAAAACTTTTTCAGAAACAATTCAAGTGTGTAATACACTACAACATGTTGGCATGGACCTAAGATGGATCACAGATACATCCTCAACATGAAATCAATTCATTATGACATCAACTCTTCATTAGGTCAGCCAGAGATAGACCTGATAACAAAATGCAACAATAGAATAATGCCAACTCACCATATGAGCACTTGTGTACTTGAGATCCTGAACTTACAAGTTTCTAACATCCAAAAACCATTTCCTAGAACTACAAGTTAAGATATTCAACAGCGAAGGATTGCAGACGAAAATAATGGAGGATAATAACTGCATATCAATTTAGAATACACGATTAAGCTAGAACTTACAGTTGCAACTCACATAACATGGTAGCATCAATGACAACACAAAAGTTGCATAATGAGATATTCTTCATTCTTACAATAGTCACAACTCACCAAACCCTAGCAATAAGGTGTTGCAAATAGTTATGAAATTTCTCCTATGAATGTAGATCTTGACTCTTGCTTGAATACGATAGATCTTCAATGAAATGCTAGCTTGAATCATGGAACCCTACATCACAATTGTTAGCTCAAAAGAAAACATGATGCATGAATACTTTTACATGATCCTTGATGCTTGAATAATGCTCTAAAATGCTTGATAATCTTCCCTTGAATGGTCTTGAATGCTCTTGTGAACTCAAACTTGCTATACAAATGATCATTCAACTTGATAGGTGTAAAATGAGTGAAAGAAACTTGTATTTATACTTAATTATGCAAAATTTCCAAAAATTACAACACTACAAGCCAACATCAAATCAAGGAGGATCAAATCCCACCAAGAATTTGAATTAATTTTGATTTTGGTCCACACGGGAATCATACGCCCAAGGTGGCATATGAGTCCCATTAGGCATAATTTATGGAACCAAATTCAAAAATGATTAGAAAGGTGTAAAACTAGGATTGGGACCCAAAACCCTAGGTGGGAATCATATGCCCAAGGTGGTGTATGAATCCCAAACCACCAAATCTGGGCCACACAACCTAGAAACACCTGAATTATGATTGGATGTTAATTTGTGTTGGGATTATCCTCATAAAGATTAATTAAATGAGGCTTGTGGGTGCAAAATAAGGCCAATTAAAGCATAAAGAATCCCAATTATTAATGAAAACCCTAGAAAAGTGTGTAAGTGTGTTACAACACTTCACAACACTCTAAATAAAGTAGGATTAGGTTTATTTAGTTCACAAGGGCCCAAGACCTAATGTGAGTATGTTAAACACATTACAACACTAAGTCAAGGCATCATTAAGCTCAATCTTATAAGGAGAGCCCACACAAGTGTGAAAAATTTATTGACGACATTTTTTGACACTATATTTAGCCCCCACTTTAGTGAGAGAATAAACTTGCTTCAAACTCTAACTAAAGTAGATGAATTTGCACCAACAGGGGTCCAAATGCAACAATGTTGGTAAGATAGGATGACAACAATCAAGAGGGGTGATCAAGCCCCCAGGATCAAGATCCCATGAAAAACCAACATAGGCCCAAAAGAACACACATGAAAATGATATAAAGAGATTCATTAAGGAACAAGCATGCACTGCTAAAGACGAAAAATAAAAATAAAATAAAAGGGGTGGATCAAGCTTCGACCATTTGTCCATCATGATGTGAATCAAATATAGGCTATTTTTCCAAAAAAGGAATGCTCACTCTTAGGCAACAAAACTTTAGGTTTTCCACTAGGTGAGGATCCGAAAGAGGTGAGACACATACACACATGACCGGTATGCACTCACACTCACACATGAGTGGCTTTGGGAAAGTCATGCCTCAGTTGGGCTTCCTGGAAAACCTTACCAAAGTTATACCTCTTGATAAATTTGATAAGGCACGAGGAAAAAATGAAATTTGAGCTTCATGAGGCAAGAAAAACTTTGTATGCTTGGAGCTCATGAACAAACAATGAACTTCGAGCTTCATGAGGCAAACAATATTTCGTATGCTTGGAACTCATGAACACACAAGATGAATCCAAAGGAATGCAAAGTGTATTATGCAAGGTGGACATATAACTGAAAATGCAAATGCAACAATAAGGAACATTCAAAGGAGTTTTTCTTAGTTCACATGAGGTCTTAACTTAGGGAACATTATGCCTAATGTCTCCAAGAGAGGACCAATCAAAGAATAAAAGATTCACAACTTAGGGGATGCAATGTGTCGTATCAAGCCACTAAGAGGAATATAATATGGTAAGAGATATCATGCTCTTGAGGGAAATCACATCCATTGTCATTCAGAAAGTGAAAAATGCATCACATGAAGCAAGAAGACTAAACAATGAACCATGAAAAAAAGAAAAATGTAAAAGAATAACACCAATGTATGTCCCCACTTTAAAGAAATTGCTAAACACCATACTATGAGAAATTACTTTAAAGTATCAAATGATAAGTTCTAACAATAAAGACAACATGAGAGCTAACTTGGAAAGTCGTATTCCAAGTCATATATTTCCAAATAAAGATACGTCATGCAAAAGAAAAGAGTAAAGGGGTTTTCCCCCAAAATGAAACTCCAAACACATAAGGAATCTATGGATTTGGGGTCAGTATGTTGTTTTTACAATGTTTTTAAGAGGGCCTATAATTTTCATCATCCCTTAAATTAATATAGAACTAGAATAATGACACAAAGAGAGCAAAAACAAATAAAACCCTTTTGGGTAAAAATGGAATAGACATGAATGTCTCGACGCCTTGCATCATCCCCAAAAAAAAAACACAAGAAAAAAAAAAGAAATAAAAATAAAGCAACGGAAAATATTTTGGGTCAACATGGAAGAGACATAAATGTCTCGATGCCTTGTATCATCCCCAAAAGGAAAACACCAGACAAGTGAAAGAGATAAATGAAAAGCAATAAGATGTATGACATAGAGAAGAATGAAGGTACAAATCAAGGAATGTTGCAAGGAGAGAGAGAACATAAAAAAATGCCACAGGGGATCACATCATGCACATGCAATCATACAAATGAAAATGAAAAAATAAATAATGCAAAAGACTAGTAAGGCACATGTGATTCAACCTAAAGTAGGTCGCCTACATCCCAATCATGTTCATTGTATGCCAAAGGCAGAAAACTAGATAAAGGGACAATAGCAAGTGTTGAACTAGGGTTATTTCCAAGTTTAATTCTCTTCCTAGCAGAATTGTCATGTATTCTCATGGAGGAGGAAAATAATGTATTCAGCTCATTATGCACCTCCTCATAAATTTTGGAAATCTCCTCGTCATCATCTTTATTAATCACAACAGGAGGTCAAATGATAATATCCAAGGAAGGGTTTAACTCTTGTTGTGGTTGTAGTATAGGATCTTTTTGTTTCAAGAAGGGGCTAGATTCATCATGCATTACTTCAGTCAAGTTTGAATCTAAATTTTCTTTGTTTATTTCTTCATTTAACCTACAAGCGAGGGCATGACGTCTAAGCCTATGCTCTCTAGCACCTTTGTTTCATTTATTTATATTTTCAAGTTGTGTTTGTGTAGGATTCGGTTGATCAACCATGGGTTTCTTTTCTTCCTCAAGGGGAGGAACAAAAGGAACCATGGGAGGTTGTTCAATCACTTTCTCTTTGACTTTGTAAACTTGTTTTATTCTAGGAAGCATGATGGGATTATTTTCATTATCTCTTTGTCTTTTGTGGGAAGGAGGTGAAGGTTCTATCTTGCATTGGTCTTGGTTATTTGGAATGTCTTTAGGTTCAATCATAGTCTCATCAAGGATGGTAGGCTCAGTGGTGGGTGGCGACATGTTCTAGAGGGATACTTCTACTATTTTCTTTTCCTTTAACTTTTGATAGGACTTGAAAAATAATTCTTCTCATGGTTTGATAGGTTCTATAGGCTCGAGACAAAATAAATCTAATGAAAAGTTTCCATGGTAAGACAAGGGATTGAAGCCACTATGATGGACAATGAAAATTTCAATTTCAAAGTGAAACTTTAAGCATTTATGTACCATTGAAGGGAACACATAATGGAGCGAAGTCATGGATAGCCTAGCTTCACACAAAATGGGTCCAACTATGAGATAATGGAGAACGATATATCTAATGTTTTTGGTCCTATTTGCAAAGGTAAGGTGATAGATCCCATCATAGGGCAAGCAAAACCATTATGCATGTTGATCCAAGCTTTCAATTTATCATATATATCTTGATAGAGTTCATGCAAAAGTAAGAATTACTCAGTGATCATGTTCTCTCCACAGACGAAATCTATTAATATCCCAATAGTGGGATTATCACAGATATGGTCAGCTATGTAAAGAGGACCATCAAGTGCATGTTTAATTATATTTGTAGAGGAGAAATCAATGTCAATATGCTTTTTAGGTCAGCCCTTATGATGTTGAGTTTTGAGTAATGCAACCAATCCATCGATAGGATATTGTTCATGTTGATCAGTATCCATAGGACTTGGTTGAATTGTATGTATGTTCTCATCATCTATGTCAACATTCATCACATCGGTCTTCATAGTTTCACTAGCTTTGACAAATGAAATATTCAACATTGGGTTGGTAAAGATTTGAAAATTTTGGTTAGGAAGGGCCATAGACTTATTTCCTTGATCATTAATACCTCCAACAGAAATTCAAACGGAGTAAATGAGGTCTTGCACAAGATATTTAAGATGCTTAAAATGTTCTATATCGTGTCCATATTGTCAGTGATAATTGTAATAAGCATTTGATCTAAAGTTTGGAGGTAGAGGCTTATTAGGATCGGGTGTCTTGACAGGAGGCAAGGTAATCATTTTTTGTTCTAAAAGTTGAGTCATTTTGTTATGAAGGGTATCAAGTAAGGGATTGAATTACCTTTTCGAGTCCCCATAGCTAAAGGGTATCACTACTTTAATAATAGCTAATTGAGTATTCATATTTTGACTTGTTTCTTGAGGGGGATTGAATTGAAGGAAGGCTTTATTCTATTTTCTAAAAGGTTGGTAATTGTTTTGGTTTGTGGAATCAGAATTCTCAATTTGGCTAGAGGTCTAATTGGTATCACGACTACTAACTAAGTTTTGATAATCACCGAGGGTAGTGCACAAGTGCATGAAGGATGGGAATTTCATCATGGTAATCTTGTCTTGTATCTTACATTGCAAATTTTCTATGAACATATTTCGAAGGTGATTGTTGGGAACTTGGGCATCGATTCGGGAATAAAATGATTGATAGCGTGAAATAAAGTTAGTAATCATTTCTTCTTATTTTCTCTTACATCTCATCAAATCAGCCAAGGTCATTTTAGCAATCATATGCACTTGGAAATGGTTTATAAATGCCTCAACAAGTTCATTGAATGAATGAATTGATTTCTTTGGTAATGAAGAGAACCATTCCAAGGCAGTATCTTTTAAGGAACTAAGGAAAAATCTTAGCCAAGAGTTTATTATCAAGGAAAAAGTTACTACACAAGGAATTATAAGTGGCAACATGGTTAGAAGGATCTCCCTTCGCCCCATATCTCTTGAATCTAGGCACCTCTACACCTTGAGACATTGGTGTTTGCAATATCTCCAAGGACAAGGGACTGCTTTTGAAATTATATGTAGGTGGGACATTTTTATTTTGATTGATGGTGGAAACATTCTTTTGAAGGGATGAAATGGTTTGTAAGAGTTGATTTATGAGAGGGTCATTTCTTGTATTATGAGATGGAGGTGAGAAAGGTGAAGAGGTGTATGTGTTTGAGGGATAAGTAAATGGAATGCTTATAGGTGGTAAGGTTGTAGGAGATATGATGAGTGATGCCACAAAGGTACTAGGGATGCTAGTGGAAACACCCAATGAAGGAATCACATTACTAGTTGGTTGCATTATTGTTGTGACTTGAGGGTTTGTATAGGTAGGAATAGAGGAAATTGTTGTGGGAGGAGGAATTTAAATTCCTCCTTGGCTTGTGGCATTTCTTATAGGTAAAAGACAACTAGTGGTTGAGGGAAAGTGTTTTCCAAAGATTTGAACTATGTTCCTCACAAGGTCAAGTCCACATTCACTTTCAAGCATTCGATGAATGTTATCTATAGTAGGTATGGAGGCATTTCAAATGTTATCATTTTTCACTTGATGTTGTAGGTTTGCTAAGTCTTCATGGATTGGAGTTATGTTTTATTGTAGAACACTAGCAACCATTGTTTCAACATTCATCACACTACTTGAACGCAAAGAGTTGTTAAGGGTATGGTCCATACCTAGTGTACTAGTTTCAATACTAGGAGTGAAAGAGCTAGACAACCAAAGTTCCGCGATGATTGTGCTATCCTGGGATGACATGAGTCTCAAACTTCGTCACACTATAGTATTAGCAATAGGACACCAAATACTCATAGAAGGGATACTAAATGAAAAATGAATGCAAATGCAATTTAAGCTAAAAGCAATGAAATGAATATAACATAATTTTTGTAAACTAAAACAAAAAGCTATAACCAACATATAGAAGCTCAGAAATAATGTTTTAAATTTTGGAAATTACAGTCTAGAATCTAAACTGGGACTAAATCTCTTAGAGGAGCGTACGAGTCCTAATGAGGAGTTTTTCAAAAATATTAGAAAATTTTAATTGACTTTTATGCTTTTTATGTTGTGTGACATTTAACAAAAGTGAATATGTAGATTTAATATAATTTTCAATTATTTGAGATGCAAAAATGCAACCTATATGAAATTTCACTAATGCAAAATTAGAAACCCTAGAGTTCCAATTAACTAATGCAAATCCTAATGCAATGTTAATGCAAGAAATATCTAGGATGATGATGCACTCCAAATCAAAATTATGATGTTCTAAATGCAGGTTCACCAAAATGAAAGGAAGAATTTGGTTGCTCTTCTATGGTAGGGAGATAGAACAACAAAAATCAAACACTCTCATTGAAGATGGTTAAAGATGCAAGATGGGATGCAAGATGGTTGAAAATGGATGGTTAATGGATTCAAGTGTTATGATGAAGGAAAATTTGCTAAGTATGGCTTCAAATAACAAAATGGCAAGAGTTTTGTATCAAATGCATAAAGTCCCTAAATGAGAGGAAAGAGAGGGTATTTATAGAAGAATTTGAATTCTCTAGAGAATTCAATGGTTGAGATTAAGCCAACAAGGCCAAGATGAAAGGCTATGGTGAGTTGAGGACTCACAAGCCCTCACATCTTGACATGTTGAATGTGTAGTGGCTTAGGGAGTGATAATGTGTAAGTGAGGTGGAAGAAGGACATGTGATGTGGAAGAACATGTATCTTAAAAGTACATTCAAACATGAGAATATTTCCTTAAAAGGAAAGTTCTTGTTCCCAAATGGTTGGAAAGTGACATGAGAGAAAATTTAGTATTCCTCAAAAATCTCCATGGGGAAGAGGAAAGTAGCTGGGAAAATAAATGTGAATTAAAAATTTGCATGCTTGGAAGAATATCATGGACAAGACAAGGTTCCAAAAAGGGAAGCACTTGTCCACATGTGACTTGATGTGACAAGTCAAAGATTCTAGAAGATGCATAGGAAAAGGGGATTCTAGGAGGAATAAATGTGAATTTAAAATTCACATGGGAAAAAGGGTCAATGCTAAGAAAGGAAAATGAAAAGGTTGACTAAAAAGGTATGCTAAATGTGGCTAATGCCTTTGATTAAGGTTGTGCAAACACATGATTAGGAGGATTAATGAGAGATTAGAGGCAAGTGGAAAATGTTGGAGGATGTGACATTAATCCTGATTAAGGTGTGCACATTCTAATCATGAATTAATTATATTAATCCAAATTAGAAGAGGGTGATGGAGGATGTGACAATGAGAGAGAAAAAGAGGAATTGAAAATTGGCTTAAATTCAAAGAGACCACATGACTAAATTAAATAAAGTGATATTTATTTAATTTGGAGAGGAAATAAGTAAAAGGTAAAAGTATTTAATTATTGAATCAAATACTTTAGGAACCTTATACAAATGATGAAATATTAATTAAATGAAATATTTAATTAATATTAGTGAAGAGGATGAAATAGATGAGTAGAGGGATGAGTAAGGAGATGAGTTTGACCATATGGAAGTGGTCAAATTTGGATGTCTACATTTTTCTCCTCTTTGAAATGTTGTTAAGATAATAGTGTTTCGAAGAAAATAAAATGCAGATGACTCTATAAGGGAAGCAACTAGAAAAGAGATGCCCCAGCATGGGAGAGGCTATGTGAGCTACCCAAATGGAGGGAAATAGAAGGGGATGCCCCAATATCTCAAGAGAAGGCCCATGACAGAGGAATGGAAGAGTATGGTAGGGTATGCCCCCTCGAGAGGGCGGACTGGGAAGGAAAAGGGGTCTGGGGTGACTTCTCAAAAGGATAACGTTGTATATGTCATTGGAAAGAGCACAAAAAACCAAGATTGGATTTTGAAAGGAGTCAAATAGATGCACAATTTGCAAATGGCGGCCCTGGTAAGATAAAGGGTTAAAGCATTAGTTGGAGGAAAATATTTTTTAAATAAGTGGTAAAAAATACCCTTCATTTAAAAAGATAAAAAAGGGGGAATGTTATATAAGGTAATTTTAGGAATTACCTCTCCTCATTTGAACAATTATCAGTTGAGGAAGAGATGGAGGACAAGAAAGGGAGAGGACAAGAGGACATGATGTTAGATGATTATGACACCGATATTATCCACCGAGTGGATGAGGTGTGGCGGTTCTATAGCAAGTGTGCCATTCCACTCCAAGTTAGCCCCAAACCCAACTTTGTGATTTTTAGCATTTTTTGAAGTTTTAGTGAAATTTGAAAACATGGGTTTGGGTGAGGGGGAGGTTAGAGGAAATGGGTAGTCGGAAAAAGTTAGATGTTGTCAAAATTGACATTGAAATCAACATTTTCAGAGAAAACTTCACTTTCTGACACTTATAGTAGGTAAACTATTAGGAATTTGAAAATGATGTAAACTAGTGATTTGTGAGATTTTTTTTGTAGATTTTAAATGTATATTTTTTTTTAAATTGAAATTAAATTGTAATTTTTTTGCATCTCCCTTGATAACTAGTTTTTAATAGTAAACAACATTTTTAAAAAGTGGTGTGTACTTCGGCTTGCATAACATTTTTTCTACAAAGGATAAAACTTTGAATCTTTTCAATTTAGGTTGGTAACACAAGTATCTAGGGCTTTCATTTTGTTTCATAGCATTTTGTTGAACATATATTTTTTTAATTATGTTTTGAAGTCAAAACATTTATAATTTAGACATAGGTGCACTTCAACTCGTATAAATTTTTTGGTATGTATTGAAATTTAATTTTTATTTTTTTGTTAGAACGAGGACATCAATATCTAGTGGATATATATTTTTCAAACAAAATTTCCTCAAATTTACTATTTTTCTACAATGATTTTTCATCGAACTTGAAATTTGGTGAAAACCTATGTACAGTAAAGCTAAAAAATAAAATATAAAATAAAAACAAAATATATTCAATTTATAGTTGTTGGAAAGCACGTTTCGATCACTAGAATCATCCAACTTGGTTTATCAAGTTTACTCTATTTCCACCTCCTTCCCAAGTTCGATAGTCAAAAAAATGCATAGATTTTGAAATGGTGGAGGGGAAGGTAAAAAAAGCCTAGGGTTCATTAGAATGAACCCCCCTTATATGGTGCAAAAGGGGGTTCATTAGAAGGGGGGTGGTTCATTCGCACCCCCTTCATTAGAAGGGGTACATCATTTTAAAATTTTTGATGAGCATTTCTAATTATTCTTCATTCAAAAAATTGTAACCCACTATTGTGGGTTTACCTGTGGGTAAACTTTCCTATTAGAGGCAATTGGAAAAAAAAAAATCTTGCTAGATTAATGGGAAAATGGCCGATAGGGAGGGGGTGGATGTGCCCCAATAGAGGGCGAGGTCACCCAAGGGAGACAGATAGAGAAAAGGTGGTACTGTCTCACAAAGAGGTGTACTTGCCTAGGCTAGTCTGCCCACAGCCGGGCTGGTCCGTCCTCGACCAAGGGTAGGTCTACCCTTGGCAGGGTAGGTCCACCTATGGCCAGAAGCGGGTTGCCCAGGATAGGTGGGTCCACCCACGGCGAGGGGTGGGTCTGCCCCTACCTAGGGAGGGTCTACCCAAGGAGAGGGTCGAGTCCTCCCTTACTTAGGGTGGGTCTGCCCAAGGAGAGGGGTAGGTCCATCAAAGGGGAAGGGGTGAGTCCGACAACCAAGGGGGGTACCAACAAGGGTAGGGGAAAGGAAAAGATAAGAGAGGGAAAAGAGAGGAGAGGGCAGGCAAAGACGAGTGAGTGAGACTAGGACTGAAAAAAATGGGGGGAAAGAGACACATTAAAAGAGGAAATGAGAGAGAAGGACTGACATTGGTTGTGTGACATGGATTGAGGACTTTAACAAATTGTAGACATATGAGAGGTAGTCTAAGGCGTTCAAAATTTATATAGCGGCCATGAATGGCGTAGATCACCATGCACTAGTGGAGGTAGGACTATTCCATATGCTATCATAACTAACTATTAAGGCACATAAGACCATGTTGACAGCATTGATAGAGTGTAGGGATTTAGCTACGTCATCATTTCATCTATCGACAGGAGAGATGACAATGACTCTAGAGGATATACGGAGGATTCTGAGGCTCCCCATAGTGGGGCTCTTGGTCAGCGAGTGTCGATTAGAGGAGGCACTGGATGAGTCCATGCGGGCTGTGTTTGGAAGAGATGAGCTAGCAATTCAGTGGAAATAGCTAGATGTGGACAGATGTCTCTCATGTAAGTTGCCAACACTATCACTATATCTAGTAGAATTGATTAGCAGGATCCTAATGTCGGATAGGACCGGTCAGTTCCTACCTCTCAGGTTTGTCGAGGTGATTCAAAACATTATCAAGGGCCGAGAGGGTTAGTTTGCATGGGGGACCTATATGTTAGCACAATTGTACAAGGATATGCATGTGATATGCTATTGGGAGGTGTTGAGTGTGACACTCGTCACACTGCTAGAGCTGTGGGCTTGCAAGCATATTAGGAACGCCAGGCTGGTCGTGGTGAGAGGAGGGGAGGGGGATGATAGAGCACCAATAGCTTGGGGGTGGGGGATGGAGGCTATGGTGATACTGCACTATGAGGGATTCAGAGACTTGGATGCATGGAGGAGACTATTTGATTAGCTGCTAGTTGAGATGATAGTGTGACGACCGTACATTCTTCAGTGATTCAGGGAGTGGAGGGATGAGAAGGTTAGGCACAGGGATTACTTCTGCACCTAGTGCTATATTATCAGAAAATATCCCTGCATAGTTGAGTTACATAGACCAGACTAGGTGAGGAGGTAGTTTGGGGTGAGGCAGGATATTTTGCAAGGTTGAGAGATGCTCAAATGGATAATGCAAGAGCGACCATGGGGAGAGGAGATTGAGCCTTAGACTAGGAGGGAGGAGTGGGAGACACTATGGTTAGTGGCTTATCTAGGTAGGAGAATTGGGTTGAGAGATGCAAGGATGACAACTCAGTATGACGAGTGGTTTCACTGACATCCACTACAGTGGATTACTCCAATGGTGCTAGTTGAGGAGGCATTAGGGTTTGGATTAGAGGATGAGAGATGACTGGTAGCTGAGAGGAGGAGAGAACATCTACAAAGACAATAGAGAGGAAGACAGAAGGAAGGAGGACAATAGGGATGAGGATAGGGGGCAGTTGAAGCAGTAGGATAGTCAACGAGGGTGGCCAAGATGAGGAGACAACGACAGAGAGTTTGAGGAGGGGACAGAGTAGAGGGGGGAGGGGAGGAGGCCAACACCATAGACTAGTAGGATAGGAGACAAGAGGCACAGAGGGAGAGGAGATAGAAGGCTAGCACAACCATAAGAGGCTAGCACAGGCAGAGATGAGAGGAAGCCAAGGCCATTGGAGAGCAAGAGAGGATGATAGGGAGGAGGAGAGCCCCGGTGGTGATTAATGTGGATGAGGCAGAGGTAGAGGGGGGAGGATGAGCAGGGGGATCCAGAGGCAATGGAAGTTGACATGGAGGTACATGATATCCCTCCACTATCCATGGCACCACTTACAAAAGAGGATCTAGTAGTGCTACTAAGAGGGGCCTTGGAGAGATCGTTGCACAGTGAGTAGTGGGTATGGCAGTCAGAAGCAAAGTGGAGTAGATTAGAGGTAGAGGTGTATGAGCTATAGGCACAGTTTGTTAGGGGCGAGGGGGATTACTGAGATCTAGCGATGACAATGATGAAGATGGAGAGGATTCTATGGAGAGAGAGATGATTCACAAGATGAGGTGATTGATCTACGTTCATAGATATATAGGTTACAAGAAGAGGTTGCAAGGGAGCATGATGATGGAGAGGTAGCGAGATGGGAGAGGGACCATCTAGTAGAAGAGGAGGTGGTATGAAAGGCTAGAGGATAGGGAGATGCTAGAGCAGGGACAAGGTAGGGGCTTGTAGAGATTGGAGTGAAGGCAACAAAAGATGTGGATGATTTGTGAAGGTAGATAGAGCAGCTATGAAGAGAGAGGGTGGATCTATGGTGGGAGTGAGATGAGCTCCATGATAGAGTGTATTGTTTAGAGCATACAATCAGAAATATGGGGTTTATGCAAAAGAGAGAGGATGAGATGAGGGGTCAGGTGCATGTGATGTTAGCATAGAGAGACG
The DNA here is from genome assembly GCA_007258455.2 of Sequoia sempervirens. Classification (NCBI taxonomy): domain Eukaryota; kingdom Viridiplantae; phylum Streptophyta; class Pinopsida; order Cupressales; family Cupressaceae; genus Sequoia; species Sequoia sempervirens. Next base: position 156,317,358 of record VDFB02105785.1, on the reverse strand, counting down.
TAGTGTAGGTACAGGTGTAGGCCATGGAGGTGGAGAGGGATGTAGCTCGGGCATGAGTTCAGGTGTTGTAGAGTGAGAGGGAGGTGGAAAAGGGATAGGTACAATCTCTTTAGAGAGAGAGATGAGGTAGTGTCATAGGTATGAGATCTTCAGAGAGAGCAAGATGCAGTAGAGTTGAAACTACAGGCGTTGCAAAGAGATAGGGATGTAGTGGTGGCTCAGGTCATAGAAAGGGAGAGAGATGCCACAAAGGTGTGGATGTAGATGCTGCAAGGAGAGAGGGATGGAATAATGGATCAGGTGTAGGTAGTACAAGTTGAGGGTGGTGAGGCTAGAGTAGACATACAGGGATTGTAGGCACAGCTGTAGGCTGCATAGGCTAAGAGGGACAAGGTCACAGAGCATGTACAATAGCTAAGGTTGGCATAGGAGGCATAGGGGTAGGAGTGGAGAGCCATTAGTGAAAATTGAGACTAATACAAGCATGAGTGAAATGTTGCTACATATCAGGTTGGGAAAAGAGATGATTATATGCAAGAGGCAACCTACTAGAGGTGTGCTTATGAGTAGGTTGTTCTAGATCCGGTGTAGTGCACATCATGCTATGTCTGGTAGGTACCTCAGATGTCGGCACCATCCTAGTCATTAGGGACATGTACAAGAGGGTATAGCGACTTTTAGCTGACTCCTCCTCGCTATGGTGATTATCAGGGGACTCCAACCCATGATTATCAAAGGACTCTCACACATAGAGGGCCAATGCTCGATTCTCCTCAGAGATCAGACGTGGGTAGCTTATAGTAGAGTGGTGACAGGATACAAGTTTTTTTTACAAGTGTAGGATGGAGACTTAGTACATATTAGTAGGGATCATATGTGATCTACATCTGTGGATTTGTACTTTATTTGATATATATGATGGATATGTACTTGATTATTTTCTAGACATTATGATGAGATGGACATTGTATTTTTTCGATTATGATATTTGATAGCCCTTATTGACACTATGCTTTATGTTTATGTGATGGATGATTTATGTTATGCATATGAATATGTTTCTATTCTCTTATGATGAATCATGCAATGTATGCACATGTGTATGATAATTTATGCTTATGTGGATGATTTGATTATCCATAATGTTGATCTTGATTTATTTATGTTGATGTCATTGTGTATATGATGTATAAATGATGTCTAAATTTTATGATGCATGAGGGGACAAATGTTTGGTATGATATGTAATTATTATGGACCTAACAACATATTTTGTAGGTGGTGATAGATGTAATGTGTAAATGTTAATATGGAAATGTATGGATTACAATGAACCTAAGATGTTGAATGTAGTCAATCTATTATGTATATGGGATAAAGTATAATGGACCTATGATGTAACATGCTATATGAATGGAAAATGGAATCTGTCATGAAATGCAATAAGTGTCAATAAAGACTTGAATGGGGTTGTGGGTAGATGATATGTGTAGTGTGTGTGCGATACTGCGCCTGTCAAGAACCATTGGTATCATGAGAAGAAAAAGGGGAAAATAATCAAAGTTTGCACAACCAAAATCATAATTCATGGGTTAAGAATAAGAATGGATGAAGGATACATGCAACAAAATGAAATGCAATCATGAATGCAATTTTCCATCTTTGGAGCATTGATTTTTGCTATAGCATAAGACATTAGCTACCAATGTATATGAAACCAAGGTAAATTAGCATCTAATGCATAAAAAAAACACTGCAAACAAGGTGATCCCAACACCCCAAAGTCATGAAGACCTTGTTCGGGCCAGGTATTGGAATAACCACAAGAAAAAAGGGATGTCCCAATGTAATGCAAGATCTTGGAGATCCTGGTGGGTACTAGGTGGGACAACCCAATAGACAGCAACAAGAAAAGATCAAGATATGCCCCTATGTGAACTAATCAAGACACACAATAATATGATTGATTATGGTGGCCTTGACTAGTTGTAGTAGGAAGCTCAAATAATAAACAAAAGCCACAAGCATCAAAAGATTGCAATCAATTTCAAACGTCCTTTTCCATAGGATCAAAAGGGATGGATGGGATTGATGAGGTTTGTTAGGCTATTGAGACCAATGATGGATACTAAACTAAGGTGACCCACATGATGTAGGATTTTTTTCATTAACCAAATCTTCTGACGCTAGAGGATCTTGTTTGTGAATAACCAGCTGGATATGGGCACTCTTGAGAACATGACACAAGAGACTAGACAAAAGATTGACACAAGACTGACACACCCTAAAGACCTAGGGGATCAGGGGCTAATCAAAGATTAGCCTTGCCTACGTGAAAGCGCAGAGCCCTCGTAGTTCAAGAAAAGACCATGGATAAAAGAGAAAAGGGGATTAATGGAGACCGATGAGATGATGACAAAAAAAATCAAAGGAAAAAAAAAGGAAAGAAAAAATAAAGCCCCGAGGGTGGATCAAAAGATCGACCTTGCCTATGTGGAAGCGTAGGGGTAACGTAGTTCGGAAAAGACAAATGACAACTGACCACAGATAAAAGCGAAAAGGGGATCATGAAGATAAATTATGGATGACTATCATGGGATGGTAAAAATGCCCCAAGAGTAGATCAAATAATCAGCCTTTCCTATATGAAAGCTTAGGGGCAACGTAGTTTGACAAAATGACAAAAAAACTAACACAACAGGATGAGGCCTAGATGGAGACCGACACGATGGATGATCCTATGATGACAAAAATTGACTAACAAACATAAAAATGACATGAGCTCAGATTAGGATAAAAAGCTCAGGATGATGGATAGCCAATGTGGATTTTCCAGTGCTCAATCAAAATATATACCAAGTGGCCAAAGATGGATGGGAGAGGATGTTACGATAGGATGGATGAAGTCATAAAGTAACTAGGATGCAAGGTAGATAATGATTAAGCCTATTACAAATGGTGCCTATTACCAGGTTTTCACCACCATTAATTATGCAAGGCGCCACCATGGGTGATTTTCACAAGAGGATGAATTCTTTCTCTTTACTATTTTTTGGATTTTGTTGATTTTTTTTTTGTATTTTTTGATAATTTTTTACTTTTTTTTTTTGGATTTTTGTGTAGATAGGGCCACCAACCGGAATCAGGTATAAAACCTTTTTAGGTGCATGATGTTAATAGGGTCTTTCAGGGGCTCTCCTTCAAGGGTGGTGAGTCTGTATGCCCCCGATCCATACTTTGTGGTGATGATATAGGTACCCAACCAGTTTGCTTCAAACTTGCCTTTCATTATCGGTCCTACTAGGTGTGGTGGTTCTCTTTAAGGACAAGCTCACCAACATTGAATTGATGAGGTCAAACCTTCATGTTGTATCTACATTTAAGACAGTTTTGATAAGCCTCAAGGTGATCATAGGCTTTGATCTATCTTTCATCAAGTAATTCCAACTTGGCAACCCTTGCGACGCAGGTGTCTTCTTCATTGATAAGGTTCTTTAGAGAAATTCTGAGTGATGAGATCTCAACTTCAATTGGCAATATGGCTTCAGAACCATATATGAGTGAATATGGGGTGGTTTCAGTTGGGGTATGGGTGGAAGTGCGATATTCCCAGAGGATGAGATGAATGTGGAGGTGCCAATCTCGACTAGTGTTATTGATGACCTTTTTGAGGATTCGGATCAGAGTCTTGTTAGTAGCCTCTTCCTAACCATTACCTTGGGGGTAATAAGGGATTGACCAACTATGTTGAATATGAAAGGTGTCACAAAGGTGTTTCATGGCTTGGCTTTTGAAAGGCTTTCCATTATGTGAGAGGATGGTGGATGGGATACCACATCTACATATAATATGGTAGAGGAAGAATTTTGAAATCTAAGAACTAGTGATTTGTGTGACTGACATTGCTTCCACCCACTTGGTGAAGTACTTAGTGGTAGTAATAATGAAGGTGTGGCCATCAGAGGATGGCAGGTATATCTTTTCGATGAAGTTAAAACCCCACTGAGAGAAGGGCCATGGTGTGAGAAGGGGTTGAAGGTCATGTGCCCGAGCGTGAATTATTCTACCTGTTGTTGACATGGGAGGAATTTCTTCACAAACTCATAGGCATCATATTCCAATCTAGGCCAATAATATCTAGCTTGAAGAATCATTTTAGCTAAGGCCATACCATTTGAATGGGCCCCACAAACACCACTATGTACTTCTATTATTGCAATATGGGCTTCGGTCTCATCTAAACACTTGAGGAGGGTTCCATCATATCCACAATGATAAATTGTATCACTAATGATGACATATTGGGATGAGTGTTGGATAAAGGATTTGTATTAGTTTCGTGTAAGGTCTAGGGGTAGCATATTATCATGCAGGTAAGTATACATGTCTTGGTACCAAGGGGAAGCGAGACCCACGATTTCACACACCATTTCAATATCAGGGATGTCATATGTTGGGATAAAGAGTTTTTCAATGAGGAACTCACATTCTGTTTGATCCTTGGGCATGTCAATCAAGGAGCCAATATTAGCCATGGCATCAATGGCTTTGTTCTGTACCCTGGGAATCTAATCAAATTGTATGGAGGTGAAATACTTCTTGAAGTCATCCACCATGCATTTGTAAGGTAGCAACTTGTCATCCTAGTTGTTAGGAACTCATCATTAACCTACTTAATGACCAACAAGGAATTGCCAAAGACTCTTAGGTGGGTTATGTGCCACTTTTTGCAATCCTATGGCCTGTGAGGAGGGCTCCATACTCAACTATATTCTTGGTGCATTGGAATGCCAATTTGAATGACTTTAGGATGTAATCACCTTGAGGGGTAACAAACATAATTTCTACCCTCGATCCATTATAAGTGTAGTATCTATCGAAGTGCAATATCTAGGTGGGTACTTTTGCTACAGCAAATACTTCTTCATTTAGAAATTTGGTGACCAAAGGGTAAGCATCTGCTAGGGGTGCATCGGCCAACTGATCGGCTATAACTTGTCCTTTTATGGCTTTTTTCTCCACATACTCTATTTCAAATTCACTAAGGAGCATGACCCACTTAGCCATGTGACCAGTTAAGGTGGTTCTGGACAACAGATATTTTAGTGGATCAATTTTATCTATTAGTTTGATAGGATGGCTGAGCATATAATGCCTGAATTTCTGCATACTAAAGACCACTATGAGGCAAGCTTTCTCCATTGGTGAATAATTCAATTCATAACTGACCAATGTACAACTGATGTAGTAGATTGCTCATTCTTTTGTGGACTTGTCATGCTATGCCAATAATTCCCCCAGTTCGACTAAAGTGGCAGAGATGTATAAAAAGGGGGTTTTCCTATAATAGGTGGCATCAAGATTGGTTGGTGGGCCAAGTACTCTTTGATCTTATCAAAACCCAACTGACACTGTTGATTCCATTTGAAGGTGGTGTCTTTCTTCAAAAAGTGGGTGAACGACTGACACTTATCTACAAGTTGGGTTATAAACTAATGGATAGATTGTACCTTTCCTTGAAGGCTTCTTAATTGTTTCAAGTTTTGAGGTGGAGGCATATCTATGATAGATTTTACTTTGGCGGGATCAACCTCGATATCTCTTTGAGAGACTATGAAGCCCAACAATTTCCCTGACATGATGCCAAACACACACTTTTTCGGATTTAGTCTTAGCTTGTATTGTTCCAACCACTCAAAGATCTTTTTCAAAATGGCAAGGTGCTCTACTCTAGTTCTGAACTTTCCCAACAAGTTGTCAACACAATTTTCCAAAATAATGTGGATGAGGTCATGGAAGATTATGGTCATTTCTTCTTGATATGTGGCCACCACATTCTAAAGACCAAAGGGCATAAGATTGTAGCAAAAGTTACCCCAAGGTGTTGTGAAAGTGGTCTTGTACTGGTCCTCGGGTGCAATTCGAATCTAATTGTAGCAAGAGAAGTCATCCATGAGGGACAACATCTCATGTCCTACAGTGAGATCGACCAACATGTTGATATTGGGAAATGGTAAGTCATCCTTCGAATAGGCTTTGTTGAGGTCCCAAAAGTCTGTGAAAATACTAATGTCTCCATTAGGTTTAGCGACAAGTACTATGTTGGAGATATACTTAGAGTAGTTGATGGGTCTGATAAAGCCAACATCTAGTAATTTCTCCAATTCTTTCTTGACTAACAAGGCTACCTGCGAATGCATATTTTTGAGTTTCTACTTGATAGGTTTGGCATCTGGATGAACATCTAGATGGTGAAATACTAAAGTGGGGTCTAGACCTGGCATGTCTGGCTACAACCAAGCAAAGTTGATGGTTTCATCTTTGAGCAGCTAGACAATGATAGAATATTCTTGTTCTGATAATAATTTGGCTACGTAGGTGATCTTCGGGGATTCTTCAATACCCAGATTGACTTCTTTAGTTTCTTTGATCAGGATAGATGATCATGTAGATAATTGAGTTCCCACAAGGGGAAGATCAACCTCTCCATCCTCCAACACCTCATTGAGGTTTTCACTGTTGGATGTGTCCTTTACTTTTATTTTTTCTAGATGAAGAAGTGCCTCGGGGATGTTTTCACTAGATGACCATTTCTAATTTTTTTACTTTTGCAACTAGAGCATTCATCTTCCCTCAATCCCATGAGGTTGACAGATGCATCTAGGGAGACATTGATAGTTGTGCTACCATGTAAGTCCCAATCAATAAGTTCAGGATGGCATAGGGAAAGGCTAATGGTAAAGATAGAAAGGCAATCAAACATGGATGAAAGGTCTGTGTGATCCACATCATCGTACGCATGTATGATGGAATCTTCCTCAGGTATGTCTTATAAGGGACCATTTTCCACACTAACACTATTGGAAGCATTGGATGATGTTATAGGGCCTTTCTATTTTTGTCATATCCTAGTTTTGAATTTTGTGGAAGCTTCAGTACATCAATAGGTTGTAGCCACCCTTTATGTTCTTTACCTAGACCCCCACCTCAATAGTTATGCTTCTTTGCAAACTTAGCAGACCAGGGATATGGTTCCTAAAAATATTCCTTAAGGGGAGGATCTGATTGGGGCTCTTCATGATATATGCATTGACTGATATCATCTTTTGGTGTATCTATCCTTAAACCAGGGGACTGAAAAGTGCTAGTGGAGATGTTTTTGGCACTAAAGGTAATAGTCTTGTCTTCTTCCTTTGGTACTAACTACGAAGGTTAACAGTATGTATGTGGTGATAGTGGCATGGTTGCCACATTCAGAGCTGTATGCATTTCATATTCACCACAACCCTTGTCGATGATTTGGACTTCAATGATGGTGGAATTGGTGGTGGAAGATGGAGTGGCTGATGTGGTGGATTATGGATTGGAGGATCACGATTGAGCTACCCCCATTTTGACTCTAGGATAATAATGAAAATGGGGAAATGAAGCTTCCAAGGCATGGTAGTACTCAAAAGGTTGCTGGTCAGCATAAATAGTGACCTCCTATCCATTAACTGGGAATTTTAGGCATTGATGATATGTGGAGGGGATGGCTTGCATTGTGTGGAGCCATGGGAAGCTGAGGAGGAGGTTGTATGGTAAGTCCAAATCAAGGACATGACATGTAGTGTACTGAATCATAGGTCAAACCTGGATGGGAAGACTGACGATTCCTTTAGAATCTATTTCTGCATTATCATAAGCCTTGATTGTAATGATTTGATTACTCAAGTCCACTTGAGTATACCCTATCTACTTTATGAACTTTAGAGTGCATAGATTAAGGGCAGAGCCATTATCTACCAGGACCCTTTTTACTTTATGACAAGCAACTAGGAATTCAATGTGTAGGGGAGGGTTATGGTTGGTATCAATGTTAGGCATATCATTTTGGCTCAAGTGTAACTGGTAAGATAGAGCCAAGTGTCTTACTAAAGCTTGGAATTGTATGGGATCAATATTGTTAGGAAATTGGGTTTCTTGCAAAGCTTGGTTCAAAATATCTTGATGGATGGGAGAAGATTTAAGTATATCCAAAATTGAGATGTGAGCAAGAGTTTCTCCTAAGTGATCAAGAATTTTATAATGAGAATTCATAGCATGTTGTTGGGTGGATGCAGAGGCTATAGGGATAGTAATGCAGGTTCTTCAGGTAGCAACAACACATTGGGGATATTTAGCTTTGACATGTATCATGAATACACAAGGTTCTACCTGCCTAATGTAAAGGACATTTCCATCATAATTGAGGGGCACATTCCTGATAACTTATGTTATTTGTACTGTTGTTTTGGGGATTTCTACTCGATGTGATTTCACCTTGATTATGTTTGGGGAAGGAGTTTTGGTAAATCTGTAGTTGAGCATTGGATGATGAGGCTTGATTGGAATCAACTTGGATATCTCCTTGATCGATAAGATCTTGGTCATACTTTGAGACCTTGATACTAATTGGTGGAGTGCCCTTTGATTTTTTGAAAGGCACAATACTCATTGTCTTTATACCAATTGGGTTTTGGTTTGGACTCATCAAAGGGCTTGGTTACGAGGTAGACAATTGGATAGTTTTGTTGTAAAAGTTTGTTGAAGAAGGTACTTAAGGGCTCGCCTAGCTGAGTGAACTGGAATTTGTTGTTACCTTGATTGTTTTGGTTTGACTACTGAGGGGGGTGAGGTGCCCACTGTGGTGTACCAATATGATATTTTGGGAAGATGGTTGGTTAGAGGCAGGTTGTTTCCTCTGAGAGGTAGTAGCCACTTGAACATGTTTAGTGTCAGTGACACCATCATTCACAACATTCTTGTTCTTGTTCCAGTAGCATGACTTATCTTCAAATGACCGTTCTCTATCATGATTGTGTATCTGAACATTCCCTTTAGCAATAAGGGCATGTTCAAGGATGGGTCCTTTCTCCACTATCTCGATGAAGGTGGTGACACAATGTAGCCTAAAGTTATGGGCCATGTCAGGTTGTAAATTTTCAACAAAGAGAGTGACCATGTCTTTCTCTTTGAGAGGGGTTTTCATTCAGCTTGCCAATCCACACCACCTTTTGAGGTAGTTGCTAAAAGTTTTTCCTTCATGTTGCTTCTCCTTACGGAGATCCAAGGTATCAGTGTCCTTTTCTAGATTGAAGGAGAAGTAGGAACAAAATTTCTTTGAAAGATCCACGAAGGATTTGATGGACCCCTTCTCTAGACCCATGAACCACTAGGGCATTCGCTATTAGGCTCCATGAGAAGAGACACAAGAGGTAGTTGTCATTATGCATAACCTCCTAACACTAGGAGTAAAACTCATGCAAGTGGGTTTTTGGATCCTTGTTTCCCTTGTATCTGTTGAATTTTTTTATCTTGAAGTGTTTCAGGAATGGAATCAATGAGATGGAAGGGTTGAATGGAGAGGGACATATGTCTTCAAATTTGAAGGATTGCTTACTAGTCTCAGCTTGGAGATATTTTAAAGCAACTTTGATTTCTAACATATATGTGTTGACTGGTGGTGTAGGAGTTGAGGCAGATGGGTTGGATGGATGTGGGTGGTAGGATGATGAAGGATCCTGTTAAGATATTATTTGAAGGTTGATATATGGATTTTGATAGTGAGATGATGATGTTTGTTGCTAGTATGTTGAGGGTGTTTTTTGGTACAGGGCTTGCTATTGCGAGGTATAGTATGTGTTTGTTTGATAAGGATGTGCAACATAGTGAATGGAGTGTTGCAGATTGGTCTGTTGGTACTGGGGGTAATTTTGTGACTGTTGGGAGGCCACATAGGGTTGGTGTTGCTAGAATTGTTGTTGGTTATGATAGAAATAGTTTAAGATAGGTTGTTGATGTGATGTAGGCGGTTGTGTGGGACGAGATGGGATATTGTGTTGCAGTTGAACTTGCAGACGTAAAATAGATGAAAGCAACGTGTATATGGTCTAGACGGGAGGTCAAGATGGATTTCCTTGCGATTGGTGCGGTGGTTGTTGTGATGAAATAAAAGGATTATGTAGGGGTTGTTGCTAATGAGGTGGCTAAGATGATGTGGAGGCATTCTGCAAATGAGGTTGTTGGGTGACAAGGGGAACATTTGGTTGGGATGTACCTTGTGGAGGTAATTGAGATGGTATGTTAGATTGAGGAGGTTGTTGGGATGTGAATGGAGGTGGTTCTAGATTTGTAGCCCCAAGAGGTGGAGGCAAGGTAGTAAAAGGGTTGCCCCAACATTTACCATAGGTTAATTCAAAAAAGGTGGTGCAGTCACCATTAATGGCAAATGTTGCAGAAGATTTTGTGGCATACCATATGTGAAAGGGTTATTACGATCAGATACTTGGGAAGCCCTATGACTGAGATTGGGGCATCTAGGGGATTTTTGATGTGGTAAAGGATGGCGTTGCTGAATTCAGGTTGGTACCAACCCTCCACTGTAGGAACATTAGGGATCTCTGAATCACCTAGTGTGTTTTATGAACCTTGGGGTATGTTGGGTGTGGTATTGCCATATTTGGATAGGTCAATGCCTAATGAGGGTTTGACACCTTTTTCAATTATGTGGGCCAAGATCTCCTCCCCGTGTTGTTTGATTAGGTGATCTATCATTTACACATTTGTGGGGTTACTAAAATGTTCCTCAAGTGTGAGTTCAAGTTGGTTGACCACACTCTCTTCACCATGTAGTGAGTTCTTCTAATCTTTGGTGTTAGATTACAATGACCCCCTATTGAGGGGAGGATTTTCCTGTAGTGCATTAGGTTGGGACCCAGGGTTTTTTGGCTTGGCCTTCTCCTTTTCCTGTGACTGGGTCTAAATGGGTATGCAAGACGATGGAGTGCAGTAGGATGCGAGGATGATGAAGATGATGATTGGAGGATTGACTTGACTAGATGATGGATTAGCCAACAAGGATGTGACTTGATAGGATTGGATTAGATGATGGATAAAGGATTTGATTTGATTATACCAGAGTGTATTGTTTGATAAATGATCGATGAGATTGAATTGGATTGAACTGATTGATAAGATAATTGATGAGATAGGATTGCATTGGATTAGACTAATAAGTGATTGATAGGGTTAGATGGTAAGACAAATTAGGATGATGACAGGGGTTCAAAACCAACTTCAAGAATTACCCTAGGTAACACAAGGTGCTAATTGATCAATTAAAGGATGGATGGATGATGACGGCGCCAAATCCAACTTGAGATAGAAGTGGATTGATAGGGTAGATGAGGATGACTAACTTAGGATGGATGATGATCCTAAGCCAATTTCAAAAGATGATGATCATGCTTTGACAACTAAGTCAACTCTAACAATTACTTCAAACAAGGTTTAGTGGAATGGGAGAATGATTTCCAAAATGGGTAAATAACCCATAATAGATGAGCAGCCTTTCAAAACAAGGAAATGGGAGCCTAAAATGAGGGAACAACTATCAGGATGGATGACAACTTGGAGCAAAGAGACAACAACCCATAACGGAGGAATGGTTATGGGTGAATGAGAGTCTGAAAGAAAGAACAGATGTTCAGATTGGATGAACAATGACCTAGAATGAGTAAATGGAAGTTCGATCAGGAAGATCGACCTTTAGAATGGGGAGAAGAATGCTTAGAATGGGAAAACTATTAGTCAAAAAGAAGGAGCGACATCTGGAATGACCGAACAGAGGACAAAAATAGTTTTTTGAAGGGCAGGTCCACCTATCCAAGGGAAGGTATGCCCCTACTAAGGAAGGTACACCTATGGGTGAAAAATAGGAAAAAATAGTTGTTTGGACATGTAAACTAGCACACAAGATGAGGAAATGGATGTTAGGATGAAGAGGATGAATGTTTAGGATAGAGAATGGATTCTCGAAATGGATGTATGAATGTTTGAAACGGGGAAACGAGTGATCTGAATGATGAAACGGGTGCTTGAAATGACGAAACGGTAGCCCAGAATGATGAAACGGGTGATAAAACTAACTGTTCAAGTGACAAGTACACCTATCCAAGGGTAGATCCGCCCCTCCAAGGGTAGGTATACCCCTACTAAGGCAGGTATGCTTGTTTGACAAAAAAATGGGAAAATCTAACAAAAATAGGCTAAAAGGGGACTGAGACAAAGGGCAAGTTCACCCCTAGTAGGGTAGGTCCACCCCTCTACACAAGCCTAAACTTGATTTTCACAAAAATGACTATGGAAAAGGACCCAAAACACAACAAACAACAATCAGAGGATAAGGATGACTTGACTAAATAGAAAATTACTAGTTTTTGCACAAAGAAAATAGTTCAAGCAACATGATCCTAAGATTAGTAGAATGGGTATGGCCAAAAAAGTATTATATCTAGGATAAACAAGGTGGCTAGGGAGTCCTCGATATACACATGATATGGGAGGCCCAAACTGTGAACACCAGCCCATCACAAGTAGAGTCGGGAACCTTAGCAAGATAACAAAGGATTGGACCAACTCTTCACGTCATCTTGACACTTTTCCAATAATGATGCAACTAGATTGGGGTACAACTTTGGTTCTCCCCTCTTTCTATATCCCATTGGTACATGTGGTTGGGATCGTCCCTTGGGGTGATGAAATCCCCAAGCAGGTCCCCTAAGAAAAAGAAAAATGGGTGACTCAAAGGACTTAGTAAGTTATGATTTCTCATTTCCCAAGATCACCAAATGGCACAAGGGGATTGGATATGTCAATAGCTTAAGACCACAAACACAACACACAATGTAAATTTGACCTCCTCTTAATTAGACTTTGTGCCTAAGTTAATGAAAAATTATAACAAATAGCTAATAAAAGCTTCAAAAAAGGATGGCCCTGCAAGAAACTTGTTAGTAATTTGCTTCTATTTTTTTACAAAACACTAGTCAAATCATTGCACAAACACAAAAGCACATGTTAGAAGGTTAGAATTACTCAAAACAATAGAAAATGATGATTAAAATGTAGTTTTTACCTCCTAGAAAATGTTCTTTTGGGAGGGTCCACCCCTCTATTTGGGAAGGTTCGCCCCTATGATGGTAGGTACCTCCTTGGGTGGGCAGGTACACCCCTCTGTGAGGGTAGGTCAACCTCTCTGCAACCTAGACATATAGACAGTGAAGCAACAATAAACTTGATAGCAACAAACCCATTTGTGGGTCCCACTGGGCGTGCCAAAAATGTGACCAGTTGAAAATCCTTGTTCCTAAATGTGCAGCAACAACAAAAACACAAGAAACAATGAAGAACACCTAACACCTCAAGATTGGGAAAAAATTTGAACTTAAACAAAGAAGGTTGAATAAAACAATAATACCTTGTCAAGTTGTCCCTTGCTTGGCCCTTGGTTGGCCCTTCAATCTTCAATGTTGTGTATGTTCCTTGGATGGAAAATGAGATTAAAGATGCAAGATGGGATGTAAGATGGTTGAAAATGGATGGCTAATGGATTCAAGTGTTGTGATGAAGAAAAATTGGCTAAGTATGGCTTCAAATAACAAAATGGCAAGAGTTTGGTATTAAATGCATAAGGTCCCTAAATGACAGAAAAGAGAGGGTATTTATAAAAGAATTTGAATTCTCTAGAGAATTCAACAATTCAGATTAATCCAACAAGGCCAAGATGAAGGGCTATGGTGAAGTGTAAGTGAGGTGGAAGAAGGACATGTGATGTGGAAGGACATGTATCTTGAAATTACATTGGGAGATGAGAAGATTTCCTTAAAAGGAAAGTTATTGTTCCCAAATGGTTGGAAAGTGACATGAGAGGAATTTTAGTATTCCTCAAAAATCTCCATGAGGAAGAGGAAAGTAGTTGGGAAAATAAATGTGAATTAAAAATTCACATGCTTGGAAGAATCTCATAAACAAAACAAGGTTCCAAAAAGGGAAGCACTTGTCCACATGTGACTTGATGTGACAAGTCAAAGATTCTAGAAGATGCATGGGAAAAGGGGATTCTAGGAGGAATAAATGTGAATTTAAATTTCACATGGGAAAGAGGGTCAATGCTAAGAAAGGAAAATGAAAAGGTTGACTAAAAAGGTATGTTAAATGTGGCTAATGACTTTGATTAAGGTTGTGCAAACACGTGATTAGGAGGATTAATGAGAGATTAGACGAAAGTGGAAAATGTTGGAGGATGTGACATTAATCTTGATTAAGGTGTGCACATCCTAATTATGAATTAATTAAATTACTCCAAATTAGAAGAGGGCTATGGAGGATGTGACAATGAGAGAGAAAAAGATGAATTAAAAATTGGCTTAAATTCAAAGAGGCCTGATGACTAAATTAAATAAAGGGATGTATATATTTAATTTAGAGAGGAAAGAAGTAAAAGGTAAAAGTATTTAATTACTGAATTAAATACTTTAGGAACCTTATACAAATGATGAAATATTAATTAAATGAAATATTTAATTAATATTGGTGAAGAGGATGAAATAGATGACTAAAGGGATGAGTAAGGAGATGAGTTTGACCATATGGAAGTGGTCAAATTTGGATGTCTACAAGTCTAGTTAGGGTTTTTTGAAGTTTCAAATTCTGAATCTGGTCTTCAAGGTCTGCTTTACACTTCCTGATTTATTTTCAAATCTGAAACCCTAATTTGTAACCTATAGAAATCTTCCAAGTATCTCCAATGCAAGCTGAAAACTTTGACAACTTTCTCCAAACTTGCTCTTCAATGTCCCTTCAACCTAAACTTAAAAAGAACACACTAAAGACAACGAAATTTTTTGTTTTGTTAGTGGATAGGGGTTTACCTTGATCAAACCCCATTTTGGTAATCAAAGATTGAAATGAAATGAAATAGGAATGGAGAATGATGAATATACAAAATATGATGTTACAACTCACCAAAACCTTGCAATAAGGTGTTGCAAACATGTATGAGATGGATCTAATGAATTTATATCTTTACTCTTGGTTGAGTAGGATAGATCATGAATAAAATGCTAGCTTGAATCATGAAACCCTACATCGCAATTCTTAGCTTGAAAACAAACATGATGCATGACAACTTTGACATGATGTTTGATGCTTGAATAATGCTCTAAAATTATTGATAATCTTCCCTTGAATTCTCTTGAATTTTTCTCTTGTAAACACTTGAATTCTCTTGTGAACTCAAACTTTCCATACGAATGCTCATTCAACTTGCTACCTGTGTAAAATGAGTGAAAGAAACTTGCATTTATACTTAATTATGCAAAAAACCCTGAAATTACATTACTACAAGACGACATTAGATCTAGGAGGATGAAATATATGGACTTCTCTTGCACTCTTAGGGTTTTTCACCTAAAAGGAGAGAGATAGAACCCCAAAATTGAGGTGGTCCACTCAAACTAAGGAATGCATGATGGAATTAAGACTAAATGAAATGATCTAAATGTAGCTAAATGATGAAATTGACTGATTATGAATGCAAAACTAATGAAATATGCAATGTTTGAAAACACAATGATGTTTGCAAAAGCTTAAAAAGAGGAACAAAAACACAAATGAAACTAAAGGAAAAATAGTAATTCAGAATGTGTGCACCTATGAAGAATGATGAAGGTTGGAAAGCACTCTAGAAATCTGGAAAATCTAATTTTTAGGTTGACTGGGACTCATTCACCACCGTGGGCCAATCAGTCCCAGGTCGGGGTTTTTGGCCTGGAAGCTAGTTTATGTTCACTAGGTATTGGAATCTGTAGTTAACTCTTTCAACCACCCTAAGTGGGACTCATTCACCATCCATGGTGAATCAATCCTCTTTCAAATTTATGCAAGTTTAGATCTCAGAACTGCACCTTATCACCTATACAACACTTTTTCACGGAAACCTGAATCCAAATCTCAAAAAATTCCTACAAAACAACTTCAATGTTTTTTTCTAATGGGGGGCTTTCCTTGGTCAAACCCCTAAATGGGTAATCAAACCTTGAATGAATAAAAATATGCATAAAACTCTAGCCTTAAGTGTGTTAAAGACTAGGAAAATCTGAAATATGGCAAAACCCTATTCTATTGTGTTAGAAAAAGATGTGAAAATGTGATTTGAATTATGCAAGACTTCAACCCTAGAAACCCTAAAACATATCAAATGCATGTAAATGGCATTCAAATAAAATGAAAACCTTAAGTCTGAAGATAGAGAGAAGATGGAAGATGAATCACTTTGAAAATAAGTCTTTAGGTGTGATTTGATAGCTAGTTGCATTTCCTCAACCTAGATTTCTCCATGATTCACCATAGGAATCCATCATCAACTCTTTGGAATGTTGGATCTTGAATAAGAAGTGAGCTTGAATACCTACAAAAACCCTATTTTGTTGCCCTAAAGCTTCAACTCTACTATAGAAAATGCTAATCAAACTTATTATGGAAGACTTTTAGTACTTGACTTTTGATTTTCCTTTGTAAAAATGACTAAGAAATGTGAAAAATGGCTTAAAATGTGTAATTATAAGCATCAACACCTAATTTTCCTGTTATTTAGACCTAAGAGGCAAACATCCACCAAAAAAATTAAGTTGAATTAATTAAATTCCCACTCAAAATTTAAATTTCCCTCAAAAGGGACTCATGAACCAAAGATTTTAGTGGTTTAGGGATGCTATGTCTCTTTTTCTCAATTAGGTTCTTACACCTAATGAAAAGAGATAGAGCCCACACAAAAAATCTAAGTGGTTCACTCAAATTAAGGAATGTATGATGTACTTATGACTAAATGCAGTGATCTAAATGTAGAAAACTAATGAAATCTATTGATTATTGAATGGAAACTAAATAAATGCAACTTGTTTGAAAAAACATTGTGTAATGCAAAACGACCTAGAAATGAATGCAAATTTCAACATAAATGGATGAAACTAAAACTATGCACCTGAAATCTTGCTAGAGACTAGAAATGACTCTGAAATTCTAAAGATGCTGATTTTTAGGATTGATGGGACTCATTTTCCATTCTGGGTGAATTAGTCCCAATTCTGTGAATTGTTTTGAAGCTCGTTTCAGAAAAATTGGGTATCAAAAAATGCAAAAAAACAAAATCGGGCTTGGAAGTGGGACTCATTATCCACCCATGCTGAATGAGTCTACTTTTCAATTTATGAAAATTCAAAGGTGGAAACTAAAGCCTTCAGTCTGCACTTTTTGCTTCTCCAGGTGTCAAGTTCTGAAACTATCAAATTCAGGCCTCAAGGTGACTTTTTGTTGAAATTTTTCCTTAGACAATGAAGAGATGACTCTAACAACTTTACAACTTGATCTTCAATGATTTCTAAACCTCCAAGATGTCTAAATCTATAAATAGACAAGACAAGAAAGAGAAATGTTGGATGTTAAGGCATGGGAGTTTTCCTTGGTCAAATCCCTTTGTAGGTAATTAAACCAAAATGAGAAAATAATGTAATAAAACATGCAATAATGGATTTATTACCTTTCCAAGAAAATTAATCTTGAATTTCTACAATAAAACATGAAGAATCTTCCCTTGAATGTCTTAGGAAGCTATCTTGATGACTTGCAATGATGAAAACCTAACTTGCTTGACTTGAGATATAAGATAAATGATGAATGAATGATAAGAGATGTGTGAATGAGTTAAGAGATGTAAATTAGGGTTTAGAGACATATATTTAGAGGAAATTCACCTTATTTACCTGTAAATTGGATCCCCAAGCCTGACATGAAGAAAAATTAAACTTGAAACCTAATTTTTCCCACTCAAAAGTCAAATTTGACCCAAATGGGACTCATTCACCACCTTGGGTGAGATAGTCCCACCTGGCAGGGACTCATTCACCACAGATGACAAATTAGTCCCAGAGGGGTTCATTTGTTAGTTGGATTGTTGTTGAATGCATAAATTAGGTTTATATGATGACTTTGTAAGTTATTTCATCAAATTATGCCTCACGATGCACAATATGGGGTAATAGGGGCCTATTAGTGAAGATGAAAAGGTCAATTAGGGCTTGGGAAACAAAATTCAATGTGAAAGTGTGATTAAATTATACACTTTACAAAACTAAAATGAGGTCCACATAGTCTAGAAAGGCACAACATCCAATGTGAATTTACAGGACACATTACAAGACTAGATTAACATTAAGTTTATTTTACAAGCCTTCTAGATTGATATGAAGATGCAATTAAATACATTTTATAATGTTGAATTAAGGGAAAATGGGTTCATTAAGTCTAGAGAGGCATGAAATTCTTTTACAACACTTTACAACACCTTTACAAGACATCGTTAAATGAATTTGAAAGGGTTCAAGA
The DNA here is from genome assembly GCA_007258455.2 of Sequoia sempervirens. Lineage (NCBI taxonomy): Eukaryota > Viridiplantae > Streptophyta > Pinopsida > Cupressales > Cupressaceae > Sequoia > Sequoia sempervirens. The sequence goes on along the minus strand of VDFB02105785.1, from coordinate 156,299,115 downwards.
CCTAGTGTGGATGTGAAAAACACATCACAACACCAAATCAAGGTCTTATTAAGTCTGATTTATCATCAATTATTCCCCAAATCAAGCAAGTTTCATTTTTTCTACAGTACATTTAGCCCCCTCTTTAGTGAGAGGATGAACTTGCTTCAAGATCACACTAAAGTAGACATTCAAGAGATATCTAAGTGTACTAATTCATATGAAAAAGGACGACAAAGATCAATAAGGCATTCAAGCCCCTAGGATCCAAGATCCTAAGTCAAACCAACAAGATACATAATCATATAATGGCAAGAAAGGAAAACAGGGTGGAGAAGATACACTCACTCTAGGGCCACATAATATAACGTCATTTGTGGGATGAGTTGTCCCAAAGAAGGGGTTGTAGTGAGAAATTCATTCCAGTGTGTTGGCTTCCCACTGCATAATGAGAAAATTCATGCTAGTGTGCCATCTTCCCATTATAAAAACTATACCAAAGTCACCCTCTTGATAATTTTGATAAGGCACCACAATGAAAATGATTTTTCTAAATGTTTTTGAATATGTAAAGATTTTTGATAAAGTGGATTTTTCTTTGTTCATGTAAGGTATTCTTCTTAGGGAGCATTGTGCCTAATGTCTCCAAGAGATGACAAGTCAGAGTGTCAAATCATTATCCATGGGATGCCTTGTTCGCATCAAGCCACTTTATTTGATCATTATTCCCTTGTTAGATTGTTATCCATGGGATGCCTCATTTGCATTAGGCCACTTCAGTTGATCGTACAGTCTTGGAAGGCATCAAACCTAATGAAACCACCAAGGAGAGGACACATCACAAGAAAAAGTAAATCACACCATGAAATTAGCACAAAGGTGTTTTCTATTTATGCCCCCACTTTAAAGCGGTTGCTAACACCATTAGTGTGAGCAATTTATTTAAAGTAGAAGAAGGTATGAGAGCTTATTCAAAAATCCCTATGCCAAGTCATATGTTTTCGATAACCTGCATCATGAAGAAAGGGAGTATGTCACATGAAATTCAATCTTAATACATGCCATCCACATCCCAAGCTTGGTCTTATACATTCATGAAAGTTTAATGATTAGCCAAAAGAGACAATGATAAGTGGCATATGGGGACAAGGCTTTCTAATCCTTTTCCCCCACTTAGTGTAGGAAAAATGTGAGCCTAGAATGGATGATGGTATGCTGCCCCTTATGATGGATGTAGAGCATCCAATAGTGAGTATGCTACAATCCTACAACTATTACATGGGAAGGAGTAGTAACTAATGTTATTTATTTGGATAAGGAAATAAATTTTCTTCTTGATAATGTGTAATGAGATATCTATCGATTTGTAGGATGTACCAAGGTTAGAGTTTGCTTGGAAGAATCTTGAGTGATAGTATGGATGTTGAGTGAAGGTTTGCTGGATTGGTTGATTTCTATGAAAGGAAAATCACAAAGACCATGATTTGGAAGAATGAGGTTGGGTGTATTGTGAGCTTGTTTCTTGTGTAATGGTGGGTAAAGAATGGTAGGATTCTTAGGTGTGTCCAAAATAACCTTAGCACACATAGGTGGATGATTAATGATTGATTTTTTTTAGTATCAATAGTGGTGATATGAGAAGAAGGTTGTATTTGGTTGTCTTCTTTCTCGAAGGTATCATTTTGATGTGCCATAATATTGACCCTCAGAGGAGAGCTAATATGTTCATCACATGTCATAATTGGATTTGGAAAGATAGCTTCATCACTCATAGGAGAGGCATCAAGAGAAGGATAACTAGGAGTTTCATGGTTACTAATGATTGGATTTTTTTGTTCAAATAGATCTTCCATCATGATATTTTCTAACACTAAACTATCTTCTTCATGTGTAGAGAAGATATTAGGAGAAGAAAAGGGTTGATTGTCATGATTATCTATACTTACATCCTCAAGTCCTAGAATTTCATCTTGAGTAGGAGAGGTAGGATTTTCATAGCTCTCAATCATATCCTCCACACAAATGTGTTTGTCATGATCATTCACACGTTTACCCTTATTCACTAAAGGATTTGCATAAGTAGGGGAGGTGTTGGGAGATGAATGAGGACTCGGTAAGGTAGTGGCAATGATTTTAGCTTTGTGTGTCATGATGTCTTTGCAAGGGGGGGAGAAGGAAGACAAGCAAGAATTTCATGATCTTCAATGATTGTGTCTTCTTTCATCAAGATGCCTTCATCACCAATGGGAGAGATATTAGGAGAAGAAAAATTATGATTATCATGATTATAGATGCATGCATTTGTTTGCGTCAAATTTTTCATGGATGATCTTAGTGAGACGAAGTCCTTAAGGGCTTCATCTAACATGTCTAAATCATCACTAATAAAGGGATTGGATGTTATGGTTCTTCAAAATTCAATCATTTTTTGAATTGGATCATTTGAGGTTTTTTGTTTTTTGTTTTCATTTGCTAATGAATTTGATCTTAATGAACTAGGAACTAATGCTGAAAATGAAAATTGCAAAATTCTAAGTGCCATGAATGCAAATAATTCTTATTTCTAATGATTTTAATGTAAGAGAAGCTATGAAAACATAAAATTCAATGTAAAGGCATAGGATGGAATGCAACTATTTAGATTTCAAACAAGGTAATTTACTAATTACACTATGTAATAATCTAAAAATGAAATTTTGTGAATGCAAATTTGAAATTAAGCAATGCATGAAATGAGCTATTGTAAGCTAGATCTAATGCAATGCATGATAAAGAAACTCAACCAACTGATACAGATAACTGATGGAAGCAAAAAAAATCATAAAAATAGGGTTCTCAGCTCTATAAAAGGCAGTTTTAGGGGTCAAAAGGGACTCATTTGCCTAGGGTGGCAAATGAGTCCTAGTATGGACTTTTTTCAAAAAAGTAGAAAATTTTGAGTGATTTTTATGTTTTATGAGTTCTATGATGTAGGCCTATGTTAAAAATGTAGAATTTTAGAAAACTTAAATGAATTTAGAGACCAAAAATGCAACCTAAATACACTTATTATGAATGCAAAATTTTGAAAACTAGCATGCAAATTAATCCATGCAAACCCTAATGCAAGATCAATGCGAGGCTAGATCTATGATGAAGCACTCCAAGTAAAATAAGAAGGTATTCAAAAAGTAGGTTCACCAAAATGAACCAAATATTTTAGTGGTTTAGGGATGCTATGTCTCTTTTGCTCAATTAGGGTCTTTCACCTAATGGAAAGAGATAGATGCCACACAAAAAATCTAAGTGGTTCACTCGAATAAAGGAAAGTATGATGTACTTATGAATAAATGAAATGATATAAATATAGAAAAATAATGAAAGCTATTGATTATTGAATGGAAACAAAAGAAATACAACTCTTTTGAAAACACATTGTGTAATGCAAAAACACCTAGAAATGAATGCAAATTGCAATAGAAATGGATGAAACAGAAAGTGTGCACCTGAGATTTTGCTAGAGAATGGAAATGAATTTGAAATTCTAAAGACGTTGATTCTTAGGCCTGATGGGACTCATTCCTGAATGAAATAGTCCTAGTTTTGTGAAACTATTTCAGAGCTCATTTCAGACAAATGGGTATCCAAAAATGTAGAAAACCAAAATCAGGCCTAGAAGTGGGAATCATCCTCCACAGATGGTGAATGAGTCCAATTTTGAATTTATAAAGATTCAAAGGTGGAAACTAAAGCCTTCAGTCTATACTTTCTGCTTCTCTAGGTGTCTGGTTCTGAAACTATCAAATTTGGGCCTAGAGGTGACGTTTGTTGATATTTTTCCTTAGAAAATGAAGAGATGACTTGAACAATTTTACAACTTGATCTCCAATGATTTCTAAACCTCCAAGATTTATAAATCTCCAAATATACAAGACAAGAAAGACAAATGTTGGATGTTAAGGCATGGGGGTTTGCTTGGTCAAACCCCTTTATACGTAATTAAACCAAAAATGAGGAAAGAATGTAATAAAGAATGAAATAATGGATTTATTACCTTTCCATGAAGATTTATCTTGAATTTCTACAATTAAAAATGAAGAATCTTCCCTTGAATGTCTTAAGAAGGTATCTTGATGACTTGCAATGATGAAACCCTAACTTGCTTGACTTGAGATAGAAGACGAATGATGAATGAATGATAAGAGATGTGTGAATGAGTGAAGAGATGTAAATTAGGGTTTAGAGACTTATATTTATAGGCCATTCACCTTATTTACCCATAAATTGGACCCCCAAGGCTGACATGAAGAAAAATTAAACTTAAAACCTAATTTTTCCTGCTCAAAAGTCAAATTTGGCCCAAATGGGACTCATTTTCCACCTTGGGAGAACCAGTCCCACCTGGTAGGGACTCATTCACTACAGATGGTGAATTAGTCCCAGAGGGGTCCATTTTCCAATTGGATTGTTGGGGAATGCATAAATTAGGTTTATATGATGACTTTGTTGGTTATTTCCTAAAATTATGCCTCAGGATGCACAATATGGGGTAATAGGGGCCTATTAGTGATGATGTAAAGGTAAATTAGGGCTTGGAACACAAAATTCAATGTGAAAGTATGATTAAATAAACTTTACAACACTAAACTAAGGTCTACACAGTCTAGAGAGGCACAACATCCAATGTGAATGTGCAAGACACATTACAACATTAGATTAACATTAATCTTATTTTACAAGCCTTCTATATCGATGTGAAGATGTAATTAGATACAGTTTATAATGTTGAATTAAGGGAAAATGGGTTCATTAAGTCTAGAGAGGAGTGAAAGTATTTTACAACACCTTTACATGACATCATTAAATGCATTTGAAAGGGTCCAAGACCTAGTGTGGATTTGAAAAACACCTCACAACACCAAATCAAGGCCTTATTAAGTTTGATTTATCATCAATTATTCCCCAAATCAAGAAAATTGTCTTTTTTCTATGGTACACTACAAGTCGACATTAGATCTAGGAGGATCAAATCAAGTTGAATTAATTTTGATTTTGGGCCACATGGGACTCATACACCCAAGGTGGCGTAAGAGTCCCATTAGGAATAATTTATGGGACTAAATTTAAAAATTCTTAGAAAGGAGTAAAACTAGGATCGTGATGCAAAACCATAGGTGGGAGTCATATGCCCAAGGTGGCATATGAGTACCAGACCACCAAATATTGGCCACACAACCTAGAAACACATGAATTATGATTGTATGTTGATTTATTTTAGGATTATCCTTGAAAAGATGCTTTAAATGAGGCTTGTGGGTGCAAAATAAAGCCAATTAAAGTATAAAGAATCCTAATTATTAATGACAACCCTAGAAAAGTGTGAAAGTGTGTTACAACACTTTGCAACACTCTAAATAAGGTAGGATTAGTTTTATTTAGTTTATAAGGGCCCAAGACCTAATGTGAGTATGTTAAACACATTACAACACTAAGTCAAGGCATCATTGAGCTATATTTTAAAAGGAGGCCCAAACAAGTGTGAAAATGTCACAGACAACATTTTTGGACATTAAAGGCTTGAATAGTTGGGCATGGAATCCTATTGTGGGTGCCCTATAGATATGTAGGACATACCCTTGGATCTACATGGCTAGGAAATCCTATATGATTCATTGATCAAAGAATTTGAAACACTCTTGTGTCAACACTACAACCATAGAGAAAGTTGATGATATTAGTACGACATCATCAAAACACACACACACACACACATAAATATGATCATATAATGAAATAAATAAAATGAAACAAAATATATGAAATCAAATTTGTACCTAGGTCCCCATCCTACTAGTGTGGATCTAGGGGTGGAGCACCATTGGTAGAAGTGATTCTCAACCCTCTGACAATAGTGTAAGTTGGTACAAATCTCCTAACATTTAGTGGTGTGATCGAGACTATGGGAGCACATATTAGTGATGTTACTCAAGTTATCACCACCTTAGCTTCTCCTTTATTTGGGTTGTTTCTCCTTTCCCTCTTCTAAACCACTCCTTTTCACCTCGCTCTTGGAGCCCTAAGTACTAGCATCCCTCACGAGGGTATCTATTAGGAAAATTTAGGTAGGACCTACTGTCAGCCACTAATTGGAAAATTCAACTGACACACCAATGCCATTGATTTCTAGAGCCTTTGGTAGATCATTGTCCTTCCCATCATCACCACTAAGTGTGGCATCGATGATGGTGGGATGATGATAATTCCCTACTTTTGTTGCTCGATGGTGTGACCGTATGTACATGGCTATAGCTAGAGGTATGGCTTGCACTTGGTTGAACTGCCACATGACCCGGTGCCAATAATATGGTACAATAATGTAATTTGACCATCCAACCAAGATTCTCTCCTATTACATCCTCCCCAATTTCCTCCTTTCCAACAACCAAGTCCCTATACAAAAATTAAAAATCTATCATCAAAAAATTTGGTCTCCAAAGCATCAATAATGCACTAATGGGCATGTGTACACACAATGGTCATCCTACCCTAAGCCTTGAGGATACTTGGTTGGCCACATGCATGTGATGTGCTCAATTTCCCACACCTGTAGAACCATGAAGATAGTGATACTATGGTACTTATAATGTATATAGTTCTCGAGGTCATGGTAGAGATGTGCTAGCATACTCTTCAACCCTAGGCGTAGACTTTCCTCCTATCCTCCATCGATCTAATATTATGGATGAGGACCCCATTAATTTGAGAGCCTCGCCTATTGATCAACATACATAGTGCCACCATTATGATCATAACACAATATTCCAAGGGAACTATGATGTATCCCTACACTAACCACATCATGTATATATGGCCTATGGTGTCCTTGGGGATGATGCAACCAATACAATGTTTGCATCCTATGTTGTAAACCCCTTCTCATATGTGAATCTCTCTCCTTGGATGAGAATTCAAAGAATACAGTATAAATACTTGAGGGTCACAGTCATCTCTCATATCAAGGGATGAAACGAGAAGGTGTTTGCATCCTACCTTTGCATCAGTGCCATCAACATCAGCATGTGGAATCAAATTTTGGGCATGGCGTAGAGCCACCATAGCTTAACCCACTATAGTAAGACATAATAATTGGTTGTTATCTAGTCAATGGGACTCTTCAGTAATGATAGCACAACTCCACTGCCATGCTTGCAAATCTTGAGCAACTCCTACAAAACCATAAAAACATTATGTCAAGGAAATACATTCCTACTATACATATTCTAAAAATAATTCTCTATGTCTTAGAGTCAACAATGTGCCACATAGATGTCTACACAACACATTGATATTTAAGGATGAATAGGCTGATGACAATGTACAAGCCAAATGCTAGCACTATTGATGGACTCCAAAATGCTAACAGCATGTTATTTCATCCATTAGATATTGTCATTCTAGCTGGAAACTTGTGCTACTCATAATTTTTATACAACTAAATATTGTTAAAAATGACAAGCTAGGGGAAAAATTTCCTCATACCTCGTCTAGTGGCTTACCTTTCTCCATAATGGTCCATAGCTACTCAATCCTTGGAGCCATAAGTCTTGTATATGAGGCATTTTTCTAAAAAGTCTCTCAAAAATTCAACCAAATACTCACAGTGAATAATGAAAATGGCATTCCATGGGCCCACAGTAGGAATATATAGGCAATATTTTGCCCATTTTTGTAGAGAAAGTTCCCTTTCCCTCCTTCCTATTTTAACCAACCTAGTTAGGGGAAAAAATAGGAGAGAGCATATACTCACTTCTTCAAAAAAAAATTCTTTTGATTCACTAAAAAAATTCTTAAGCATTCTTCTTGTCATGGTAGCTTCTTTCATTTTTGAAACAAAGTTTTTTTTTAGTTTTATAGAGTCGAAATTCACATCAGACATTGTAGTTTCTCACTAGGCTCAAATGTTGGGAGCATCATCAGTATTCACCTTCTTGACCTTTGTGGTCTCCACAATATCCTTTTTTGTAAAATTGTCAAAATTTCAAAATTAACATTTATATATTCTTAGCTACTTTAGTGTACCTTATTTTACCAAAAAATCAACTCACTAAAGCGGGGGCATAATGTAGTTTTGTAAAACTACACCCTATGGAAGTTTCATACTTATAGATTTAATTCTGCCACATTTATGGAAAAAACTTATAAGTCAAAATTTCATTATTCCAACTTCATAAGTGACAACAATGAAGCCCAAGTAGCCTAAGTTCCTAACTCATGTAATTTTTTGGTATAACACTTATGTGATGCATAGGTATCTTTGCAATGTGCTAGAGTCAAAAAAAAATTGAGATTCAAATGTGAATATTATGCATTCCTTTCTTATGACATGTGTCATACCAACAAGGATGTGCGTGTAATGACTCCTCTTGCCCATCTAGCATAACGAAATTTCATTTTTCACTCTCATTCTATTCTACAACTTCTTGGTCTCTCTCTCTTTCTCTTCTTTCTCTCTCACTATCATAGTGAAGCTTTGCCAAAATACTATCTCAAGACATAGTCAAGGCTTTTCTTGCATGTGAAGCCATCACATATATCAATCTAAGAGGGGATCCATAGGCTACTGGTAATTTTCTCTAGTTATCTCATCTTGTCTATTTGATCTCATCTATTATGGGTATGTGCAGGATCATGATGGGCCAAAAAGTGGCAATATGTAACTGATATGATAGCCCATGTGGCTGATGACTTTTTTCTTACCCAAAATTGATGAAACAAAAGGGTTTTTAAAGGAGATTCTCAGCTTTCCACCAATATAAATTATGCTTTACTTTGAATTTAATAAATAATTATTATTCATTTTCTATTTAAATTATGACTAAAGTCCTCATTGATAGGTTGATTGAAAAAAATCCATAGCTTCCAAACGGTATCACATTTTTTGAATCCAAAACATGCTTCACATACTATAGGATTAAAAAAAGTAAAATTGAATTTTATGAAGTTTTGACAAAGTTAAGGTGGTCAGACATATGAGCTTTTATATTTATTAAAAATTTTAATAAAAAAATCATAATTAATTATTTACTTGGAAAAAAATTACAAAAAAATATGCATCACATTGGGACATGAGTCCTCTACTTATATATAAAATATTATAAAAAAATATTATCATTTTATTGTGGTTAGGGTGGTCATACAGACACCTACTTCTTATTTTTTCCCTAAAATTTAAGTACTGCTACATTTAAATTTCAAATTTTCACCAAATAGATTTTTTTTTTGAAAATAAACCTAGTAGTTTAGAAACTAAAATCAATTTGCTACAAATTCCATTCTAACATATTTTTGAAATAATATAGATAACTTATTCAAATTTTTACATCAAGTTGCCTAACTCTGATTTTTCTAAATTTTTTGCCACTTAAGGGCATGTTTTTTCCATGATGATCTTGCACATACCCTTATATTTATGAGAGGGTTTCTGCTCCTTCTAGGGTTTGTTTCTATCATATGTCTATTATATTCATGATAAGCATTCTCCTTGTTGTGGGGTTTATTTCTATCATACATATTTTACTTTATATGCATTTTTATCTATCTTGATCTTTTCTATCTATCCATGGAGGTGGAAACACCAAAATGGGGGTTTGACTGAGGCAAGCCATGAAATACTCCCCAAAAATTTTCTCATATTATTTTTGTAGATGAATAGGATTAGCAAGTTGGATATTCTAGATTCTAGGTTCTTACTATTTGTTTTATCAAAGACAACATAATTGGGTGCAAATGTCCTTGTGGCACACTGTCATCTGTGGCAAAGATACAATCCTCTTAAGGGTAAAATCTATAGTTTATGTACTTTCTATTTCTTTATATTAGACATTTTAATTCTATCTTTTTTTCCTACAATTAATTAATTTTATCATTTTTCCTTATTTAAACGTAAGTATGAATTTGGTTAAATTGTGCAATCATTCTTTTATTATTTATCTTGTTACCTGAGCTTTGATGTATGAGGTAATTGAGGGTTATTTTCTTCATAACACCCCATCATCTTGAGGGTAGAAAATTCCCTCCTTTACACTTACATTCATACCAGGTTTAGAATTGCAGACTCTCATTTTTATACTGAGCTAATTATTAGGTTATTTTGCAACTCATTGTTGGTATTATATTTTATATTAGGTTCCTTAGAAACAAATTTCAACCTTCTCCTTTAGAACCAGTGGGGTGGAAATTTGAGCTATCTAAAACCTTGAATCATCTCTCTTTATTTATAGCATTGTTCCATTATTTCTCTGTCTTAAGAGTTTTCACTTGTTGCATTATAATTTTTTAGTCTAATGGGATAATTTATACTTGTCATGCCCACTAGACTTCACTTTCAAGCCAACTAATAATTTCTCTAATTGTGCTTCAAGTATATCTTGCTCATGCTAACCTTCTAAATTCTCTTAGTATATGGTAAGGGATTTGACTTGTTCCCCCAAAACTTCTTATTCATCATTGATCTCATAAATTATTGTTCTTCTTATTCATGAGGAGGGTTATCCTGTGCTCTTTCCTCCTAATCTAGAAGAGTAATGTCATGTACTTGTTGTTCTAAAACATGCACCTTTTTTCTATGTTAGCATCATCACCTTTATTAGCATCCTTTTATGTTTCTAATTTCATATCATCTAGTTGATTGGGTACTTCTTATTTTTATTAGTTGAGTTCCCCATCTTCCAAACTTGCTTCTAGAAAAGGTTATATTCCTAAGTATCATCTTTATTTTTCTCATCAATTGAATTATTCTCAATCATCTTTTAAAGAGTAGTACATGTAGGTGTACTAACTACCTATTCAATATAAACTACAAGAGTCTCTCCTTCATTAATTTGAATTTTTTTAATCAAAATTTTTATCTTCTCCTTTTTTCTTAGGATAAGATCTCAAAAAAATTGATTGGTCTCAAAAGGGATGTTGGACCATTTTTTTTTTTTTCTCTTATTCCTCACTATAAATAATTATTGATTGTGAAGGACCTACATATTTTAACATTTCTAGCTCTACTTATACTTTACAAAAATATTCTCTTACCTTCACCCTTTGTTTTGTTATCTCATCATTAATAAAAAAATATTCTCCTTCTTCTATGGGAGGATGGCTTGTCACTTCTCTTTTTTCAAGTTCCATCCTCTCCATTTACCTAGTGATATGCATTGTGATACCCATTAATGGAGGAGACATAAACACTTGTTTTCTAAGAGAGGAGGTTGAATTTTTCAACTACAATTGTTTTCCTCTTGGATTCACCATTTGAAAGAAAGGAAATGACACTTGTGCCACTCATTCTACTATGGGTAGAACTATCTCTACCAGTGGTGATGAAGTGAATCTAGAGGAAGTAGCAATTGGTGCCCCAATTAAACTAATAGGGATAGTTGGAAATAGCTTATTTGGATCATCAGGAGTTGTATAAATAGTTACTCCATGTGATGATAAAGTCTCTCCTTTACAAACTTTCTTTATCTTCCTAGTTTTGGCCTCCTTGATCCTTCTCTTCTTTATTTGGAAATCATCATAATCAACTCTTTCTTAGATTTTATCCGCCTCTCCTTAGTATTTTCCTTGATGTATGTAATCACTACTCCTTCCAAATTTAGAGCATGTTCATATTGATTAAGCCACATTTTTCTTGCATTTATTATGGTCTTTGATATCTCCTCAATAGGGGATGCCTTCAGCTCTAACCAATTATGGTCTAGAATAGGTTGATCAAATATTATTTTCTAACCTTTACTAGGATGTAAGAAATTTTCATCATTCTCTTTCATCTATAAGGGAACAATATGTGTACCCATTTTTCTCATTTGGTTAAGGGTCAACCTTTAGTAGGACCTCCTTTTACTACTTGATCACCTACATAGTTATCCAAATATTCTTTAAGGCGATGTGTATGTGCCTTCTCTTTGTGGATCAATTTTTCCATTCTTCTCATCAGACCATAGTTTGGTCTTTCCAAATCAAAAGGTTTTAAATTTATCAACTCAATTTTTTCTTCAAATGCCTCAGCATTTTTAAGACTATTACAAGTATTCAAGCCTATCTATAGGAAATTTCACTGTAGCGTTTGGATTCAAAAGCTTCATGAGATTCAATTGTTTTCCTAGAGACATCCACAACCACAAGCTTGTCTATTGGATATGTTGGCAACATTTAAGGCTTGCTAGTAAATCACTCCATCCAAATGTATTTGATTTTTTTGAATTGGATAAACAAACACTCCCTTGGATGAATAGGAAATTGTGCATTTATCAATATTCTTAAGGATTTGACTCCTTGAATGGTTCTAACTAGCCACATGGGAAAACATGATTTACCCTTCTGTAGTGTTTTGATAGATTACTTGAGTTGCAGCTAAAGGTAGTAAATGTACATGATATTTTTACCCTGTCGATTTCCCAATGTGTCAATTTTTTGAAATCCTACAAGTTGAGACCTAATTGTACAAGAATACACCAAATAATACATCATATAGTACATCCTTATTTTTCTAAAATTTACCATCTATGTATGAATGAAGTCACTTATAGCTTGTGACCAATAGATTGTTTTGTCTCTTTCCAAAATAATATGTATGTATGTACACATCCAAAGCTCAATGTACCATAATTAGGAAAACCAACTAATATTCTTAAAATATGACTATATCACTTATTTCATTCTTAAAATCACTCATGTGTAAGGTTTTTAGCATCTTTGCATAAGATTTTGGATTTTTCTCATCATCTCGAGACATCTTGCATGTATAACTCACTTGAATTTTTATTCAAATTCACTGAATCCTTTCGCTAACTCCTATATATTGAGTGGATACTTAGTTGGATAATAAGGGATACCAAAGGTTCTATGAATCCCCTTTTTGGTCAATTCAACATACACCCTTCCTTTAGTGATTACCAACCTTATATTTTCATCACAATAATGAATGTATTCAAGCATCAACTTTGGAGTCTCCATGGACATATGGAAACATGTAGCTTTATGTAACCCATTCAATATAATTATCCTTTCCTATAGGGTGGCATTGTTTTCAATCATCCTTTATTAGAAGTCATTGATATTTATGTGCCCTATATAGGTATAATCTAGGATGTTGAGGAGACTCCATAGAAAATGAACCTCATTTCTTTAGCTCTTTTTCTCATTCGACTTATAGAAAAAATATATTCTAAAATTACCTAATTACATAGGCAGGGTCTAATTTGTTTTCATTTTTTGATATGTGTATTTGATTATCGATGGTAATAAATATATTTACCATGATTTTTGCATTATAGTTTTGTAAATGGGATAATTTTTTCATTCAACTAAACAAAATGATGATTAAATCATTTAGACATGTCTATATTCATGATGTAATGATGAAAAAGGATCCCCTTAACTTGGTCTTGATTTAGTATTGTAATATGCCTAACATATTCACATTAGGTCTTGTGCCCTTGTGAACTAATGGATTTTTAATGGCACCTTGGTAAAGTGTTGTAAAGTGTTGTAACTCACTTTCACACTTTTCTAGGGTTTTATCAAATAACTAAACCTAATAAACCTCATTTTAATCAAAATAAACCTTAATTTTTCTCTATTTGGAATGTTGTAAAGTGTTGTAGCACACTTTCACACTTATTTAGGCTTGTATTTAATAATTGGCCTTTATTATGCTTTAATTGGTCCTAATTTGCATGCACAAGCCTCATTTAATGCATCTTTTGGAGGATAATCCTAACACCAATCATTAGCCAATCATAATTCAAGTATTTCTAGCTTGTGTGGCCTAGATTTAGTGATTTAGGACTCATTAGTCACCTTGGGAGAATGGGTCCCACCTGGATCTTTTGGCCCCGAACTAGTTTTCACACATTCCTAAGCACTTTTGGTTTTTGGTCCCATACATTATGCCTGATGGGACTCATTCGCCACCTTGGGAGAATGAATCCTATGTGGCACAAAATCAAATTTAATTCAATTTTTTTATGGGATTTTATTCTCCTAGATCTGATGTTGGCTTGTAGTGTTGTAATTTTTGGAATTCTTCCATAATTGAGTATAAATATAAGGTTTTTTTCACTCATTTCATCATATCAAGTAATGAAATCACCTAGCATTCAAGAGAGTTCACGAGAGAATTCAAGCATTCACAAGAGCATTTAAGATCATTCAAGAGTAGATGATCAAGCATTTTGGAGCATTTTTCAAGCATCAATCATCATGTCAAAGATTTCATCCATCATGTTTGTTATTGTGCTAACAATTGTGATGTAGGGTTTATGATTCAAGAAATTTTTTTTATTCAAGATCAAGATCATTCAACCAAGAGTCAACAACCACATCTATTGCAGCCATTTCAAGCATATTTGCAGCACCTTATTGCTAGGGTTTGGTGAGTTACAACATTTTCATTTGTTCATTCATCATTCTCCATCTCTATTTGATTTCATTTCAAGGTTTAATTACCAACAAGGGGTTTGACCAAGGAAAACCCCTATCCACTAACCCAACAACATTTTTCCCTCTCCTTTGTGTGTGATTTGCAGGTCTAGGTTGCATATTTCCTAAGGAGAAAAATTGGAGAAAAGTTGCAAATCATTCAAATTTGTCAAAGTTGTCATCAAGCCTTGGAGAACATTGGAGAAGACCTACAGGTTTCCAATAAGATATTTAGATCCAAAAACCAATCAGGAAGGACAAAGAAGATAGAGAAGAGTAGGATCATCCTTTAAAGTTCCAAAAAAGCCCAATTGTACTGATTCACCACTTCTAGTGAATGAGTCCCAGTTCTAGTTAGAGTTTACGTTTTCATAGATTGAAATACCTTTTTAGTAGATTCCAGTTCCTACATAGTTTTCCAGAAATAGGACTGATTCACCTAGCTTAGTGAATGATTCCTAGTCAACTTTGAAAGCAAAATTTCTAGTGATTCAGACCTCCATTCAGTCTTTTCTTGATTCCTAGGTGTACACAGTCTATTTTACAATTTTCCCTATTGTTTCATTCACTTTTATAGTCCATTTAGTGTTAGTTTTCATTCAATTAGGTCTTTTCATTTCATCTTACATCTCATTGTCTTTTCCAAGTTTAGACTTGGTGGTGAACCCCTCATTAGATCACATTCAGCCCCTAGGACAACCCTATTACAAGATTTCTCTATCTTTTGCATTCAGATATTTAGGGTTACCCTTGAATGAAATTGGATATGTGGGTGTGATCTATGTCCTAAATCATATGATAGCATCCCTCCCACTAATTCATCATTTCACATAATAATGTTCTTTTGGTACATACTTGGTTATGTCGAGATTTTCAAACCTTTGAAATTGATGATGTAATGACTCCATGAGTTAGAATTACTCTTTAGGAATTAGCTTCTATGAAACTATGTGAACACCTTTCCATAGTTGCTATTGAATTCACTCAACAATATCCTTTTGTCTTTCAGAATCACTTTTGTGATAAAATGACATGAGAAGATGCATTTTAAAGTTGTAAGTGAATTCAATGGAAGGAGTGGGTAGATGAATTTTAATTGCTAGTGGTGATAATGAGGTTTTTTAGCATTCAAATGGACATTAGCTAGTTACTCTTTTGGTTGCTCAAATTAGTGAATTTCTAAAGATATACAATTCTCTACAAAAACTTTACATTTTCTCTTTTAATTTCCCTGCAGTAAAATTTTGAGTTAAATTAGTCATTTCATATTTACTTTCAGTTGGGTTCAATTGAGATTCATTTTATTGTAATTGTAAAAAATACATTTGCAACTACCATGTAGGAGATTTTCAATGATTTTGTTACTTTAGTGTTAAATTTTGGGTTAAGATGGAATGTTTCAATAGTGACATCATCAAAGAGATGATGATGTCATTATTATATAGATGGGCAATAAATTGGCCTTTTAAAAAGATGATGTTACCATGAAAAGTTGTTGATATCATCATCATACAATTATATGAATCCTTATGTGAATAATTTATATATAAAATCACATTTGGAATGATCTATTTCAATTATAAATGAAACATTTGCAAGGATTAAGTGATGTCTTGATGACATTAGAGTTATATAGTTGTGAGAAAATTGAAGTGAACTAAACAAATTTGGTGAGTTTGGTAAGGGTTTGTACTTGTGCAAGAATAAAATTAGGTTAATAACTATGTGGACAAATCTAAGTAAAATGCAAGGTTAGAATATGAAATGTCCAATTCAAATCGATGTTGGAATTTTACAAAAGGATTAAATTCAATTTATGGATAGCAAGAGTCTAGAGGGTTATAGGTGAATTGTAATTTCAAGATTTTGAAAGGTGAAGCTCATTATCACGTATAAATCAAAAAATAATGGATAAAGTCAACCAAACTAGAAAATGTGGGAAAACTCGAGTGAATTTGAAAATTAAAAATTGAAAAGTTTAGTTCACTTAGAATCTAGATTTTAACAAAGAATTAACTTCACTATATAGACATCTTGGGCCAAAATAATTATGCATGAAATGAGGAAATTAAGGCTCAGAAATTATTTATTTAAGTAATCAACAAGAATCCAACAATTGCAAGTAAATACTATAGAATTGGACATGCACAATAGTTTAAGTGAATTGGATATTTGAACAGGTTGCACAAAAAACACCCATATGCCAATAACTTGGTCAATTTTATAAATTTTAGAAAAGTTCAATAGGATACTTAAATAATTTTTATGCATTCTTTCTACCTATGATAAAATTTTGACCCATTGGAAAACCAATTTTGAGATCAACAAATTTTGTGAAAATTGCCTCAAACTATAAGGGCAAGCCAAAGCCAAAGAAAAAAGGGAGGTTCCTCATTTTGGTGAGAGAAAAATGGGGCATATTTCTATAATAATGGAAAAAGGAATTTGAATCTAAATCTATGAAAAACACTTGTGAAATAGAATTTAGCTTGATTTGCTAATGGGGGGTTTGTCTTGGTCAAACCCCTAGTTTGGTAATTAAACCTTGATAGAAATAATGAAATGTGCATGAAAACCCTAGCCTTAAGTGTGTCTATGATAGAAAAAGGTCCCCTCAACTTGGCCTTGATTTAGCATTGTAGTATGCCTAACATATTCACATTAGGTCTTTGGCCCTTGTGAATTAATGGATTTGAATGGTACCTTGTCAAGGTGTTGTGAAGTATTGTAACACACTTTCACACTATTCTAAGTTTTTATTAATTAATTAGGCTTAATGAAACTCTTTTTAATCAAAATCAACCTTAATCTTGCCTTATTTAATGTGTTGTAAAACACTTTCACATTTCTCTAGGATTGTCATTAATAATTGGGCTTTATTATGCTTTAATTGGCCCTATTTTACATCGAAAAGCCTCATTTATTGTAGCTTTTTGAGGATAATCCTAACACCAATCAGTAACCAATCATAATTCAAGTGTTTTTGTCTTGTGTGGCCCAGATTTATGGATTTGGGACTCATTCACCACCTTGGGCGAATGGATCCCACTGGATCTTTTGGCCCCGAACTAGTTTTTACACATTTATGAGCATTTTTGGTTTTTAGTCCCATACATTATGTCTAGTGGGACTCATTCGCCACCTTGGTAAAATGAGTTTTTTGTGACCAAAAATCAAGTTTAATTCAAATTTTTGGTGGAATTTTATTCTCCTAGATCTTATGTCAACTTGTAGTCTTGTAATTTTTGGAATTCTTGCAAAATTGGGTATAAATACAAGGTTATTTCACTCATATTCAACACCTATCATTCAAGAGATCATTAAGCATTCACAAGAGCATTCAAGAGCATCCAAGGATAAATTATCAAGAATTTTAGAGCAGCATTCAAGTGCCAATCATCATGTCAAAGATTGTGTCCATCATGTTTTTTATTGTGCTAACAATTGTGATGTAGAGTTTATGATTCAAGCAAGTATTTCAAGCAAGAGTTAACAACCACATCCATTACAGCCATTTCAAGCATATTTGGAGCACCTTATTGCTAGGGTTTGGTGAGTTGTAACAATGTTATTTGTTCATTCATCATTCTCCTTTCATATTTTTTTTCATTTCAAGGTTAATTACCAACAAGGCGTTTGACCAAGGGAAACCCCTATTCACTAACCTCACAACATTTTCCCTTCTCCTTTGTGTGTAATTTTTAGGGCTAGGTTGTAGATTTCTTAAGGAGAAAGATTGGAGAAAAGTTGTTAGGTGAGCAAAATTTTCAAAGTTGTCATCAAACCTTGGAAAAACATGGAGAAGACCTACAAGTGCCAATTTGTAGTTTCAGATCCAAAAACCAATCAAGAAGAGAAAATTAGGCTGAGAGGAACAAAATTAGATTTAGAACTTCTAGAAAATTAGAAGTGGACTCATTTTCTACAACTGACGAATGAGTCCCACTGTACAGGCTTGATAAAGATTTTTATAGATCTGGGTACCCTTTTGGCAGAAACTTGTTCCTGCACATTTTCCTAGAAACAAGATTGATTCACCCAACCTAGAAAATGAGTCCCAATCAGCAATAAAATCATATTTTCTAGAATTCCAGACCTCCATTCTACCTTCTCCAGTTTCACAGGTGCACACTTTCTGTTTTACAATTTTTTGTTGCATTTCATTCATCTATATAGGTCATTTAGAGTTAGTTTGCATTCAATTAGGGTTTTTCATTTCATCTTGCATATCATTATCTTTTCCAACTCTAAACTTGGTGATGAACCCCTCATTAGATCATATCCAACCCTTAGGACAATCCTACTATAAGATTTCTTTCTCTTTTGCATTGAGATGTTTAGGGTTAGCCTTGAATTAAATTGGATTTGTGGGTGTGCTCTATGTCCTAAAGCATATGATATCATCCATTCCACAAAAATTCCATTTCAATTGTGAGCATACATGACACTAATAATCAAATGGAGGCTCATGCTATTATTGTGGCTTTGACTAAAACATGTAAATTGGTTGGAAAAATATTGTATGTGAGACAAACTCCATGATCTTGGTTACTCTTGTGAATATAACAATGCCTAATAATTTTTCATGGAAGATGGTTTCTCTTGTATAATAGATTATGTGTTAGGATCCTAATTTTGATTCCATTAATTTTTCCATATTCCTAAGAATGGAATATGGTTGCAAAATGTTTGGCCAAATGAGTTGTTTAAAATGTTGGTAATTGGAATCTTAATTTTTAGGGGTCCTTGCCTTTAGCTAAATATGAGATTCTTCTCCAATTTAGTCATCATGATCAAGCCTAAATTCTTCCAATTGAATCTTGTTGGAAGTACAAGTCATGTTCGGCCCATGGTTTGCTTTGCTTGTGAAGTTGGAGGTATTTTGTTAAACCACCTTTACTTGTTCTTCTTCTAATGTTATTAATAGTGATAGCTCTCTAGAAATCTCTATATTGTAAATGGTTATAAACTCTCCTTTTCAATATATTTAATCTGTTTTATCAATAAATATAGCACATGTGGTACTCTATCACTTTTCATGGATGCAAATGAGTAATGGTTAATATAGTTCGCATAGAAAAATGCTTTATTCTCTTCAATATAGACAATAAGAGGTACATACACCTAAGGGTTTGCAATTTATAGAAACATGGAGAATTGCAATGGAAAAGAAAATAGAGAAACAATGCAAATAAAATTACTTGGACATGTTGAAGGATTCAAGAATTAGAAATAGATGATACAATAATATTTCACATCATAAACTTGTTACTTTCTCATTCACATAAATATATATTTATACAAGAAAATATCAAATTGAATTACATAACATTTGACACCCATATATAGTTACTTTGTTAACAAAAAATTGATTACATAGTGTTTATTATCCAACATTCTCCCCCATAATAAACATTGTAAGAAACCAAGAGAAAGAAAAAATCGATTAGTTATCCCATTTCTCCCCCATAATGAACATTGGGAAGAACACCAAAAGACGCGCTACAACACTTTATCCATCTCCAATCATCAATGCATTCACTTTGCAATGTCACTCTACAATCTCAATCCTAGGACCAGTCATGCAATCCAACCATAAACCGCAACTTTCCTAATGTCTTATAAGACAATATCAACCACTCTTCCTAAACTGCCAAACCTTTCCTAATTACTCTCATCTTTGACAAATGAATATTAATGTGTGTACAACCTTTTCAACATACCTGTAATATTTTCCCAACCTGATCCAATACTCCATCCACAGTTCATGTGTATGCATTCTACATTTTTTTTCTCTCTACTTCAACACAACTTTTTAGAATGATTTGTTAAACCACAAATACAACAAGGATGTATATCCCAACATCTATCCATTGTATGTTTGTTCTTGTGACAAATAGAACACTGCACACATTGCATTTTTTGCAAAAAATTGTTAGAACTCATAACACCTATAACATTGTTTCATTGACCTAAGACAAACCCAAACTTTCATACTTTGGCCTCCTAATTGATTCAATTAGTTATGTAATTCCTTTTGCATGTTTACCTAATCCTTACCCTGTATATCACATTCTTTGCATAATTTTGAAACCAATATTTCTCTCAATACAACTAACATGATTTTCACATTCAAACATATGATCTTGTTCATCTTCACACTTTACATCAAAAACAATTTCAGTTATATTACACAAACTAGTTGATTCATCAAATGAAAAACACAACTCTTTTGTGCTACAAGAAACACCACAAACTAATGTTTTTTATTTCAATTGATTTTTTTGTCCCTTCAAGTAAGATTTCTCATCATTTTGTAGTCTAGTTTTCTCTTCTAACTCTTTCAACCATTTTTCCAAATCAACATTCTTCTTTCGAATTTCTTCAAACAATTTCAGTTTAGCTTCTAATTCATCTTTTTTTGTTGTGATGTCCAACAATTCATCTCTAAGATTAATAAGTTTACACAAATATTCATATTTTTTCTTTTGAACTTCCTTAATACTCAATAGAGAATTAGATTGTTTAACTTCTAATAGTTCTTCTAAAACAATATTTGAGTGTTTAACTTCCAATAATTCTTCTTCTAAAATAGAATTTGCTTGCTTAATTTTTTTAGAAGTTTTACCCATTTTGACATATTGCAATTACCAACAACAATCAACTAATCAAAATAACCTTTATTTTGTTATTTTTATTGATGAAAGAAAACCTTGTTATACCAACATTACTAAATGCTCAAAATTCATTACACACATATATATTTGCTTTGTTAAATGAAAATTGATTACATGATGTTTATTATCCATCACATGTAATGCTAGTGTAGACTCCATTGGACTAGAAATTGAAGGAAACAGGGGAGCAGACAAACAAAATATAAAACAGACATGAAATTTATATTACTCAAACTGAAATATTACATCAATTTTTCAGCTGCTGCTCATTCATCATTCTACCATTACATTCTCACTTACATGTGGTTTCAGATTACCAAAAACTAACAGATAGGTGGTTTCAGTTAACCACAAACTAACAGCTCTGCTACCACATGATGGTAGAGAGAGGAAGCAATTTCTATTGCTTGCATCAAAATGAATTACATAGTACCTTTATATAGAGGAAAATAGATAATCTAGAAACTTCAAAACAACTCACATATACAATTTCTAGAACTTTACATATAGCCGACATATTAGAATATTCTGGAAAAAAGTAGAAATTACTACCTATTTCTAACACTCCCCCCTAATTTTTACATCAACAACTAATTACATCAATATTGTCAATGCCCAAAAAATTTCTTGCTCCTTTGATCTGCAATTTTCTATTGCATTCTTCTATCCTTTTACTCCTTTATGGCTGCGACCTTCAAACGATTTTCACCCAATTCTCCTCCTTTGTTGACTAGAAATATTCTTGGTTTGCTCCTCACAACAACAGTGATGCCTTATGTAGTTCTATTTGCAATTCCATAATCTGTGAACTCTTCATTCTTCTATGACTGCGATCTTAATAGAACAACAATGTTTCGAACAAACTTGCCTTCAACAATAGTCGATTAAAGTGTTGTGGTGCCTTAGGGCTTCTCTGCAATTTATTTTCCTCTTTGCTTTCAGTGGCAATTCTCTAATCCGTACTCTTCCTTGATGCCAATTGGATGATGTTTCAAACTACCAATTCCTTACGCGATGCCCAGCTCATTCAACAAAATCTCTTAAAACCTTATGTCTGTCACAAATGGTGACATGATCTCCTCCTCAGATTCACCTAGCTCTGATACCATTTGAAGGAAATAAGGGAACAGGCAAATAGAATATAAAACAGACATGAAATTTATATTACTCAAACTGAAATATTACATCAACTTTTAAGTTGCTGCTCATTCATCATTCTGCCATTACATTCTCACTTACAGGTGGTTTCAGATTACCACAAACTAACAGATAGATGGTTTCAGTTAACCACAAACTAACAGCTCTGCTACCACATGATGGTGGAAGCATTTTCTATTGCTTGCATCAAAATGAATTACATAGTACCTTTATATAGAGGCAAATACATAATCTCTAAACTTCAAAACAGCCGACATATACAATTTCTAGAACTTTACAAATAGCCAACATATTAGAATATTCTGGAAACATGTAGAAATTACTCCCTATTTCTAACAGAAAGCTAATCAACAACTTCAAAGTAACAAGTATTATTGTTACAGGTTACCCTCTTCTGTCGGTAGACATACATTCGAAGAATCAATTCTAGAGAAATTTAAGCACGTATTTCCTTCCAGAGTTTTACTCCAGAACTTCTGATAATATTCCTCATATGAAAACTTTCTATATCGGGCAAGGTTATCCCTCGTGACTAGCGAAGGAACAGGAGCAATCAGTGCGTCAGGCGAAGGGCAGTAAAATGTGGGAACTGAGATCCGTGCTTCGGCTGCATTCACTACTGCACGATGAATTGCGCTTTTATATATTCCGTTGCTCCAAACCTGCAAAAAAATGGTTGGGTATTAAGAAAAAACCCTAAAAAAAGCGAAGTAATCTCATTTTCTTATCACACAATCATTACACCTCCTAATAATGGAAGCGTTAATATTAGTAGTATACCTACAATTGGTCCCCAATATTGACAACGAAGGCGTTACGTACGGGCTGCACAGTACACCATTGTAGGAAATCTCCACCATTTCCTTTTGATTATGTGTTAGACGTTATCGATTAATATAGCTAAGATTTTTATGTGCACGCAAGGAGGCTGTTGGCAAATATTGCACAGAGGTAAGAGCTCTGGTTTTACGGCTTGCTAACTGCCATTTCTGAGATCCTCGGACTGGAACCAGATTTTCTCGGGAAAGCTCTGGGGAAACAAGCTCAACATATGACTATCAATTATTATCCTCGCTGCCCAAATCCTGAGCTGACTTTCGGTTTACCAGCTCATTCAGATCCCAATGCTCTCACAATTCTGCTTCAAGGAGATGTCTCGGGCCTTCAAGTGTTCAAGAATGGACAATGGTACACAGTGCAGCGTGTACGTAACGCCTTCGTTGTCAATATTGGGGATCAATTGCAGGTATACTACTAATATTAACGCTTCAATCATTAGGAGGTCTAATGTTTGTGTGGTAAGAAAATAGGCTCTCAGAAATGGCAGTTACCAAGCGTAAAACCAGAGCTCTTACCTCTGTGCAATATTTGCCAACAGCCTCCCTTCGTGCACATAAATTTTTTAGCTATATTAATCCACAACGTCTAACACAATCAAAAGAAAATGGTGGAGATTTCCTAGAAAGTACCTGTAAGCAAAGGGTTCTAATGGCCAGGTGTCCACATATTTTTCCAAAGGATAACAATGATGCCTCAAGAATTCTCTCCAGTTGTAGACTTTCTCCTTCTCAACGTTAAAGCTAGTTGACAAGCGTATAACACTAGAAGGATCTTCTGAATAGAACTTCTCTCTTTTCTCAATAGGCATGGTGAAAAAATCTTTTGCAACTTCTAGCATGTGGTTAATGACTTCCTCAGGCACTCCATGGTTAGTAACCTGAACAAACAGAAAATTTAGTAATTTGCAACTATTTGGACTTAATTTTACACCATAGAACTAATTAAAGAAAGTGCTCAAATTAGAAAACAAACAACTATTAACAAAATCGAGGAAATCAAGAATTAGAAACCTGAACTGCACCTGAAAAAAACCATCTTGCCGACACGCAGAACGAATTCCATCGATGACCAAATGCCTGTTGGGGCCCTCCAGCTGAGCTAAACCTAGTACTGAAATATTGGCTAAGGAAGCCACTTCGTTTAGTTTTGGCCTCTGTTTGAGGTCTGATATAATCCTTCGGAATTTGAAGACAATGGTTTTTATCAGAGAACTTGACAGACCTCTTACAACTGCTAATTTCATCCCTTAGAATTATCTCTCGTGCTAACAAATGCTTTGCCATGATGATGATTCACGCGCTAACACTTTTTGCGTTAACACTTTTTGGGCTTACACTTTTTGATAGATGTGAAAAGTAACTCAGAATCTGATCTATATATAGACAAAAATTCCTAAAAGCACAAAACGGTGAGCTCTGCTTCTCCAGTATTTAAGCGGGAAACGTAATCTATTTCCCATCCACACGTTACAATATCTGCCGACTTAGAAGTACGTATTGTAAACGTGTTCTTACCGCTTGTTTTGAGCGGCGGTCGAAATGATAAATATCGAATTGAATACAACATTGCTTTACCAACTAGACAATCGACAACACACGTCAGTGATTACCTCGTTCTTTGTCGTTGTATTCATGTCATATAGGTGACATAAGCGAGCTGACGTTATTAAGGTGGGTGGCGCTAACACCAAAGTTCTTCCTAGTGCGGTCCAGAGAGGGCAGCGGCTATCCAGCCCCAGGAATGCACCGGGGCATGGATATGCTGCATAATGCTCATGCATCGAAAACTGACACTATCGTGCAGTAGTGCAGGCGCGTACTTTAACTGAGATGTTAGAAACGGAAATTAATGTCATACAGCACAGCCCGATTTCATTAATTTATTTTAACTTATTTAATAATTTATTCAAGCTAAGTTTAAACTAGCAATCGCACCTTTGGGGTGCAATGGGTACGACGAAGAGAATATTGTGAACTTTGTGTTGAGTTTAATTATTAGAAAGAGGGAAAACTCATTTACAGTTGTAAAGGTTAAGCCTTGTGAGTTGAGAAAAGCAAGTAAAAATGTGTGAGGAAATATATATTTTTGGCATCCATTGCATTTACAGCTTAAGCTGAAGATGGTTGACAAATTAAATATCCCAAAATTAGCCTTTAAGAAGAGTTCAATGTTTGGAAAAAGCTCTGGCAACCAATGCATTTACAGCTTCAGCTGTAGCTGTTATACATTAAATAATAAATAATATATGGTTTGTTTCACGACAATCCTTTGAATTAGGACAGTTGATCTAAAAAGTAGAAGCACCAAGAACATAAAACAATAATTTACATTATATGAGTGGTAGTAAAACAACAATAAACAGTAATTTACTATTAAAATATCAATAAAAAGTAATACAGTCCTCTTGGAACAAAAACCAACATTGTGTACTATGATAATTTGAGTGTTTTGAAGATGGTGAAAAATCCATAGATTGCGAGAGTGATCGAAACACATGGTTTGAGTTTTCCAAAAGTGGAGCTAATAACTTTGGCTAGAGACCCGTCAAAATATCTTGTGGGTTATGCATATATATGAGTAAGCATGATGAATTCAAGTAAAGAAGCACTGACTGTTGCTTGACAAAAGAGAGAAGATGAAAATCCATCTGTATAGATATATATCTTTCATCTTTTCTTAAATTAAAATGATTAATAACAAGACGTCCTGTATAGTTTATGCTTTATAACACAAAGCAAGTGATTGACAAATTATCGTTGCCCAACCAAATACATACTATTAAGCTCAAGTTCAATGCTGGCAATGTCTTACTACGATGCAGTGCATCGAACTTAAAATAAAGATGAAGTTATATGTATTCTCATATGGATTTGGAAAAATAAAGATGATCTTGGATAATGTTAAACTTCAAATACACAATTTCTATCTAATTTCAAGATGGATCTACCATATCAAAATCAATGAACAAAAGATTATATCCTGGAACTTAGAAAACAAATTACAGAATAGCCATGAGTGTCTCCTCACATGCATTGTCTAATTTTTGATGTAAAATAAATGATTCACATATAATCAAAGGCCAGGAAAAGATAGAAAATGATGCACAAGCGTAATGGTGGCCATTGCTCATCATTATCCAGGGCATACCATCATTAACTACATGCAAAAAAAGAAATCCTGCCATCAAACCTTAGGTTACAACAATTCCTAAAAAAATATAAAATATAAAAGCTATCAAATTCATTCATAAATGGTAAAGAGTCCAATTACCATAATTTTTAGAATCTATATCTTTGAATTTTGCATTCCATGTATTTTTATTGCCATTTTTCAATTCAAATGATCAATAATAATGGCAAAAAATTACTTAAACACAACACACACTACATTACAGAATGATCAATTCAAAAATTAAAATATTACTTGCTTTTCTTGTGCAAAATTCAACTAAGTGTATATAGCTCTTCAAACTTTCTAGTACGTCCATTGAACATGTCTACCACAATATTTAAGTCCTTACTAACATGATGAAATTGATCACTATTCCAAACTTGAACAGTAATCATGGGGAGCAGATTCAAACCTATACTTAGATTGCACCATTGGCACAGAGAACTATTCCAAATATCAGAAGAGAATAGCATGTTGGTAAAATTATAAAGGATATTGAAATATCGAGAACATCAAGTTAAGAGCAGACACATTTTGAATCATCTCTAGCAGAGCATCTCAATGATGGGAGATATTTGCTGCACAAAACTTTAACAATTTAGCTTGGTTGGTTACCATAGTATCTCAATGTTTGAGCCTAGCCATGCATGCATAAATATCTTCTACTAAGTTTGTAAACTACTGAAGTTTTTTTTATTATAGAGAACCTCAACAATGGCCAGGAAAAAATGTTATAAAGGGTCTAAATGATAGAAGATCTTCTTGGTAGCTTATTATCAAATGTGTGATAAAGAGGCAGTTCATTTTATTTTTTAAATGCAACAGTCTAGAACAAATCCATACCATGTTACTCTTGTTGGAGTGCTATTTGCTAGTCTGAGTGTAATTCTAGGCATATTGTATCTTGTAAATGAGAGTGGTTGCCCTGCAAATAGAAAAGTTATGTGAAAAACACCTCTACTTCGCATTCTTCTACAAGAGGACGATGGGTGTGAGGGTGTGAAACCTTCTTGCTTAACTGTTTTCATCAGTTGACAATGCTATATGTCATTTAAAAAAAAGATGGTGTGGGTCATTTATAAAACAACTGCAAAATTCATGATCTACCTACTACTGATAGGGGGAGAGATATTTTGCATTGTTTAATTAAAAGTAAAATACCTCTTTTTGTGCAAGCTTTCCCATAGAAATTCTTGAGGTAGAAGTCAATCCATATGCATAGGAATCCTATTTTCAAATTCATAGAAGCTTCGAGTCACACAAAAAAATCACTTCTAGTCTTCCATTTGTCAATCCAAGAATTTGCACACAAGAGAGTAAGGAATAGAAAAAATAAAATAAAATGATAAAACCATTCCTTTTACTTTTTACTCCAAAAATCCCTAAATCTCCATTTCAAACTAACATGCTAATCTCAAAGAGGATTTTTTAAAATGAGATATTTTACAAATAGATATTTTGTTTTCGATATTTAGCTAATTATTAAAATCTAATATATTTACAAAATACATTTTAAATGACTAACATAGCAATTTCATTAAAATTGAACATATATAAATTATATTTAAATGCTTAACATATAAGATGAATAGGTAGCCAATTGAAAATAATAGCAAAATACCTCAAAAGGAGTAATGATGTTTTGAGCTGTAAGTTTGTTGGAGCGCAAATATCAGTCTATAACAGAATAGGACAGATGTTGGAAGTTCCCATCAAGCTCTTCAAGGGCGAAACCAAATGACCAATGGTCTAAAATGGATAAATCCTCAAGGTATTATCTCCAATCTTCTTTTTGGCAATGGTTCTTAGAGTGGATAGATCTGTTATGAATTGTCATGGAAAATATCACAAAAATCAGCCACTTAAAATTTATAGGATAATTCAATTATGTTTCTATGTGCATATATTGTATATCTTCTCTAATAGAATTGGAAACTTACCATAGCATGAGAGTGGATGTAGCAGTAAGCTTGGAAGGAAGCCAGATGTATGAGCAGTTGTCAAAGAAGTTCACTTTGCAAAATGAAATATGCTTGTGTTTATAAAATGCGTGCTAAAAGGGTTGATCTTGAAAGTAATTTGATTTGAGGGAGGGGCTAGAAATAAAATGTGGTAAGAAAGGGAGAGAATGGATACTTGAAGTACAAAGATATTTGTTAGGAATTAGGAATGTAGTCAATGAAAGAGAAAGGAAAAAGTTAAAAGTGAACATACCTATACGTAATGTTTAACTGAAAAGAAGTTGATGCTAAAAGTTTGGACAACCGACCTTCCTCACTAAGCCTATGTGCAACATACGGACTTTGTTGCATGCATGTGTATCTTTCAAAAGTGAATGCAGGGTGGATATGAGAGCTAGAAAGCTAAGTGACTTTGGAAATTGCTATGAATGTTAGGCCTTGACGGTCAATGTTGCCGATGTCAATGGTGGCCATTTGAAGTGTAAGCCCCTGTGATTTGTGGAGATCTCTTCGAAGGATGGCATGTGACTTACCTCAAGGTTCTACAGAAATTGTGTTGTGCTGAAAGCAGAAATTGCTTAAAACTGAGAGAAGCCAAACAAATCTCTCTAGAGCTATTGCTTCAATCTATTCACAGTAAACAAAAAGTACATATAAGAATATCAGAGTTTAGCATTGCACATATTAAGTATTAAGATTACTTTGTCCATCGTAGATAAGAAGAAGTCTTAAAATGTTTGTTTGCTGCTAACTGAATTGAAAAAAAATACTTTAGTAATCAACTGGCATTACAGTCCCTTGAAAGATTCAAGATAGTATTAAAATTGGATGACCAAAAGTCTTATACTGTTTGTTTGTTGCTAACTGAATTGAAAACAAATACTTTAGTAATCAACTAGAATTATAGTCCCTTGAAAGATTCAAGATAATAAGGAAACATAAGGAGAACTAAAATCAAAATAAATAAATTTTAAGGGTTAAATTTTCAAAAGGAATTGTAATTATAAGACCATACTTTGTTCTTACTTTAATTTTACACAAGAAAGCATTATTCTTCTTAGATTTCATAAATATTATTAAATAAGATAGATATGAAAGACCAAATACCTTCATTATTGTGTATGGTCAGAAGGATAAATCTTGCAGTTCAGAAATGCTTTGCATGTCTATTTTTTCATTAAGTTCTCTTGTCGAATCTACATAAACGGGATTGAGTATCAATTAATGATATCTATCAAAATACACAGAACAAAACAATTATACAAGTATCTAAACTAAAATTAAAACAAAAAAAAACAAAAGACTGTCTCAGCGTTTCTCTCCACCCTTTCCTATACACAAGAGTAGATTAAGTACATGGCCACATTAACTCCCTCTTACCTGTGTTCAATTTATTATTTATAGTTTATACCTGTCCATATTCTATCCATTGAATCAGCTACAAAATTAAAAATGGCATAAGATGGACCTTACTCCCCAAACCCCTCCCCTATGTTTATATTGGCCTTAATTCTATGTGCATACTTGTAGCTGTGTATCCCCAATTGGAAAGATACATTCGAGTCATAAAGTTGTGTATGGGAACCCACTTAAATGTATCTTTCCAATGTGGGCATTTATCTATCAATTTATTTGTGCTCTTGTATTACAATGAGTGACTTCCCTTCAAGATTTTGGAGACTGGTATATATAGCCCTACACCCTACAATACCACAAAATGTAATATAGAAATCAATGTTGTAAGCTCGATTTCTTAAGAAGATGCCTTCCTAGAGCTTGAGTGTGATAAAGACCAGGAAATGTCTAATAAAATCTACTTCTCTTGCACAAGAAGTGCATCATAACTGATTTTTAGAGTCATGATTTTGTTTGTCATATCTTATTAGGGTAGGCTCTCAGGAAGGCATGCCAGCTAAACAACTGTGCACTTTCTTCAATATTCAACCCTTTCATATGGTAAATAACATCTACTTATAATAATAATTTTGCTATCTTCTCCATACCAATCACCCACAAGAGCATTGATCTATTTCTTGTTGCTAATTGACATATTTTACTTGCTATGTATTACTATTTTGGATTTTCTAACATCAAAATACAGAAACAACAATTTAAGAAAAACTTCTAGGGTTTTTGTATGTTTGACTAATTTCATGTAAAATTCATTAGCAAATGGTGCAGGCTGTGTGCTAACATTTTGAGGGATGTTAGCAAAATAGTGTCATCTCATCTATATTAGATGTTTGCATGGATTAAATGTGAATTGTGACAAGTTTTTAGATTGGATTCAGATCACCTAATAGTCAGTTTGAATTGATTTTTGTCTAAGAGGAAGTTGACATAGAATGTTGTTTGGTCTAAGTCTTACATAAGTTGTTTCTCAACTGTATTAGAATTGTACTTTGATTGAAAATGGAATTTGATCATATTTTGAAATTCCTTGTCAGTATTAGCTTATTGCATGAAGTGAATTTGATGTTCTGTCAATTTTTAGATTTAATTCAGAATGCCTCAGAATTAGATCAAATAGAATTTCAACATTTAACAATCTACATGGATTTTGGGAGATGTTCATTGGAAGATTGCAGCTCAAATGATGGCATCTGGCATCACCATTTCAACTTATCAGGCCTCCCTTTCTGTTCGCACCCAAACTTGGGATCAATGAAAAGGCAAATGGGAAATTAGCAAAAATAACACCACATTGATTACTCCAAATCCAAATACTCCTTGACAGCAAATTTGATAATCTATTTTCTTGTAATCGTTTCAAGCTCTCAAGCCTAAAAGTGACCTCCATGGCTCCAAAATAAATAACCACAGTAGACAAACTACTTGCAAATTTCATAATCTAATTTCCTGTAATCATTTCAATCTCTCAAGCCTAAAAGCGACCTCCATGGCTCTAGAATAAATAACCACAGTAGACAGACTACTTGTGCATCAGCATACTCTTCTTGCAGGACACTATTTCTCCAATGCTAAAACTCACAAAAACACAGACTACTCTAAGAAAAAAGAATAGTAAAACAAATGGTATATCAATTAAATGTGTTATTTTTGAATTTAACTTCAGAAATAGTACACTTAATTAGTCAATAAAAACTTTGGAAATCTAATGTCTTTGATAATATAACAGTCAGATAAAAATCCTTGGATTTCCTTCAAACATATAGCATGTAAAACAGTACACTCTGGCTTGCAAGAAAACTTATTACAACTAAACATAAACGAATTGACTCTAGTTTGCCAACAATTAAACTCAAATTCCTTGAAGTGTGGCATATGTAAAAATGGTTCTGAAAAACAAATCAAAGGAAAAATTGTGTTTCATATCAATTTATAGGAGCCTAAAGAAATGGATGAGTTGAGGCTTGATGATAGACTGTTGCTGAATGGAGAAACTGGGCAGTCAAATTTGCAAGGTGCAAGACACTCAAACATCTCAGTTTCATTCTGATAGAGGATAGTATTTAATATTTTCTTTCAGGCATAGCAAATGTATCCACAAATTGAAGAAGATTGATGCATCTTCCAGAGAATAAAGTGGGAATCCCTGCTATCAGGATTCGATGATGGATGAGATAAATCCTGAGAAGGCAGGAAGCGCAAAAATGGGGTTTCGCTGGGGGCACTGTACTATATGAATCTAGGGTTTGCAAATTTAAAAGAAAGCATGTAGAAAACCATATAAACCTAGGTTTCTTCCTAAAATTAGGGCAACAAGTGGCATACCTCAAATTTCCGCACAAATTGGTGTCTTTCTCTCAACAATGCAGAGGAGAAAAATGATCACCTGGACTCTTTTTTCAAACGCAAAGCAAAGCAAATTAACTGTGACGTGCTGTGAAGGATGCCGATATTTTGCTTCTAATAGAAACTGGGGCTTCTGTCATGTTGTCAAGGATGTCGACTTCTACAATAAGTGTTGCCACAATATTTTTCTTTTTCTACAATAATTGCTATGCAGATATTTTTCATTCTTCTAGGATAAACTCTGTGCCATCTAGGAAAAAGCATTGAGCCACTTAGATGCATTTGATCCTAGGCAATCGCCTATGCACGAATCTACACCATCCGTCGTAAAAAGACCTCCCAAATACTAAGCACGGGATGCCTTCAGCATAATAAATAAACTTAAATAAGTTTAAATAATTTATTTATTTAATTAAGTTTGAATAATTTATTTATTTAAATTTTTTAAATAATTTATATAAATAAGCTTAAATCACTTTAAACAATTTATTTATTTATTTAAATAAGTTTAGATAATCTATGTAAACTTATTAAAATAATTTATTTATTGATATAAGTTTAAATTATTTATTTATTTATATAAGTTTAAAATAATTATGAAGCTTATGGCTATGACCAAAGAATGATTATTTTATAAAATATTATTGAATTGTGTTGATATTTTCATAGGAAATTGGTTGAGTTTATCAGTAAAATATATTATAAGATACCTTAGATCTATTCTTTTCTAAGTGTCAATTCTATAGACATACATCAAATTTTATCTACATGAACTAAGAATTCTATATACTTTTATTTTTTACCTTTCCCAATTTACTTTCACTTTTTTAACAAATATCTTAAGGATAGAGGCATTTATGAATACTTTTTTTTTTTTTAAATGATAAAATTATATTGAGAAAATGGATAATCTATTTCAACTTATCTAAATAATTTATTTAAACTTGTTTAAATAACTTATTTAAACTTAGTATTTAAGCTTATTTGAATAAATACATTTATTTTAAATTATTTCAACTTTTTAAAGTTTATTTATTTAAACTCAGCTTAAATAAATTATTTGAATAAATAAGTTTAAAAAAAATATTTAAATAAATAAGTGTAAATAAATTTCAATAAATTATTTAAATAAATTTACATAAATTATATAAATAAGTTCAAATATATTATTTAAATAAATTCAAATACATTATTTATATTAACTTATTTAAATAATGTATTTGAACTTATTTAAATAATTTATTTGAACTTATTTAAACATAGTATTTAAGCTTATTTAAATAAATACATATATTTAAATAAATGCAAATAAATTATTTAAATAAATTCAAATAAATTATTTATATGAACTTATTTAATAGTGTATATCAACAATTTATTTAAATAAGTTCATATACACTATTAAATAAGTTCATGCAAATAATTTTTTTGAATTTATTTAAATAAACGTATTTATTTAAATAAGTTTAAATAAACGTATTTATTTAAATAAGTGTAAATAAACGTTTTTATTTAAATAAGTTTAAATAAACGTATTTATTTAAATAAGTTTAAATAAACGTATTTATTTAAATAAGTTTAAATAAACGTATTTATTTAAATAATTTTAAATAAACGTATTTATTTAAATAAGTTTAAATAAACGTATTTATTTAAATAAGCTTAAATACTTAGTTTAAATAAGTTATTTAAACAAGTTTAAATAAATTATCCATTTTCTCAATATAATTTTATCATTTTTTATTTATTTTTAAATGTATTCATAAATACCTCTATCCCTAAGATATTTGTAAGAAAAAGTGAAAGTAAATTGGGAAAGGTAACAAATACAAGTATATAGAATTATTAGTTCATGTAGATACAATTTGATCTATGTCTATAGAATTGACACTTAGAAAAGAATAGATCTAAGCTATCTTATAATATATTTTAGTGATAAACTCAACCAATTTCCTATGACAATATCAACACAATTCAATAATATTCTATAAAATAATCATTCTTTAGTCATAGTGGTAAGCTTCATAATTATTTTAAATTTATTTAAATAAATAAATTATTTAAACTTATATAAATAAATAAATTATTGAAATTTAATTAAATAAAAAATTTATTCAAACTTAATTAAATAAATAAATTATTTAAACTTATTTAAGTTTATTTATTTAAACTTAGCTTAAAGAAATTATTTAAATAAGTTAAAATAAATTAACGAAATTGAGTTGTGTTGTATGACATTAATTTCCGTTTCTAACCTGTCAGTTAAAGTACGTGCTTGCACCTGCTGTACGATAGTGTTAGTTTTCGATGCATGGGCATTATGCAACATATCCATGGCCCGGTGCATTCCTGGGGCTAGATAGTCGTTGCCTCCAGAGAGTGTCCACGCTCACTTTGGATCACCTGGATCCCATACTGAATCTTTTTTTCATTTTCAAATAGTATCTCTTGTTCTCTATGAATTATTTGATCTTTTTATTAGTATTCAATTTTGTTCACTTTTGAATTAATTTTGTAAGAATAATGATTTATAAAACAAAAAAATTTATTGTATTTAGGTGATGTTTATTCATTGAAAAATTACTTATCTTAATATTATCTTATTTATTGTATTTAGGTGATGTTTATTTATTGAGGAGCTATTTATCTTAGTACTTTTTTGAGTTATTTGCACATAATTATGGAGTTTTCTTTAAGAGAAAAGAGTAGAACTTGGAATGGGTAACTTCCTAAGAAAACTCTTTGCTTTACTCTTGTGAACATTTCCTAAATTTAGCAAGTGTTAAATAGACCATTCATTCTTGCGAGAGATGGATTCTTGTGAATCAATTGCATCCTACAAAAAGTTTGGTCATTGCTCTCAAATTTCCAATTAGTGTGTGTATCTCACACTTATTGTGAAGGTAATCAGTTGGCAGACCTTCTAGCAAATATGGGATGTGACCATCAGGGATTTTAATTCATAGAAGGGAATAACATCATTTCATCTTTTCCCAAATTGGCAGCTATTGTCCTAATAGAAAGCGTACAGTAATAAACAAGGTGACCATTGGTTATTGTTATCTTGCGAGCAAGCTTTGTTAGATTGAGTATTGGTTTTGCATTTGTATACCTAAGCTTCTTTGATATATGCAATACTCTATTTTGGGAGATTAGTTGGCTAAACTTCAAAGAACATTTATCCTTAAAGTGTTTGGTTGGAGGTACAGATGTCAAAGTAGCGTTGTCTTCATGTGAAATCATGTTAATTCGTGTGTGGGGTTCCATGTGGTCAAAAAATGTCCTTCCACAACTTTTGGAGTGAGGACTCACTTGTAGGTTTACAAAGATAACTAAACATATGTAACCATGAGTTTTGGTACCCTAATGTTCTCTTTCACTTCTGGGATCTTTCACCTAAAAGGAAAGGAATAGGGTAAAAATAGCTATGTTCACACTCAAGATTAATGTAATGTGGATGAAATATGCCTAGATGAGATCATATAAATGTAGAAAATGAACAAAATCTATTGATTATGAATGAAAAACTAAGAAATATGAAGTGTTTGGAAACACACAGTGATATGCAAAATGAACTAAAAACATAAACAAACAATAACGAAACTTAATGAAACTGAATGAGGTGCACCTAGAGGCTAAAAGCTAGTGTGAGGAGGTTTTGGAATGCTGCAGAGATTAATGTTGAAGCTTGCTGGGAATCATTCGCTAGAGATGGCAAATTAGTCATGTTTCCAGTGAAAACTATCGAAATAGGTTTCAAGATGCCAGGAATAGAAAACTTCATAAAACGCTTTTTCCAGCCTGGCAGTGGGACTCATTCACCATAGATGGTGAACTAGTCCACTTGCATATTTCTAAAAAGTCAAGGGTCAACTCTGTGGATCCTAGTCTGCTTTTTTTTGCCTGACAAATTGTCAGATCCGAATCTGGAAATTCTAACGGGAAAGTGTTCTCCAACCTTCAAATAGGATTTTGTTGACTTTGAATGATCTTCAACAATTTGATGACACGTTTAAGGCCTATCTCTTTGAAAAATCTGCATACAAGACCTGTAAAACACACATGCAAAGAGGGGGAAAAGTGTTAAGGGTTAGAGTATAGGGGTTTGCCTTGGTAAAACCCTAGTTTGGTAATCAAACCCTTAAAAATGGAATAAAATAAAGAGAGAATGGTGAACAAATAACATGCAATGTCATAAACTCACCAAACCCCTAATGTTGAAGTCTAAAGAAATATTGCTCTAAGATGCTTGAATGCTTGATTGAGTGGCTAAGGATGCTAGAATACTTGAATTCTATGATGGATTGAATGCATGAATGAATGGGTGAAATAGGGGGTTAAAATGAATAGAAAATCATATATTTATACACAATTATGCCCTAATTTCTTGAAAATACAACATCACAGGCTGACCTTAGGTCCTAAGAAATAAAAACCCACTAGTAATTTGAATTTATTTTTATTTTTTTGCCAAGAGGGACTCATTCACCCCTAATGGCGAATGGGTCCCACTCAAAGCATGTGAATGGGTATCGGGAATTAATTTATCTTAAATGATGTTTGTCAGGTTTATATTCAAACATACACTTAATTAAGGTCTACAAGTGTATAAAGGGGCCAAATAAAGAATAATAAAGGTGTATTTATTAATTAAAAGCCTAGAAAAGCATGATAGTTTGTTAAAATACTTTACAATAATTTAAAATAAGACTTGGTAAGTGATATAAAACAAGTATTTAGATGAATTATAATAAGAAGATTCTAGAAAAGTGTGAAAATGTATTACAACACTTCACAATACTTTTACAAGACATCATAAAGTATTAATGATTCATGAAGATTCAAGACCTAATGTGAATGTGTGGGCCACATTGCAACATTAAATGAAGGAAAAATCAAGCTAGTTAAGCACAAGGAGGGAAAAAAACATGAAAAAAGTAGAAGGGTTACTTTTTCCATGTCCACATTTAGCCCCTACTTTAGTGAGAGGATGAACTTGCTTCACACTCACACTAAAGTAGAGCAACACATCTCAAGAGGGGTTCCAATGAACTAATGTTTAGCAAGATGAGACAACAATGATCAAAAGGGATGATCAAGCCCCTAGGATAAAGATCCCATTGCAAACTAAACATAAGCACAAAGAACACACACAAAAGTGAAAGAGAGTAAAGGAAAGATAAAGATGAAAGAAAGAATCAGGTCAAGCTTTGATCATTTGTCCAGCCTATTGTGGATCAAATCTAGGTTGTTTGTTCAAAAATAAAATGCATACTCACTCTGGAGTGACAAAACTCATGGTTGTCCATTGGGTGAGAAAGCCCAAATGGTGAGAAACATACACTCACGGTTGGTATGCATTCACAAACACACAGGTGGCTATGGGGAAAGTCACACCTCAGAATGGGCTTCCCACTCAACCATACAAAATTTATACCTCCTGATAACTTTAATAAGACACCACAAAGGAAAATTTCAGTTTGTGCTTCATGAGACAAGCGAAGCTTCATATGCTTAGAACTCATGAAAAAATGCAATTGGCACCATAGGAATGCAAGCTATTTTATGCAAGGTGGCCATATAAATGCAAAATGTAACATGAAAATAATGTTCTTAGGAGTCTTGCTTAGTTCATTCAAGGTCTATAACTTAGGGAACATTCTGTCTAATGTCTCCAAGAGAGGATTGATCAAAGAATAGAATATTCACAACTTAGGGGACATAGTGCATCGCATCATGCCACTAATAGGAATCTAATATGCTAAGATAGATCATGCTTATGAAGGAAACTATACCCAATTTATCCAAAAAGTGACAAACACATCGTATGAAACAAGAAGGCTACACTAAGAACCAAGAAAAAAATGCAAAATGAATAATGCTAATGTATGCCCCCACTTTAAAGGAATTGCTACACACCATTCTGTGAGAAATTACTTTAAAGTAGCAAATGAAAAATGCAAACAAAAAGAAGACATGGGAGCCAACATGGAAATCCCTATGCCAAGTCATATTTTTTCAAGTAAGGCTACACCATGTGAATGAAAGAGGAACAAAAGAAAGAGGGGTTTCCCCCAAAAAGGAACACCAAACACATAAGGGATCTATGGATTTTGGGTTAATATGTTAATTGTTGCAATGTTGTTTAGAGAGCTTGGAACTGTCATCATTCCCCAAATACATAGAATTGGAAGAATGATACAAAGAGAGTGAAAAAAAAAGAAAAATAATTTGTTTTGGGTCAACATGGAGGATACATAGGATGCCTCAATGCTTTGCATCGCACCCAAAAGGAAAACACAAAACAAAAAGCAAAAAGAGGAAAAATGAAAAATAAAGCCTTGTGGGTCAACATGAAGGAGACATTTTGGTCTGGATTCCTTGCCTCATACCCAAAAGGAAAAAAAAAAGAAAAGAGAAAGACCTTTTGGGTCAACATGGAAGAGACATAGGGCATCTCAATGCTTTGTTTCATCCCCAAAAAGAAAACACAAAACAAAAGCAAAAAATAAAATGGAAAGAGCTTTTGGGTCAACATGGAAAAGACACAAGGTGTCTCAAAGCTTTGTGTCATCCCCAAAAGGAAAACACAAAAAAAAAGCAAAAAATAAAATAGAAATACCTTTTTGGTCAACATGGAAGAGACATAGGGCATCTCAACACTTTGCGTCATCCCCAAAAGGAAAATGCAAAAAAGGAAAAAAGAGAAGTGAAATCAATGTACGACTTATATAAGAATGAATATACAAATAGAGGAATGACACAAAGAGAGAGAGAACATCAAACAACACACCACAAGGGATCACATTGCACACATACAATCTCACCAAAAAGAAAAGAAAAATATAAAAGGCTAGTAAGGAAAATGCAAGTCAACCATCTAGCAAGGAATCCACCTCCAATCTTAGTTAGCGTAAGCGAAAGATGAAAAACATGGCTAGGGGACAAGGAAAAATGTAATACTAGGACAAGGCTAATTAACTTCTTGCCCTCACTAAGTGCAAGGCAAGAATGAGCTGAGATAATAAATGGGAAAAGGTCATGCAATAGTGAGAATGGAAGATTCTACAACTATTGCACGTTAAGGAGTGGGAAAGTGTACTATGGAATTATGGGATAGCAATCGGTGTCATCGAAGTAGTACTTACTCTGTATTTCCTTTAATGTCTGACACTCATCATTGTGGTGTTCAAAAAAACAATGGTATTTACGATACGGTATGTTGGAATCTTTAGGACATATTACCAGCCTATTCATAGGTGGTAATATGATGAGACCTCTGTTTAAAAGCATTTGCAGTTTCCTTTTACATTCAAGTGGTGGATGGAGAGGAAACTTTAGTTTTTTCAACTTGTAAGGTCATTTGTGTTTACTAGATTCATTTGTTTCATGAATTGGAGGAAGAGGACCCATGGGAATCCTTGTATCCTTATGATTGTTATTAGTTATGGGTTGTTCAAGAGGAAGAAGGATGTTCAAGTTAGGGGGAGAGTCAAAGATCATTGTACCATCATTACAAAGCCTTATATTTTTTCTAGGAAGCTTATGGTCATGAGGGGGATCATGATAGCCTATCCCTTTTGTGTTTTTTTTAGTTGTTACTTGCTCAAAAAGTTGATGGATTTCATGTTCAGTTGTTATGTCACAACCTTGCTTGCTTAACATGGTAAAACCTTTGCCATAAGTTTCTTCAAGGTTGATTGAGGTATTTGTAACTTTGTTATCACAGAATGGTTGAGGAATTGGTTGTGTAGAAGAACTAGGTCCACCTGAGAGAGGGAACTTAGATCCTTCATTTGTTTCAGGATGTAAATACCCAAACATATTAGGAGGTGAGATTGCAGGGAGGTCTTGTTGTTTCATAGATGGATAAAAGGATGTATTAACTTCAAGGTTTTCAAGCCATTTGTTTAGGAACTTATTCATGATATCATCATCTTCTCCACTGATGTCAACATCACGAGTAGTAAGTTCATGAGGAATTGAAGGAGCATGAGGAAGTTCAAGGTCATTAGGATCGGTTCCAAAGGCACGGTTTGACATGTCCACTAAATATTTTAATGACATCCAAAAATTATTAAAATAGAAAGACATGATGCAAATGTATGAAATCAAACTAAATGGATTAAAAAAAATATATGGAAAATGTGACAAAATGTAGTAACAGAAAACAAAATTGTAGAAAAATGCTTTGAAAATGAGAGAAATTACTGTACAAAATGTGCAAGTGGAATAATTCGCCTAGGGTGGCAAATGAGTCCAGGGATGATTTTTTTTTTTAATTTCCAAAAAATCTAAGATGGATTTTATGATTTTCAGATTGTCTAATGCAAAACCATGATGCAGATGTAGGATTTCAATGTTTTTAAATGGTTGGAAATGCAAAAATGAAATCTATATGATCTTTTCACTAATGCAATGTTGGAAAACCCTAGGATGCAAAAGAATGCAAAACCTAATGCAATATTGATGTCAGCTAGCCCTAGGATGTAAATCCACTTGAAATCAAAAGTAAAAATGTTCTAAAGACAGGTTCACCAAAATGTAACCATGGATTTTGGTACCCTAATGTTCTCCTTCACTTCTAGGATCTTTCACCCAAAAGGAAAGGAATAGGGTAAATACGACTATGTTCACACTCAATATTAATGCAATGTGGATGAAATATTCCTAGATGAGATGATCTAAATGTAGAAAATGAAAAAAAAAATTGATTATGAATGTAAAACTAAGAAATATGAACTATTTGAAAACACAGTGTGATATGCAAAATGAACTAAAAACATAAACAAACAATAACATAACTTAATGAAACTAAATGAGGTGCACCTAGAGGCTGAAAGCTAATGTGAGGCTCGGTTCTAGAATGCTATAGAGATTAGTGCTTAAGCCCACTAGGACTCATTCACCACAGATGGCAAATTTGTCCTATTTCTAGTGAAATCTATTAGAATAGGTTTCAAGATGCCAGGAATAGAAAACTTCAAAAAACACTTTTTCCAACTTGGCAGTGGGACTTATTCACCACAGATCATGAAATAGTCCACCTACACATTTCTAAAAATTCAAGGGTCAAATCCATGGGTCCTGGTCTACACATTTTTGCCTGACAGATTGTTGGATCCAAATCTAGAAATTCTGACAGGAAAGTGTTCTCCAAGCTTCAAATAGGGTTTTGTTGACTTTTAATGATCTTCAACAATTTTATGACACTTTTAAGACCTATATCTCTAACAAATCTACATACAAGACCTGTAAAACACACATGCAAAGAGGGGGAAAAGTGTTAAGGGTTAGAGTATAGGGTTTTGCCTTGGTCAAACCTCGATTTGGTGATCAAAACCTTAAAAATGGAATAAAAATGAGAATAATGAAAAAATAACATGAAATGGCATAAACTCACCAAAACCTTGATGTTGAAGTCTAAAGATATGTTGCTTTAAGATGATTAAATGCTTGATTGAGTGGCTAAGGATACTAGAATACTTGAATGCTATGGTGGATTGAATGCATGAATGAATGGGTGATGATGGGGGTGAAAATGAATAGAAAATCAGATATTTATACATAATTATGCCCTAATTTCTTGATAATACAATATCACAAGTCGACCTTTGGTCTTAAGAAATAAAAACCCATGAGTAATTTGAATTTATTTTTATTTTTGTGCCAAGAGGGACTCATTTGCCCGGAATGGTGAATGGATCCGACTCAAGGCATGTGAATGGGTGTTGGGAATTAAGTTGTCTTAAATGATGTTTTCCATGTTTATATTCAAAAATACACTTAATTAAGGCCTGTAGGTGTTTAAAGGGGCCAAATAAAGCATAGGAAAGGTGTATTTATTGATGACAAGCCTAGAAAAGCATGACAATTTGTTACAAGACTTTACAACACTTTAAAATAAGACTTGGTAAGTGATATAAAGGGGGTGTTTAGATGAATTATAATAAGATGATTTTAGAAAAGTGTGAAAATGTATTACAATAGTTCACAACACTTTTACAAGACATCATAAAGTCTTAATGATCCATGCCTAATACAAATAATTTATAATCGCCACAAAAGTGGCACTATCTAATAATCTATTTTGATGGTTGCAGGTACTCTAACATTGTGATGCAGGATGTACATAACATAATGGGTAATGATGGTGAGGAATTAATGAATGAACAAATGGTATTATTGGTTTATGTTAACCTCATTTGCTTTGGTTGGTAAATTGACATAAGGTCAAGTTCCTAAGCAACTAGCATTTCATTTCCTAGATAGGTGTGTGGATGACATGATTTAAGCACAACCCAATGTTGTTTCCCACACCATTTGAGGTAGTTATCATTATTAAAGGCTCTACAAGGATACATTTTAGGGCCTACATGCATTGAGAAGCCTCATCTAGCAATGGGGAGATTCGGTTGTGCTTACATGGTTACCAAGCCTATTGGTGGTCAAGGATGGAATATTTTCTAAGAATCTACAAAATGTGCCTTCCTGTAAATGAGTGGGAGGTTCCCTTCTCGGAGGGTATTGAAGATGAACAACTTCATTAGGTATTCAAGCACCACTATGTACAATTTCCAAAATGTGTTAAAAGGGTAATTAGAGATGAAGTGCTTCACCCACAGGCAAGGAGAATTTTATTTCCATCTCAAATGTTATCAATCATTGTTTCAAATCTATTTGATTGGCTACAATTCTACTAGTCTCTTGAATTGATAACTAATAAAGTAGTCAAGAATATATATTTGAAAAATAAAAATCTATTGAAAGCTGCTCAAGGCTACAACCTTTGGAGAGGGAAAGGGTATGTTGGGGGCCTCTTTCCTTGAAATTTTCTCCTTCATAGGAATGTGTATGTTTCAGTATATAATTCCATCAAGTAGACTCTCGAAATGCAGAGTTCACAATATTTGCACCTTGCATTAGACAGACATGCCATGGAAATTGGAGATGACATGTTGGAGAGGATAAAATCAAGGGTCAATGCCATCATGGTGTTTTTATCCCATGAGCATAATGTGTCGGTCCCCCCTGATGTATTCATCTAAGATAATACAAGTGAATTCCTCCATCACTGCCATGTTGCACTTCAAAATTTAAATGTTGTTCTGCCATAATAAACAGAAGCTGGTGATTTATAGAAGCACCAAGATGAAAATGAGGTGCAAATTATATAGATGGAGGAATATAAATGAATTTAGCAGTTTTAAA
Source organism: Sequoia sempervirens (assembly GCA_007258455.2). NCBI lineage: Eukaryota > Viridiplantae > Streptophyta > Pinopsida > Cupressales > Cupressaceae > Sequoia > Sequoia sempervirens. The sequence goes on along the minus strand of VDFB02105785.1, from coordinate 156,255,911 downwards.
CTTTTGTAATCTGCAAATACCAGGTGTTAGGGATAGGGTTTAAAATTTTGCATGTGGGTTATCTAATGCTAGAGTTTTAATACCTGTATCTAGGAGATAGTAGTTCAAAATCTAAGATGGTGGAATTACCTAGTGATATGGCGGTTTGGGAAGCTATCTCCAACCATTTTTTTTCTAATTTTGATAGTTTCACTTCAAGATGTTGCATCTAGTTTACAAGAGCCAAGAAGTTCATATATGTAAAATCCTATATTTTATATAATATTAATATATGGGCTTGATACTCTTTGCTAAAAAAAAAAGAACATAACATTATTTAACAAAATATAAAAAACTATTTACTCAATATTTGGCAATGGTGTATCATGTCCATGAATAGTTGACCAAAATAAAGAATAATTTTAAAAAATCAACCAATATATCTTTAAATTTCAAATCATTATTGTTGTTGACAAACCTTCAAAATTACTATGTTAAAGAATATATAATTAGTGAATAAATTTGATACACCAATAAAGGTAGCATCTGATTAACCATTAAATCATACAAAGATAAACATATTATCAACAAATTAAATCAAAAAACTAATATAAACACTACACTATAATTCACATAGTGTAGTGTAGAAAAATGTTGTCCTTGACATTTTCACTTTTTTTGGGCCCTCCCTACTATAATTGGGCTTCTTTATGCCTTAAATTGGCCTTATTTTGCATCCACAAGCCTTACTTAATGCATCTTTCTAAGGATAATCCTGACATATATCAAGTGACCAATCATAAATTAATGATTTTGGATTGTATGTCCCATATTTAGTGATCCAAGACTGATATGCCGCCTTGGGCATATGGGTCTCACCTAAGTTTCATGACCCTAATCTGGATTTCACATAAAACTAAGCCTTTCATAAAAAAATGTGTCTGAAGCTTAACCTAATGGGACTCATATGCCACAACTAATATATAAGTCCCTCTTAGCTTAGACCTAATTTAAATTCAAATTCTTGGCAAGATTTAATTCTCCTAGATCTAATGTTGGCTTGTAGTGTTGTAATTTTGGGAAATTTGGCATAAACAATATAAATACAAGGTTATTTCACTCATTTTTCACCTAGCAAGTTGATGAAGCATTCTTATAGCAAATTTGTGATCAAGAGAACTTACAAGAGTTTACAAGAGCATTCAAGAGTGATTATCAAGAACTTTGGAGCAGTATTCAAATATCAAGCATCATGTCAAATTCATCATGCATCATGTTTGTTTTTGAGCTAATATTTGTGATGTAGGGTTTTCTTATTCAAGCAAGCATACAAGTCAAGATCTATATCATTCAAGCAAGATTCAAGATCCACATTCATTCTAGCCATTATATATAATATTACATCCTTTTTTTCAAGAGTTTGGTGAGTTGCAACATAACATATTTGTTCATTCATCATTCCTCCTTTCTATTTCATTTCATTTCAACGTTTGATTACAAAAAATAGGGTTTGACCAAGGAAAACCACTATCCACTAACAAAACAACATTTTTCCCTCCCTATCATGTGTGATTATAGATCTAGGGGGTTTAGGTAGAAGATCCATTGAAGAGAAATATTGGAGAAAATTTGTCAAGTTGTCAAAGTTGTCATCTACCTTGCAAGATCACGGAAAGTCATCTACATAGCTGAATTCAATGTTTCAGAACCAAAGATTTGATAGGAGAGAAGCTATAGGAAGTCATTAAAGCATATTATAGTTTCAGAGAAACCTTAATACTAGGACTAAATCACCACTTTTGGCATATTAGTCCCAGTATACACATTTTCAGACATTTTCTATAGATCCCGATTTAGTAGCTCCAGATTCCAGTTTATGTTAGAAACCCTAATATAGGACTAAATCACCCTAGTGGCATATGAGTCATAGTAAACATTAAAGTCAAAATTTTCAATATTTTAGGTATTCATTCAAGCCTCTTTATTTTCTACGTGCACCTATGTACTTTCTCAATCTTTTATTTTGCATTTTAGTATCATAATTTAGGTCATATAGTTAGTTTTTTCATATTCCTAGTCTTTCCAACCCCTATCTTGGTGGTGGACCCCTCTTTAGTCTTTAATCACACCCTAAGACAACCTTTAGTAGATATCTTCCCCTCATTCTATCCTTGGATTGAGATCTCTAAGGTTTTATTGAATGAAACATGTGGGAAAGTAGTTGTTCTTCCCCCAAACATAGTGCAACAGTTTTCAACCTTTTCACATTTGTTTGGACCCTCCCTCCTAAAATTAGGCTTCTTTATTCCTTAAATGGGCCTTATTTTTCATCCAAAAGCCTTAATTAATGCATCTTTTTGAGGATAATCCTGACATATATCAACTGACCAATCAGAAATTAATTATGATTTTGGATTGTTTGAAAATTGAATTTCTTTGTTCAAGATAACCTACATGATGAAAGAGATCCTTAATCTTGTAATAATCATATAATTTTTTTTGCATTATATAATCTATCCAAAGTTATTTTGATAGACAATATGTTAGAAAATTAAAGTACTTTGCTAGTAATAAATTATAAATCTTATATTTTGTGTTGCTAATTTATAGAGAAATCAAAGGAAAGAAACTACAAATGGTTTTCCACATCCAAATGCGAGAAAAATTATGGTTCAAGGTAAATACCCATTCCCCTATAATACATTTACTCGAGCATTCTAGATATATACCAATTTTGTAAAGGATGTTTAATTTTGTAACTACCAATATGAACAAGTCCCTTTTCTAATTGTCTAACTCTAGCATGAAGCCACTAACTCATGTAGACTCCACTCATCATAAGAAGATACTCCAATTTTGTAAATGCTACTTCCTAACAACTACGAGAGAGAAAGTCAATCTCCATTAAATAGAATTATAATAACTCCTTGTAAAGCAACAAATTTGCACCCCTTACACAAATTCCCCTTTCACATACCCTCACCTTAGAAAATAAAATCCAAAGGAAAAATTCCACATCACCCAACTACCCTCCATCCACTTGGCATATGTTATTTGTGTCAGTGAGAGAATATTTGTTAGGAACAAATGTCTGACATGCAGATGTCTATGCAACACACTACCGTCCCTGACTGATTCCTACTTCTAGAGTTGGCAGAGGCATTACACACCCGATTGGGTCCAAATTATAACATCCCTCTTCAACCAATTGACTCAAAAATGGCAGATTCTTCCTCATTCTTCCTTCAAATTCATACATTCTCACTTCATTTTTCTCTCTAGTAATTCTCTTGAAGTCTCTAAGCAATTCCTCTTCATTCTTTCACTCACTAGCAACATTCTAGCATTCCACTTTTGAGCATTGTAGTAGTAGTAGCACTCCATCAACTCCACATTGCAAGTGTGAGGCCATTTGAGACATTGTGAGCTTGGGATCTTGTGAGACCTTCGATTGTAGTGGAGGTGACTTTTCCAAGTTCATAGCTTGCTTTCTCCTTCCATTGGCTAGTGAACTTTTGGGTGGAGGTGGTGACACTTCACTCCTCTCCTTTATTATTTGGTTGAGTAGCATATTATTGTTTATAGTTCTCCTCGTTTCCTTTTTCTTTCCTTTATCACATATTCTACTCCATTTCTTTTTGGCTATCTATGCCGGTGGAAACACCAAAACAAAGGTCTTATTGAGGCAGGCCCCTACATAGCCCCAACAATTTTCCCTCTTTCTTATATGTAGGTGGATGTAGCTAGTTGGTGAACTAGAGTTTCTGTGAGATCATCTTCATCACCCTAGTTTTTATTTACTTGCTTTATCATTTTAGTATTTATTTCCCATACTTTCTCATTCTATTTTTACCATCTAGATCAAATAGCTAGGCTGTCAGTAGGTTTTTTGATATTTTATGTTGTGTTTACTATTTTCTAACTGTACAGAGACCAGTGTGCCATGTTGTCATCCCAGATATACACTGTCATCCTTAGACAGAGAGCTATCTGAGATATAGTACCAACTCTAAAAACTAGCTTACCTAGCCTAAACCTGAACTCAGATCTAAAAATGTGACAGAAGTACTATATAGTGTTCTTCATGATTGATCCTTATCCTTTTAGTTTGAGGTAAGTTAGGGAAGTCCTCCACTCTCGACTTTTAGTGACCTAGATCCTTGGTATAGTTGGTCCCCCTCTCTCACATTTTTGGTTAACCTGACATGAACAACGTCTTCCCATTTGTTTGTGTTCAGACTTGTAACTTGCAACTGGTGATCATTGTAAGCTTGAGTGTTCTGAAGGTTTATGAGCATCACAACCCATTCCATGACTTTTGGGTACATTGTCAGGAGAAGTGTGCGACACCTTTTGTTGGAGAAGACAAAGGTCACTACTACTATTTCTACAGGCCTTTTTGTCGAATCTTTTGCTAGTTTGTCTACATAGGAGTAGTTGTTGAGGGGTGAGGTAGGATTCTTCCAAAAGATCGACCACATTCCCACTCCTCTTGAAAATCCTACACCATTGTCATTAGAAGAGCACAAATCCATTCAAATTCCTTCAAAATATATCTCTACCCTTAGCAAAGGATTGGGTAACTTGGAGAATTACCTAGAAAAGGACCTAAAGTTGGCTAGAGCCGCTCGAGTTATTAGCAAAATAAAACATATGGTGGGAAAAGATCAAATAGGCATGGAACTCTTGGCTAGTCTCTCCAGTCTAACTAAAGTGTGTTCCCTTCCAAACAACACTAACATTATACAAGGGGCTGCTCTCAAAGATCATGAGAGATAGTTAGGAATGTCAATGCCTACCACATCTATGTATATGGCTGATACAGTCTCGTCGATCAACATCTCCACTACCTCTAAGATATATGAAACTATCAGAGCAAATATAATACCCTTAGGTTTTAGTTTCACCCCTTATGTCACCTCTAGTAGTGGAGGTTTCAGCAGGATGAGTGATGGGGGCTTTGGTAGTGGTGGTGGCTGGTGAGCCTAGTTTTTGGTCTAGTTTTGGGTAGAATCTATAGTCTATTTTCTCATAGATGTCATGGAATTTAATGCTTAAGTGTTGGTATTGGCATAATGTTTCCCTCAAACCATTGACATTTGACATTATCCTATCTCTACAAGCTTTAATAATATTTTGCATATTATGTTGGTCATCTATATTGATTTTGCATGTGATTAATGAATGTTTCTTAGAGTGGTTATTGATGTGCAGGTATTATGTGTACTAACCTTGACATGCAGATTTAATACACCAAGTTGAGGAAGACACCACCAGCTGAGAAATCACTCCAAGTCAAAGGCAGCCAATAGTAAAGGTTCTTCATGCAACTAAACATAAACGCCTTGTAGTGGACCTTAATGATTGAGCATGCATGGGTGTTACTGTTGTGTTGGATTTGCGTTTGACTTACATGTCTGACCAGATTCCATGCATGCATAATCGCCATTGCTCCACTTTTAGCATCTGAGTTCTTATTAGTTTAGAGGATACTTATCAAAGGGGGCCCACTTGGTGAGTAATCCATCTTTTTTTTAGTCTAGCATTAGTTTAGTATTACTTGTTGTTTGGTGCTTAGTTAGAAATTTGGCATTGACTATTCCTTCAGCCACTAGAATTCTATTCTATGACTGTTCCTATAGCCAAAGTAGATAGAGTAGTCTCCTATTTGTTGCATAGATTTTCATTCTTTCTCTACATTTCAGCTTAAGCATAGTTGTTGGTTGATGTTCAACATTTTCTTTATTTCCTTTTAAGTAATTTACTTTCAGTATTGCATTTCTTAGCTGTAGAGTGTAATGAATACTTGAGCCCCTAGTGCACATACTATGCTAACCCATTTTAAGTTCATGTCCCTGTGTTGACAAGTTAAATGTACCTTCATGGTGATTGAATGGATATTCAGGTTAGATGGCATGTCTCTGAATCATGGCTATAAAGTCTTAGTTATGAAATCACTATAGGAGGCCGACATTTTTGGCACCATTGTTGGGGATGTTGTCAAGCTAGGAAGTCTTTTGGAGTCATTGGTAGTTTGTCTTGTTGTAGTGTTTATGAAATTTTTTCTTAGCATACCCTCACTTTGTCTTGTTTCGAAATATGGAGGTAACTACTTTATCCCAACCTAAGACCACCAAAAACCTTTTGATTCTCAAGATCATCGTGAGGTGCGAGAGAAGTGCATAAATCTTTTCGATGGAATTAGTTTGAGTAAGTAATCAGAGAACAACATTGCACATGATCATTTTAAGTCCACAAAGCAATGATTTTGATTCATTTTAAAGCACCAAAATGAGATATGAAAGTTGTCTTGTTCAATTGTTAACCCCAAACGAAATCTAGTCATTTTTTGCTAAAGTTCATTTTAACCCTTTGCAACAAAAATTGAAAGCTTTTGTAATGTTCGTTTTAGAGCCTAAAAAATAAGTGAGTTAGCCTAAAATAGAAAACAAAAGCATAAAATAGAGGCTCTAAGCATTAAGAAATTCTTTGTCAAGTTCAAGTTTGATGCTTAACTTCCTTCAACTCTAATCTGCTTGACTTTGCTTGATTCTAGTGTGAGAGAAAAACCGTCATTGTCTCCCGATGCCAACCTATAATGTCACAAAAAAATCAAAAATAAGATTTATGTCAAGGATTTTAAGGCTTTTACAAAAATAACACTAGAAATCAGATTATATGATACCCTAAAAAATAGATTTGATGTAAATAATAAGGTATGCATCCCTTTGAAGGCACATTAGAAAGCTGATTTAGAAACTCCAGTGTAAATCATTAATGAATAAGTCTCCATGGAAAAGTTACCATAAACAAGTGGTCGATGATTTTAAATCCTTCATAGGGTATGTGTGGGATCATGATGGGCCAAAAAGCGGTGATATGATGGGTATGTGTAGGGTATGTAGCTGACAACTTTTTTTTTACCCAAAATTGATGAAATGAGAAGGGTTTTTAAAGGAGATTCTCAGCTTTCCACCAATATAAATTATGCTTTACTTTGAATTTAATAAATAATTATTATTCATTTTTTATTGGAATTACGACTAAATTCCTTATTGATAGGCTGATTGAAAAACATCTATAGATTTCAAATGTTATCACATTTTTTGAATCCAAAACATGTGTCACATTCTATGCTTCACATATTATAGGATTAAAAAAAAAATTGAATTTCATGATGTTTTGACCAAGTTAAGGTAGTTAGACATACGAGTTTTTTCATTTTTTTAAATTTGTAATAAAAAATTCATAAATAATTATTTACTTGGAAAAAATATACAAAAAAATATGCATCACATCTGAACATGAGTCCTCTACTTATATCTAAAATCTTATAAAAATATATTATCATTTTATTGTGGTTAGTGTGGTCATATAGATACCTACTTCTTATTTTTTCCCTAAAATTTAATGACTACTACATTGAAATTTCAAATTTTCACCAAATAGATTTGAAAAAAAAAAAAACCTAGTAGTTTAGATACTACATTCAATTTTCTATAGATTCTATTCTTACATATGTTTGAAATAATATAGATAACTTATTCAATTTTTACATCAAGTTGCCTAACTCAGATTTTTCTAAATTTTTTGCCACTTAAGGGCCTATTTTTTCTATGATGATGATGCACATACCCCATAGAAACAATGTATTTTGTATTTAATGCATCAAATCAATATTTATTGCTTTAGATATATATTAGATCAACCCCCTACACATTGATCATCAACATAATAGATGTTAGAGAAACATAACAGAGATTAAAGTTGTTTCGTGTAAACGTTTTATGATGATTTACGGCTGGTAAATCAATATTTAACATGAGTCAATATTTTCTAAGCAAATGCAGAAAATGAACAAAGATCATATCTTGCCTAATGCAATAACTCAAAACTTTAAAATAATAAACCAAATAGAATAAGTACCCTCAAACCCAAAAAAAAGGCATAAATCTATCAGTCATTCTTATAGCAGCAAGAATGGGTGACTTTGTGACATGTGAAAGAAACTCCACCACTTTTAGTAAATGCTGCAATAACAATTGGGGAAGAGTCAAAAATAGTTTTCAAACACTCTACTCCAAGAGAAGAGAGGGTGTGGCTATGGTAATGAATCTAATACATGCCTAAACACTGAACTCTCAGGTTTGTTCTTTCCAGGATGGCATTAAAAGGTTGCAACCGATCTAGAAAACTATAGGTCACAATAGATATAAAAGTTGAATTTGTAGTTAAAAGATAATATTTCCTAGTTGCTATCCACCAGTCAAGAGAAGACTACAGAAGGAAGGAACTCGTAGAAGTTTATTAGAGATCCGAGTTTTTCATAGTTGATTCCAACCAGACTTGAAGGAAGAAAACACGATAGGATGAAAGGAACCCTCTCCAAGAATCAGATTTACACAACAAAGTCTTGCGAAAAAATAGATTTTGTTTGCTAATGCATCCATCCTTGCAACTCTAGAGCTAATACAAGAGAAAATGGAAAAACAAGAGAGGCGTATGTACATACAGCCACACAAAGAATAAACTTATTCAAATGTATTGTTCGGTAGACATGCATTGTGTATAGAAAAGTTGCAGCTTGTAAGCCATATCTCCTGTTGAGCCAAATAAGTTCAATGGCTATGTGTGTATGGAACAAAAAATAAAATATTCTTTGATCTATTGCAATTAGCACGTGTAAAGGATGCACCCTCAACTCCACTTAAATAAAAACTTTCAAAGTAATACAATTGGCAAGTGTAAAGGATGCAGATGAAAGTCAATAAAAAGTGGTTACGCTACTCCTCCTCTTTAAATGTGTTGGTCCCGCCCTCTTTTCTTGATCTTTTCCCAAAACGTTGTAGACAAGATCTTTGTTATTTTTTATTGACATCCTTACTACTTGCGCCCCAATGGGTGACACTAATATGCACGTAAAATGAATGACATAATGTTAGGAAATTAAGAACAAAACCAGTGAGCATGATGCAAAGGCTAGGGTCATCAATAAGCTATTAAATGTTTCTATGCAAGCCTCAATATAGATCTAATGATGTATACGTTTGCTAACATGTCTGGATAATTCCAACTTACAGGATGTACATGGACTAGTGGTCTATGCACTTGTTTAAATCGTAAGCACAGAAAGTGGCAGATGGGTGCCATAATGTGAACCCTAAATCTTCCTTCTTCAAACAATGAACACCATTGGTTTAGTTAGTCAATTCAAAATAGGAAAACCCCAAGTTCCTATGAAATATTAAATCATGCTTCAAAATGCAAAAAAATGACAAGATAACTAACACATATAAAACATGAAGTACATCCTATCTCATAGTGGATTGGTGCTTCTATGGAAAGAAGCCCTTTCCCAATCCCTGATAAGCTCTTGATGATGGATATGTATCATTCTTGACTATAATGTCAATGCTCAAATTATGGATGATAAAATGCAAAGGATGAGCTCTCTATTTATAAGAGAGAATGATGGAGAGACATGCAAAATGGGTGAATGTGGGATGAAAGATCCACCAATGAAAAGGTGCCACTTGTCAACATGTGATAGGTTGATGAATGAGCATATTTTGGTCAATGTGCAAAGAGGGGGAGATTTGAAATTTGAATTTGATGACAAGATGAGTTAAATGCTAAGTTTGACTCATGCAAGAGACATGTAAGATACATGTAAGAGCTCTTAAATGCTTTGTTGGATGTACATGTCAATTTGGGGGGAGATTTCAAACTTGGAGAATATTCCCCTATTATGCCAAGTTGAAAGAAAATGATGAATTAATAAATCAATTAAATTGATTTATGTGAACAAGTTGCAAAATCTAGAGAAAAGAGGATTAGGATTAGCATTAATCATGGTTTGATTAATTTGAGATGATGATTAGGTGATTTTGAATTTTGACATAGATACTTGGATTCATTTAAATAAAAAGGGAGGAAATTGATGCACTATCCATTTAATTAAATATATTTGATTTAATTAAATGAAGAAACTTTAGGAGATCAATCAAATAAACTAGATTTATTTAATTGATGGGAAAATATGATTTAATTAAATATGCATGATGTCCATTTCACATAATTACAGTAGAGCTTTGTTTCTCTATCTTCTACATCTTTCTTACTTCATCCTTGTTCTTCCTTGTTACAATAGAGCTTCGTTGCTCTTCTTTAGAGCTTACAAAAATGGCAACCATTCAGTAATAAAAACTAAAAAATATGGTGTAGAAAGAAGAATATAATAATCTTATTTTTACTACCCATAAAGAATGTAAGAGTTGATAAGGAGTTAATGCTGAATAATATCAAATCTCCTAAAATATTTCTCCAAAAAATTTATCATTAAATTGTATTTAATGTTGATACAAAGGTGAGTTGGTGAGGACAGTCACAAAAAGGTAGCGAAGATTATATTTTTGACACTCCCCCTTAATCTCAACTAGATAATGTTCTACTCAAAAAATTTATGAAGCATCCATCTTCATTAAAAAAATTCTACCACATCCATCTTCATTTCCAACATTCTTCTCAAAAAATTTTGATGCATGCATCTTCATTTCTAGTATTCTTCTCAAAAATTTCTAGCGCATTTACCTTCATTTCTAACACTAAAATTTCCGGAGCATCCATCTTCAGCACAAACACCCAAAAAACTTCTCAAATAATCAAATACATATTTTCCCAATGGTTTAGTGAAAATATCAGCAAATTGATCTTATGATCTACAAAATCTAAACATATTTCTTTGTTATTCACTAACTCTCTTATAAAATGGTATCTAGTGTTTATGTGCTTGGTTATTTTATGAAAAATATGATTTTTAGACAATACAATGCCTGAGTTATTATAACTATAAATATTTGTTGATTCATCTTGTTTATACATTAAATCAACTAGCATTTTTCTAATCCATACAGCGTGACATGCGACTCCTATGGCTGCCACATACTCTGCTTCTACTAAAGAAAGAGTGACAATGGGTTGTTTCTTTGAAGCCCATGATACAACCCCTATTCAAAAATGATAAACATAACCAGAGGTACTTTCTCTATCATCATTGCTATCAGCACAGTCACTATCCATATATCAAATGAGTTTGAAGTAATCTATAATTGAATATAAAATTCCATAGTTCTTAGTTCCACAAATGTACCTCAATATCCTTTTTCTAGCTTGTTGATAAGAGTCATTTAGAGACTCCATGAACCTTAAGATAAGGCTCACACCATATATGATGTTATGTCTCATGGAAGTCAAATACATGAGACTACCAACTATCCTTTTAAAAAATCTAGGATCAACTAATGAATCGTCATCTTCTTTGGTTAACTTTAGTCTTATCACAATTGGTGTAGGGGTTGGCTTGCAATTCAGTAAATCAAATCTCTCAAATATATCACTTGCATATTTTGATTCACAAATAAAAATTTCATTTGATGATTGCTTAACTTCTATTCCCAAGAAGTATTTCATAAGACCAAGATCAGTCATCTCAAACTCTTTCATCATAGCAGCCTTAAAGAAACTTATAGAAAGGTCCCTCATAAAGATCAAATCATCAACATAAAGAAAAACCATTAAAATTTTACCTTTTTCATCCATCTTGATATATAAAGTAGGCTCAGTGATTCACCTACTAAAACTATTCTTAATTAAATATGAATCAATTTGACTATACCATGCTCTAGGAGCTTGCTTGAGCCCATAAAGTGCATTTTTTAGCTTGTATACCTTGACTTCATGACCTAAAATTTCATATCCTTCTGGCTGCTCCACATAAACTTCCTTTTCAATAAAATCATTTAAAAATGCAAATTTTACATCCATTTGAAAAATAGGCCACTTGTTTTGTGTTGCAATGGCCAAAATAGTTCTTACCATATCTAGGTGAGCTAGAGGGGAAAATGTTTCATTATAATCAATACAAGGCTGTTGAGTGAAACCTCTTGCAACCAACCTTTCCTTATGCTTTAGCACATTTACATCCATTCCATACTTTATTTTTTAAATCCATTTTATGCTTATAACATGGTTTCCTTGCGAGCGATCCATGAACCCCCAAGTGTTATTCCTTCCATAGCTTCAATTTCTTCATCCATATGTTCAACCCATGCTTCATCCTTTATTGCTTCATCAAATGACATTGGATCAATTTCTTCTGAAAATAAAGCGAAAACAAAAAAATAATTTTATGTTTCAACATTAAAATTAGATTCATAAATATCTCTTAAATTCCTTTTTTTTGCTGCAATAAACTTGCCAATGTAGGATTTGATGAGTTGCTTCTATCAACTGAGGTTGATGGAATTTTTGATGGTGTTATGGCTAGTTTTCCTTGTGGATTTTGTTGTATGGGTGAATTTTTTTGATTTCTTGAAAATCTTGCTATAGGAGGTGTAGCTTGTGCTATGACTTGTGTTCCATGTCTGGGAGTGAAAGGAGGTATTGCTTGAGGAATACTTTTCTCTTCTAACATTTCATCAGTCATATCATCATGTGAATCAGTTGTTGTTATACTTATTGTTTCTTCTACACTTCCATCCCATGCTTCATTCTCCACAAATTGCACATCTCTACTAATTATGACTTTTCTTGTATTTGGATTAAATAACTTGTAAGATTTTTGTGTCTTTTGAATACCTAAAAAATACATTTTTCACCTTTGTTATCCAATTTCCTTCATAGCTCTTCAGGCACATGAGCATATGTAACACAACCAAAGACTTTGAAGTGTGCAACACTATGCTTTCTACCACTCCAAACCTCTTGAGGAATCACATTCCTTACACTTGTAGTTGGACATATATTTAAAATATAAACACTAGTTAGTATTCCTTCAGCCTAGTATTCATTTGGTAAATACTTTGACTTCAACATACACCTTGCCATATCCATCATAGTTCTATTTCTTCTTTCAGCCACACCATTTTTTTGAGGTGTGTAGCGGGCTATAAATGTTTTGTGAATACCATGTTTTCTGCAAAAATTCAGAAAATCACTAGAACTATACTCACCACCTCTATCAATTCTCAATACTTTGATGTAGTAACCACTTTAATTCTCTACAAGAGCCTTGAACTACTGAAAAACTCCAAAATCATCATATTTATGCCTCAAAAAGTAGACCCATTTCTTCCTTGTATAGTCATCAATAAAAGTTAGAAAATATGTACAACCTCCAATGGAAGGAGTTTGCATTGGTCAACATATATTAGAGTGAATAATCTCAAGAGGTTCACAAGCTCTTTTGATTTTGCAATAGGGAAAGTCTCTCTATGTTGTTTACCCAAGATGCACCCTTCACATGGTCTTTCTAGTTTTTGAATCTATGGCAATCCCTTAACCATATTCTTTCTATGCAACAAATTCAAACCCCCAAAGTTTAAATGAACAAATATTAGATTCCATAACCAAGATTCATTCTTTACAATTGATTAAGAAGTTGTTTGAGCAGTTACACTATCATTTTTTTCATCTTTGGTTCTAATTTCTTCTTTTCTGGAGCCAACTTGTTCTTTTCCAGAGCAACCTTATTCTTTTCTAGAGCAACTGTGTTCTTTTTTGAGGCTAGCTTGAGAGACATTTTGAGAATTTTCAGCCTTAAAGGTTGCTCTGACTTGTGTATTTTATGATATATGATGAGCTTCAGTTGCATTTCTTTTGATATCAGGTTTCAATCTCAATGGGAACATTCTATTTCTTATCATTTGTACCTCTTCTATATGTTGAGTACTAGGAGTTTTATCAACAATAACACATGCATTATCTTTCATATAAATTCTATATCCTTTTTGCACTAATTAACCAATACTCATTAGATTATGCTTCAAACTAGCAACATAAAAACATCATGAATGACCTTTTGTTTCCCCTTTTTGGTTAGAATATCAATAATCCTCTTTCCCATAAAATTCACTTGATTATAGTTCCCAAGAGTGAAATTTAAAGTAACTGATTTATCCAAGCTCGAAAATAACTCTAGATTTCTAGACATATGATTGCTATAGCCAAAATTTAAATACCAAATATCATTTGGAATCTCTTGAACCATATTGCATTCAAATGGTGATTTTGTAGGAATTGCTTCAATAATATTTGTGTATGCAATAAACATAGAATTCTTTGTAGAATTTTCTTGGGGATTTTTATTTTTTCTTCCTTGATCATGTTGTTTCTTTTTGCATTCAGAAGAGTAGTGACCATACTTCTTACAGTAATGACATTGAACATGCAACTTTTCTTTTATTTGACTAGTTGAATGATTATGAGAGTGATCATTGTTATATCCTCTTCTACCTTGGTTTGAAGGACTGCTACTACGTCCTCTAAATGTGTTTCTTCCTCTACCCCTAGGAGTGAATCTACCTTTACCTCTTCCATGACTTATTGAAGCCTGTGATAAGAATGCATTTTTAATGTAAGTGTGTGATATGTTCAACATATTTTCATGGTTTGTCAAAGAGGCATGCAACTCATCCATTTCCATCTGAGTTAAATCCTTAGTTTTCTCTATAGGAACAACTAAAGGATCAAATTGAGCACGAAAAACTCTTAGCATTTTCTAAACAATTCTTGTCTCTTCTATCATTTCACCATGTGATTTTATTTGATTCACAAGCCCAACAACATGTGTGAAAAATGATTCCCCAGAATCTAAATCTTTCATATTTATGTTCTCAAAATCTCTTCAAAGCAATTGGAGTTTTACAGTTTTAGCTTTTTCCTTACCTTGATAAGTTGTTTGTAGTGTATCCCATGCCTCCTTTGGTTGCTTTGTTGTTTCTACTCTTGGTAGAATGATTTCATGCATTTCTTGATGAATGTAGATAAGATATTTTCCATCCTCTTTCCTTTGCTCTTTCAAGAGATCTTTTTATGTCTGTGTGAGTGCATTATATGTTGCCTAGTCTATTGGTTCCACATAAAAATTCTTAACTATCTCCCAAACATCTTGAGACCAAAATAGGGATTTTATGGTTAATGACCAATACTCATAATTTTTTCATGTGAAAATGGGGGTTTGCATATTAGACAAAGATGCATTAGATGTGGAAGCCATTAATGGTTGTTAAAAGAAAATGAGCAGACCTAGGAAAATGGAGAGATAAAGGGTTTCAACCAAAGCTCTGATACCAGGTGTGGGGAAGGGGTGGAGGATTTGATATATAATTAGAGCACAATAAAATATGCATACAATAATAAAAAGACAAATAAAAATGGATTTGAATGTTTCTCACAACACACACAAATAACATAGCATAAAATATATGATATTAGATTTCTATATGCATTAAACTGAGTAATTACAATAAAAGTTTCATTGCTCTATCTTCTTTAGCCTTCTTACTTCTTCCTTAGTCTTCCTTGTTATAGCAAAGCTTCGTTTCTCTTCTTCAACCCTTATAAAAATGACAACTATTTAGTAATAAAAACTAAAAGCTACAATGGAGAAAGAAGAATATAATAATGTTTTTTTTACAACCCATAAAACATGTAAGAGTTAATAAGGAAATAATTCTGAATCATATCAAATATCCTAAATTTTTTCTCAAAAAACCTTCTCAAGAAAAAGTATTTAATGCTAATACCGAGGTGAGCTAGGGAGGACAAGCATGAAAAAGGTAGTTGAGATTATATTTTTGACAACCATGAACAAAAATAGAAAGCCTCTGCATCATATTCAAGAAGAATATGATGTTTGAATGGTAGAAAATAGGACTTTAATTTTGTTTCCTCTTGTTTGCTTATAGATGGGAATAATAGATGCATTTTGGGCAATGCTTTGCAGTGGATTATTTGATACACAATTGGGAAAGAATATTCACTAATAGTAGTGATATCTTTGTTATATATGATTCCATGTAATTCTTTGAAAACCTTGTCAACTAGAACTTTGGAATGAAGCCTCATTGTAGTATAAGTAGCATCAATTACATACAATGTCATGAAGAAATCTTCGTCTTTACTAACCAATAAGAATTTTTGATTTAAAAATAAAACAATTAAATTCCTCACAATTATGAATAATTACATTTTCCAAAATAATGTCAAATATTGGAACCCATCTATAATCTAGATACATTGAATCTTTTCTCCCAAACAATTTTCACATGGAAATCATGGGCTCTTTGATTTTACTAAGAGAACATGAAATTTGGAAATTCTCGACATTCCTTAATTTAAGTAAATCCATAGTAGGGCCAATGCATTCTTCTACCACTTTAGCTACATCAAGCACCTAAGACCATTGCTTTGCAGCTATAACTTTTAACCTCAAAGTAGGCTCAGGAGGGTTAAAAATGTCTTTCAATGCCATCTCATTCACTATTATTGTGGAGTAATTTTCTACATTCATTATATATTTTGCATCTATGCTAGAATCCATAAGAATATCACTTCTAAGATACATAAAAATATTAAACATGTTGAATATCCTGGCTAACCTATGCAAGTAGGAAGTTCTAATCTATTGTGACTACATCCCCATTGTCCTATGGCCAGTTTTGGAAGATGGTAGATTAAATTGAGGCCCAAAACCTTACGTGGGTATGGTAGTGTGTCCCTATATTCTAGTAATTTTGATTCAATTTATGTTTCTATATTAACTTTTTATGGTTTAATAAAATATCACTCAATTTCTAGATAGTTTCATATTTTTTTGTTTCCCAATTTCATCTGCAATAGTATTCATTTGCATGTACATGACAAATAATCATTGCAAATCACATGATTTGATAAGCCAATTAATAAATCGCTTAATTCACAATATTTCACATATTTAATTCACTAGTGCAAAGAAAATTGATAAGACATTTGAAGAATTTATAAATTGAAAGCATTTGCTACCTTAATTATCCTATCAAATCACTCACATATTCTTACTATATCATACTCTAGGTGTCATTTTCTAATTGGTTCTAGCATAACATGTAAACATAAATAATTTTGGCCTTTAGGGTGTAAATTGATTGGTTGAGTCATAGAAAGATATTAATAATCGACGTAGGTTCAAACCTTGCTTAACCCAATTGTGCACATTGTGGGGTAGGGGATGGGAAATGATGTGACCCAAAACTAGTCTCACTTGGTAATTAAAACTTAATAGAAGCTTGACCAGTCATGGGGATACCCCTCTAAGAGAACAAAAATGATAAATAAATAAATAATTTGGAGGGAGGAAGTGCTCTACTTGGCGTTGTGTGTTCTTTTGTTGTCACTATGTGTCTTTGGTGTAGGATATTTTTTTCTCACATTTATTGAGGGATATTTTTCTAGTTTTATTAATGTCCTTGAACTATTTGAACTATGACCCCACTAAACAAGTGTCCCAAAAAAATGATCCTAAAGGGTTTCTATGAGGTAATCTTTGTGACCACTGACCCTCTTTTTGGATGTGGTTTTACCCATTTCTCAATTCAATAATGCATGAAAATGGATAGAGAATTTTAATTTCATAGATTATTTTATTTGGAGAACTCTTCAATAAAACATGCTGCATGAGTGAGTTAAAAAGCATTGCGAATTGCATGCAATTAGAGTTCATATTGTTTATGACCTTACTAAACTCTTCTTTCTTTCTCTCTTACCCATCCATCATCAATCATTTCTAGCCATTTATTTTTCCTCTTCAAGAGTATATCTAGAGGCTCTTATCATTCATTTCTAGCTCTTGATAGCTATACTCTACTATCATACCTACATGTTGTCATTTTGATCTCTTATGTTACAATCATATCAAGGTTATGCTAAAATATTGAGTAATCCACATACTACCATTATCAAAGAGAAAATCAAATGGAATAAGGTGCACCCCATTTTCTCTCATCAAGGAGAGAATCAAAGGTTAGAGGTAATATTATTGTGGTTTTTGTTGCTTTGTATTCCATTTTCTTTGCCTTCAATCTTTTCCTCATCTTCAATATCATAATGGATACAAACCCCAAAAATGTAAATTAGGGAGGGATAAATCTATAGATTTGAAGACTCATTCATGGTAACAAATTCATTCCTTCCTCATTCAAGCTTTAAATTAAAATTTGATCTCTTTCTAAACTTTATCATTATTTCGTAGGGCCAACTAAACATTAATTCACACAATGTGTTTCCATGCCCTTGTATTTAAAGGTATCTAATGCATTTTCTCTAACACAAGGAAGAAACTAGTTCTCTTGACATAACATTTGCATTACATATTTTAATTCATGCACTAAAATAATCTAAATTTTATTCCAAATACATATATACATTTTATTATGTTATATGTTATATATATGCATTATGTATACTATATAATGCATTATTATATATTTAAATAATCTAAATTAATTCCGAATACATATATACATTTTATTAAATTAACCTTAATATAACATAGCCCACAAGAAGGATGCTATAAACTGAGTAGTAGGATGACCCAATGGCCTTTAATTACTCCAAAGGTGTTCCTTCACTGAGCTTTTCCAACTCATTTTTACACCCAATAGTGCAGATTGATGCACATGAGATGGACCACGATGAAACTTATCTCAGTCGTTCATCATTTTTCACCATTTTCCTAGTTGTTTTCACCGCTTTTTGTTGCTTTCGCCGCTGCTATTTCTTTTCGCTCCTCCAAACTCTTCCTCTTCAGAAGTTTAGATAGGGTTTCGATGCGGTTGGAGAAGCAAATTCTAAAATGAGTCGAAGCAATATAGTTGAATCAATGGCTCACACTTGTCCCCCGAGCAACCCACATTAACCATGGATGAGAAGAAGAGGTTAGATATCTATCGTTTGTATTAGGTAGGGTTGTTATTTTACACAAGGGGCGAGGGTTTGCAGATTTCGTGAAGTAGAAATGGATTCCGATTAGCGCAAGCTCTTCATTGGAGGGATATCATGGGAGACGAGCGAAGAGAGGCTGACAAAGTCTTTTTCCAACTATGGCAAGGTTGTGCAGACTGTGATAATGAAGGATCGCTTGATGGGCTATGCCAGAGAGTAGCTTTTCCATTTTTTCCAACCCCTCTATTCTTGACAAGGTTCTCCACGACAAGCACACCATAGATGGCAGAACTGTATGTTTTTTTTTCCTTTTCATTGCTTTCTCTTTTCAACCCTAGAGAAATATATCTCCTTAAATCCCTATGGGTTTTCTTTTCTTCTTCTATTTATCCCTTATGATTGTTTGATCATAGAGTTGATGATTTGCTTCAAGTTTACAGAGGATCCATCCGATTTGTTAACCCCAAACTTCTTTTGGCAAAATGCCTGCTTAAATCCTAGGGTTCATATCACTTTTTTTCATAACAATATCCCCAAAGACCCATCAAAGCTATCCCCATTTTGTATCTTACATTTGAGTGCCTTTTGTTTTTCCACTTCAAATGATCACTGGCATTTTTATGTAGATGGTGCATAATACTATATAAATCTATTTTTTACAAATTTAAAAGAAAGTATTTATAAAACCATATAAACCTAGGGTTTTTGGGCCCTACTTCAGGTTCATCAACATATTCGCTATCAAAAAATAATTCTATTGTTATATGTTTGATGCGAGAGTTTTCTAGATGGAGAGCATGTGTGATTCTATAAGGACGTAGTGCAAGTAATTTTTTTACCCAATTTGCTCATTTACCATAAAATTATAGGCTATAACTTGTCCCCAAGTTCTTGTGAAATCTAATCAGATGGGACAAAACATATCCCTAAATTTACATAGAAAATTCTGCATAGTCCAGCCATTAATTATCTACATTAAAGAATCTCTATACTCTTGTTATGGCTGCTACTATGACTACCAAACCATCTTATTTGCAATGTATAGTTGCAAGTTACTAATTTAGTCTTTTTGGATTATAAGTTGAAAATTAGTCATCTGTATATGCCATTTCTTCAACTCAGAGTGAACGTGAAAGTAGAAATTAAATTGGAGAGATTGAGAATAGTGATGCTAAAAATGCTAAAAACAGTGACGCTAAAATGTTGGGTTTAAGTGTCTGCTCTAATCCATTGAGGTGGGAAGTGAATTGAGTACTTGTATTTTGATAATCGTTTATAAGTACTCCTCCTCGTCTATAATTTTTCCATATAACATGATATGCTTTTTCTATGTTCTAAATGTTACTGTTTATCATTTACAATAGGTGTCTACAATATGGTTTCTTGATAGTTGTCTTATTTTGGTTTTTTTGAAATTCTATGATTTAATTGAAAATATTTCATAGTGAGGTGTGTAATTTACTTGATTGTTGCTCTGAATGAAAGAAAAACATATGGGCATAATGAATTGTAGTGTAGTTTCTTATACTACATGGTAAGGGCTTTGTGATCATTCTTATTAAGTGATAACTTGAATGGGAAAAAAACATACCTCTTATATTACTTCACAAATTACAAGATAATTACATAGATGAACATAGTAATGAGATGCCTCTAACAACAATACCAAGCTCTGATTTTTCACTTGAAAGAAAATAATAACAAATTTCTATGAAGTGCATCCAGTCTAGATCTAGACAAGACATTAAAATGGAGAACAACATATAAACCAAAAGAAATTGTCTAGATAATTATTTACTCAAGGTTTTCTTGAATTTGGTTATTTCTTGTCTTATTTTCCTAATGGACATTAAGCTTTATGTTATGCCTTTCAATGGAAATCACTAGCAATCTGATATATGCCCACTTCCTGAAAATATTTCAAGACTAGAACAATCACTATTAGCATTTAGGGCAGGATTGACAAGGGTCAATAACTTACGTATAATTGCTTTTTCCATAATGAAAGTAGTTGCCGATGTAGTAAAGTTGATCATAATATGTGAGGATATAGGTTTCTATGAAAATGGTTACTATTTTTTAGTCAATATGTGAGTTGTTTAATGTTTGAATAAGCAGTTAATAGTTGATATATTAGATGTTTATGCCTTTTCTGAGGACGAGTTTTTGAAAACCATGGTTTATTGAGGAAGATTTATAGGTGACAAAAGGCTATCATAAATTATAAAGCACAAGAAATTATAATGGTTGGAGCTCTAATGATAGATAAATGTGATGTTCAAATATAATTTTCACACATCAAAACAAAAATATGATAAATAATTGAAAGATATAAATTAATAAAATTAAAATTTTAATTAAAACATAAAATCCATGTTCAACATTTAACTTAATATAATTACTCTTTAGATCTCACACATTAAAACCTAAGCCAAAAAAAAATGCAAAATATATGCTTTCAAAGCTAAATAGTCTATACCACAAAATGTAGGTCTAAACTGCAGTAGTTTCTCTTTTATTTTAGATGTTCTTGCAAAAAATGGTGGGTCTCTATTTTCCTTGTAATGTCATGGGCATAAAAATGGAAGCTACACAGACAACAAAAAAGTAATATCATGAAAACTATTACCTCATTGATGGTTGAAATTTTTTCTATTGCATTTTGGATGAAATATCAAAATAACTTATGTGTAGAGATGCTCATGGACCCTTTTAATTAGTGCAAATTTCTAGATGAGCTTTGTTCCAATTTCCTAAGTAGTTTTCCAAAGTTATTTTGGATAACTTGGCTACAAAATTGTAGTCATTTTAAAGGAAGAACTCTCAATTATTGACAAGGTCAGCGTATCACTCCTATTTTGTTATTTTCATGGTTATTTTGTTTTGTTATTGATGTGAATTCATCCTTCATATTAGAAATAATCTTGTACTAACTAGCTTATCTGGTATGCTTATTGAATTTTTAGTATTTATATTAAATTTTGTGATGTATGTTGAGGTCAATGGTAATAATGCAGCTCATATTTATAAGTTCTTGAAATCAAGCAGAGGTGGCCTTTTGGGTGACAATATTAAGTGGAATTTCAATAAGTTTCCAGATGGAAATGTGGTTTCATACCCATTGTTTCATCCTTCTAGTAATTTCTTATGATGATAAATTATTTGGGCTTTTGTTCAAAGTCAATCACAATAACATCAAGAACTTATTTCTAAACATCAAATGTCTAGTTTGGTAATAAGATACATGCCTTAAGATAGACACTAATATTTGTGTTTTATATTTGCATAAAGATATCAAGAAGATCCTTGAAATTACCTAATTCTTAAAAAGCAAAAGAATACTAGTATTTCTAAAGTGCCCACATAGTGCTAACAAATAAGATGAAGAAATACATTTACATGTGATTCTAGTTGCATAACCAGTTGTAGCTGAAAATATTAAGAATTTCCAAGTTGTAACTGCTTGAAATTGACTTTTAGCACTATGAATGTCATTTGTTTCACATGATTTGAACTATACCATAAATAAGGGTTGTATTTCCAATCCCATCATATATTTTTGTAGGAGAAGAGCAATTTAATCTCTCAAGCATCACGTGCAATTTTGTTTTGTTAGTTTTCTCAATTGAAAATGATATTTATCATGCTTTTAACATTAATAATTTACAAGCTGCCCATGGTCAGCATCTTGTGTATCTTTTACAATTTTCACTACTATACCACATTTATCACTCTTCTACCTTCCACATGTCTTCGACATAGCCATTGCACACAAAGGTGCAATTGCTAGTTTAGATAACCACTCAACTAGAAGTCACGTATGTAAATACCTCTAGAAGGTAAAATATTGTTAGCTCCATGAATATTAGACTACAAGGTGGAATACCATGAATGAAATATAAAAAAAATATTATTGAAGGCGAGAATAAAGGATTAGGGTAATACTCCATGTGGTGGCCTCGAGAATATGTGTGTGAAAGTTAAAGACAAGGATTTAGAGTAACTTCATAACACAGCACATGATGGCTAAACGTTGAATATCCCTTTCTCCGAGTTTCTGCGTTTGACTCCACGACTGCACATGTGAGACGCCCTTCCCTTACTAAGAATATTAATCCAATATTTGGACATTGGAAACCTCTGAAATATTATTTAACTCCTTAAATGATGTCCGATTAACACACTGAATTTGTCGTACACACGTCTGAAACCCAAAGTCAAGTTTTTGGACAATTACCCCCTCCCAAATTTATTTGATTTATTTGTTGTGCCCGAAAATTAAGCATTATCATGTAGCACGTCCGAATTGGAAGCTTCTACTCCGCTCACCTTCACCAGGTTGTCTATAAATATTCTTCAATCCTTGCACAAATTCATTTCACCAGCGACAATGGCGATGGATCTTCATCATTCCATTTTACCTATCGTCTTCCTCGCATTTGTCTCAGTGTGTTCATCGGAGATTCCATTGCCTCCCTTTTACCAAAACGGAAAGCCTTTACCGGGAACTTACCTTCCTACGCTTCCACCACCACTTTTCCCTTTTCCATTCATTCCGAAGCCCCCACCCCTTCAAAAGCCCCCATTTGAGAAGAAACCTGCTATGAAAGACGCTCACCCTCATCCACTTCCAAACCCATAATTACCCAACCCTTCTCCCCTTATTCCAAAGCTGCCACCTTTTCAAAAACCCCCACCCTTCTCTCCTGTTAATGCTCCTCCATTTTTCAAGCCGGGCTCCCCCATCTTCAATGCCAATGGTCAACCGCATCTTCCCTTCAACAAATCTCCTCCTAAGCCAGTAATAAACTTTCCACCAATGCGTGGACAGTACAATCCTCTTCCCATCCATACTCCGCCTCCACCTCATCCTACTCATTAGATATTGTAAGTTCACATATTTGCTTTAACTCATTCTACAGGACTTTGCTAGGCTGCGAAACTAACTAAGTTTTATTTTTGTTGTTGTTGCAGATAGCAAGTCCGCCAAAAATATGTAGACTATAGGGAGAGGTGGTTTAGATTGTTGTGAAACATAGTAGTATTACTCCATGTTGGTTTGACAGACATGACTTCTTTACTTGTTAATCTTGTTATCAGTGAAGTGCACAAGCCACGGATTCTCTATCAATTATCGTATTTTTATGTTATAAATAGTTTTATGTCACAATAATAATAGAGCTTCTCAAACTCTTTCATGGGCCTTTCCTTTATTAAGAAATTAGTTATATGCGTGCTCATTTTTTTTATTTTTATTTGTGCTTGTCTTTACATAATGTGAAAAATATTAAATGGATATTTTGATGAGTAAATACATCATTTATCAACGTAATAATGTATAATTATATTTAACGAAGTTCAAGGATTACGTGAATAAAAAACTAAATATATGTTAATATGTTAGAGAGTATGTGTTTGCGCATAGATGTCATGCAAATTCTAGTTGTATGTGGTTGGATTAAATAATAATTAATAATAAGTGCTAAATAATGGAATGAAATAAACTTAGACAAATCTATATGTTTTCCTTAAACAAATTACGTATTATCTGATTATGAAATTTTGCATAGATTTAAAACATAAAGCAATGCAAATGAAAAAAGTAAGTTGTCATCAAATTGACAAAAAATATTGCGAATGGAAATAGAATGTTCCATCCAATTGTCAAATCAAATGACAGCTGAAACTTGTTTTCCAATGACTCAATAGTGATTTGAAGGCGTAAGAGTTGTTTCAGACTCAAATCTCACACTATATGTAACCTATTGACTAATTAAAATTTTTGCAACCAAACAGATCTAGAATTTCAAAAAGAAAAACACACCAGTCAAATAAGAATCCGTTCACTGTTGTAAATTTATATTGCTTGTCATTTACACTTTGTTTTGTCATCCATATATTGCAACTTTTCGTCTGAGAGATGTTAAAATTTGATACTATATTGTGCCATGCCATGCATCGTTCGTTTTCATATTTTTATACATTTATGTCAGAGGAGACTTGACAGGTTTGTAACAAAGAGCTGAACAGTATGATTCTTAAAGTGTTTCTGAATGTTAGAATTCTCTTACGCATTTATAAATATCATAACTGTTATTAACACAATAACTCCAATCGTAGGCCATGACGTAGTAGTAAAATCATCTCTGAGTCAAAGTAGACAAAGTATTCGGAAAAATCACCTGCTCATAAAAGTACCACCCGTTTGATATTGTTTTCACAAGTTTTAAGAAGGCATAGAGTAGTTCATTAAATAAAGAAGAGGAATCTTCTATGACCTCACATGCTTCATCTAGAATCTAGATGGATTGAATCTTTGCTCCCGAACAGTTTCCACATGATAATCATGGCCTCTTTGATTGTACTAAGAAAATTCGAAATTTTACAATCCTCAACATTCCTTAATTCAGGTAAATCCACATTAGGGCCAATCCAATCTTCTAACACTTTAGCTACATCACAGTCCTAAGACCATTGCCATGCAATATAACTTTGTAGCTCAAAGTAGGTTCACGAGGGTACAAAATTTCTTTGGAAACTATTTCGTTGACCATTATTGTGGAGTAAATTTCTAGATTCATGATATAGGAAGCTCTAATCTATCAGCATTTAGGACTACATCCACTTTGTCCTATGGCTGGTTTTTAAGGACAATGTAGATTAAATTGCAGCCGAAAACCTTACGTGGGTATGGCAGCGTGTCCCTATATTATAGTGATTTTTAATTCAATTTCTGCTTCTATACTAACTATTTATGGTTTATAAAGTATCATCACTCTAGTTCAAGTTAGTTTCATATTTCTGTTTCCAATTTCGTCCACAATAATCTTCATGTGCATGTACTGTACAAATAATAATTGGAAATCACATGATTTGATAAGCCAATTAATAATGGCTTAATTCACAAGACTTTACAGGATTCTTCATAGATTTAATTCATTCATGCAATGCAAAGAAAATTGATAAGACATTTGAAGATTTTATATATTGGAAAAAATTATTGTCATAAATATTCTATCAGATCACTCACATATACTCATTATATCATACCGTAGATGTCATTCTCTAATTGGATCTAGCATAACATATCAAAATAAAAACTTTGGAGGGAGCAAGTGCTCTACTATCTATGCTCATTCTTATGTCACTCCATGTCTTTGGCATAGGAAAGCTTCTATTCTTTCACATTTATTGCAAGCTTTTTTTCGAGTCTTTTTATAGTCCTTAAACTCTTTCAACCTAGTAGTTCATGTTGGTGTTGATGTTTTCGGCAACTTTGAATAGTGACACTATTGAAAAAGTGTCCCCATAAATTTATATTGAAGGTTTTCTACAAGGTAAGCTCTATGACCCTTTAGAGAATGTGGTTTAACCCATCCTTCAATTTGATAATGCATGCAAATGGCTAGAGCATTTTACATTGATAGGGTATTTTGTAAAAAGAAATTCTCCATAATGCATGCTTTGTGAGTGGGCTAACAAGCATTGAGCACTAGATGTGGTCAAATTTGATGTTGTTCAAAATATTACTAAAGGGTTCTTTCATTCTTTCCTTTCTTAGGAAATCCATGTTGAGGGTATTCTCAAGAATAGTCTATGGTTTGTTCATGCATATATGTTAGTTTCTTTGTGTGCTAGTTTGGCTTCGCCACTTTAGTTTACTCTTACCTTGTTGGACATTTTTAACCATCATTGTTACATCCCATGGAAAATTCATATGTTGATTTTGATAAGTTTTAAAAAGGATCATCCATAGAAGTGTGCTTGTGTTGAAATTGAAAATTTGAAAGATTTGAAAGAGTTTGTGGATATTAAAAGTGGGCATATTTTATGCACCCAAAGTGTACTATAACTAAATTTTCTCAATACTTGTTTTTAGTGCTAGTTTGCTAAGCTAATAAGGAGTGTCCTCCGGTGGCTCCTTGACCTACTCAGTTTACTTCCTCAAAATTTGAGGAAAGATGGTACAAATTACAAATATAAGAATTATAGTTATGAATGTACCAAGGAGAAAACCTAGCCCACACTCGATCACCTACTTTCTAGGGTACAACTAGGAGAAGTCTCAAACCCTTTTGAGAAGGGGAAATAATTTATTCCATCCAGTGGTGACCCTTCCTTCAAGATAAGATTTCTCTAAAATGGTAAATCTCTTGCATATATTTTATCTTATTAGTAAGAATCTATCGCTCATTGTCCCCTCTCTCCTATGTATTTGTGATGATCTCATAGATTACCTACATGGTTGGAGGAGGGAGATTGCATTACACAAAAAAAAGAATACCATTTTTTCTAATATCTAGTTGGCTATTTTTCTTTGCAATGTTTTTTAAGAAATCACTATTCTTCTCTCCAAGAATTAGATAGTGATGAGATGCCCTTTTATTTTTGTCAATAATTTTTTTTTGGTCTTGCAGGGTATCCCTGCAACTTAAGCCCAACGGGTTCCCTTTACAGGGTGAGCTTGAGGCAAGACTAATCCCTATGACCATGGGGTAACCAACGTCACCCCCAGATGTCCACGGTGGGGTGATTTACGATCTAGAGAGAATCAAACCCAAGACCTTGGGGAGCAAACCCAAGACTCAGACCCACTCCTCTAACCCATGGGGGCATCTACGGTGAGGTGATTTATGGGCCAGAGAGAATCGAACCCAAGACTTAGACCAACTCCTCTAACCGTGGGGGCCTTTTTTGTCCATAAATTTTATTTCCTAGAATTTTTGAGGTATTATTGACCTCCCTAGGAGATATATAATGGGGGATGTTCATTAGAAGAATTCAAATATATCTGTGTTTTATTAATAGGAAATTAAGTTCTAGTTTTTTCTTTTATTTGCTTGCTATGTCATTTGGCTAACCAATTTTATGTTTTATAGCAAACACGATATTAGTTGTAGAGGACTAGTCACCCTTCACTTTCTTAGGTGGCTTCAACATTTTGTTGATCATAGTTTTGATGTCATTAACTATGTGATATGGGTCCTTTAAAATATTAAGAATCATTCTTTTGGCATTATAAACTTTTACTCTTCGAATGGTTTTGTGATCCTAGATCTAATTAGGTTAACTAGGATTATCCCCTTTTCTCTTCACTCAATAATTGAAACAATGGAAAAAGTGGGTTAGATGCTTTCATATGGTTTAGGATGTAGAGCACACCCACTTTCCAATTATTTCATAAGGATAACCCTAGAGATCTCAATGCAAAGGAGGAAGAGATCTTGCAATAGGATTTTCCTAGAGGTTAATTGTAAACTAATGAGGGATTCACCACAACGTTATGACTTGGAAAGACAAATGCAATGCAAGATGTAACACCAAACCCTAATATGATGCAATGTGTTACAAAATGACCTAGAAATGTATGAAAACCATAACAAAAAGCTACAAGATCAAATGTGTGCACCTTGAAATTTGAAGATGATTGAATAGAGTTCTAAAATACAAGAAATACTAATTTTAATGTTGAGTGGGAAAAAATTTCTAAGCTGGGAAAATCAGTCCCACATATGGGTTTCTATACCGAAACATGTTTCTAGCAAATGGGAATCTAAATTTGCAAAAAACTAAATTTTGACCTAAACTAGGACTCATTCGCCAAAAGTGGTGAATTAGTCCAATTAGGGTTTTCTAAAACTTCAATGTTTGAGTATGCTCTTCCCAGTCTACTCAATCTGCTTCTTTAGGTTTATAGATTTGAATATCTATAAATCAACCTATAGGTGCTCTCCAATGTTGTTCAATGCTTGATGACAACTTTGACAACTTTAGGCACTTTGAAAACTTTCTCCAATCTTTCTCTTCAATGTGTCTTCAACCTAAACCTACAAATCACACACTAAAGAGAGGTAAAAATGTTGTTTTGTTAGTGGATAGGGGTTTTCCTTGGTCAAACCCCATTTTGGTAATCAATCCTTGAAATGAAATAAAATAAGAATGGAGAATGATGAATGAACATAATATGATGTTTCAACTCACCAAACCCTATCAATGAAGTGCTAAAAACATGCATGAAATGGATCCAATGGATGTAGATCTTGACTCTTGCTTGAATAGGATAGATCTTGAATGAAATGCTAACTTGAATCATAAAACCTTACATCACAATTGTTAGCTCAAAAAAAAACATGATCCATAAAGTCCTTGACATGATGCTTGATACTTCAAGAATACTCTAAAATACTTGATAATTTTCCCTTGAATGCTCTTGTGAATTCAAACTTGATATATAAGGATGCTCATTTAACTTGCTAGGTGATCTCTTGAATGCTTAGGTGAAAAAGAGTGAAATAAACTTGTATTTATACTTGATTATGCAAGAATCCCAAAATTACAACACTACAAGCCAACAACAGATCTAGGAGGATAAAATCTGACCAAAATTTTGAATTAATTTTTATTTTGGGTCACATGGGAGTCATTCACCCAAGGTGGCGAATGAGTCCTATTAGGCACAATTTATGAGACCATTTTAAAAAATGCTTAGAAAGGTGTGAAACCAATTTTGGGACCCAAAACCCTCAGTGGGACTCATTCACCCAAGGTGGGGAATGAGTCACAGATCACTAAATCTGGGCCACACAAGCTGAATACACCTAAATTATGATTGGATAATGATTTGTGTCAGGATCATCCTCGAAAGATGCATTAAATGAGGCTTTTGGATTCCAAATAAGGCCAATTAAAGGATAAAGAAGCCTAATTATTAATGTAAAGAATAGAAAAGTGTGAAAGTGTGTTACAACACTTTACAACACTCTAAATAAGGCATGATTAAAGTTAAAAAGAGATTTATTAGGTGTAGTTAATTAATAAATCCTTAGAAAAGTGTGAAATTGTGTTACAACACTTCACAACACTTTAGGAAGGTACCATTTATCTTCATTAGTTCACAAAGACCCAAGACCTAATGTGAATGTGTCAAACACATTACAACACTAAATCAAGGCACCATTAAGCCTAGTTTACAAGGAGGGGCCAAACGAGCAAGGAAAATTAGAAGCGATATTTTTTCCATTGCTAGAATATTAAACATAAATGAACTAGGGTTTTGATGGTTATATTTTTTGAAGGAATGATGAAGGTTATCACTAATGAGTTTTCATTGATGTCAACACTACATGATGAACATCAAAATAGTATGAAGGATGTTTTATTTTGCAAAAGGGTTTTTGGCTAATTACACTGGTAGCTTCAACACACAGTGCCCTCTAGTATTTTTTTTTGCATTAGTTCACCCTATCTAATCTACTTATGCAATTTTAACATTTTTTCATGGATTTCACTGACATATTATTTCAGAATTTCAATTGTTTTGGATAAGTGGTTCAAAATTTGTAAGTAACAGAAGTTTGACAGATATGGTTTACATAGTTTTTCTATGTATTGGCTATTACCTAACTAGTCTGCATTCCTCTGTGGATTTGAGTTATTCATTACAATTTTGGGAGAAATTTTATAGTTGTTAGTACATTATATTTTCTAGTTGGCATGACATATTCTGGTCCACATATTATATGGTGATGATTAGTTGGAGTATTTTACTTCTTAGTCTTATGTTTGTCTGAATTAAGGTATGCAAAGAGTTATAAAAATTAAATATGTGTTGTGAATAGAAAAGGAAGTTGTTATAGGTCCATTCTAACCTATATTACTTGTGTTTTTTGGTGTGAAGGAAATTGTGGTTTAAATTGGGTGCTAACAAGGCATGTTTTTTATAATTTAACACTACATCTAATTAGGCTGACCTAATTGATGTTTGTGATGGAGTTTAATACATATACAAGGTTGATATGAGTTGATAGAGAGCATAATTAATTTATACATGATCTGAATGCAAGCAGTGATGAGAAGTGTTGCAAAATTGTGCAAATAAGTTGTGAATGTTGAGAAAAAGGTGTACGAATACATAGTAGAGAAGAGACTTGTAATCATAGTTTATCAGAGTGTGTTATGAGCTTCAAATTAACTGAATCTAACATATGTTACATGCAATATTCTCATTTTAAATTCTAGATGTGGATCCACCTCTTTGTATCTTTCTTTTCTCTATGAATAGTGAGTTCACTTGGATAGTGAGTCCTCTTGGCAGTGAGCCTTTCTGTAATAAATTATAACTAGTTATAATATATTGTGAGTTAACCCTCACCGTGGTTTTTCCTACCTTGGGTTTTCCACATAAAAATCCCAGTGTTCATATGTTATTTCTGTTATAGTCTATTCACGCTTTCATTCCTTATAATTGTTAAGTAAGCTTTGAAAATTGGATGGTTTAATAGAATATTTATTAAACCCACCCCCCTATTAGTATTTTGGGTGTTCAACAAGCTTGTTTCCATAATGAAGAGGCAATCACCTTGTGTTTATGTTTGATTTGAGTTGTGAGGATGATAAATTTGATGTGTGATTTGATAAGCCTATTTGACATATAACTCTAGATTTAAAAATGTAGAGATTTGAAAATGTAAATTATTACATATGAAAAATGTGAAATAAAAAGTCAACTTCATATCTGAGATTGAGATAGAGTGAGGAAACTATGGTGAAAATTTGAGCTTGAATTGGCTTATCTAGGGCATAAGGTTCCCTAGAATGGACTCTTAATTTTCTAGATTAGAAAGTTCCAAGATCTAAATTAAGGTCTACACTCTAAAATCATAGGCTATTTTCTTTTTAAACCTCCAAATCTAAATCACACACATGGAAAGAGGTAATTTTTTTGCTATATAGGGCCTTTCCTAAGTTAAACCCTGTGTTGGCAATTTTACCTAGATATGTACAACTATTGATGATGATCAAGAGAGCACACCCTAGGCTAGGATGTGGCTTAAAGAACAATAATTGATTGAAATGAATAAATGAAAAATGATATTCTTACCTTGATGTGAAACCCTTGAAGAAGATATGTCATACAGAAGTTCATTTATGGATGCCTTGAATGCTTGATAGAAGTGAAAAAGGTTAGGTCATATGCACCATATATTGTTGAAGCTAGCATGTAGAGGATAACTCAATACTTCTCCGTAATTTCCTTCTAATTGATCACCATTAAAACTGATTTATAATGTTTAAACTAAGAGGAAAGTATTCTTATATATGAATTTTAATTAGTCCTTTTGTGTATGGGCCGACCTAGGGTTAGTATCAAATCATAAAATCCCACCAATCAAAATTTCAAACATTCAAAAAATTTATTTTTTCTCTAGGGTTCCCTGCACCCTTGATGGATTCTTTTTGGCATAAATTTATAAGGATGATGGGGAATTAAATGTATTTTATTAATATAACCTTGAATGGGTAAATTATTATTATAATTAAGGTTATAAGAAAAATAGGGTGTCAAGGTAGTGTGAAATTATCAATAGTGAAAATTTTTGATGCTAGGTTTAGCCCCCACTTTAGTTAGAGTATGATATTATGTTCACACTCACACTAAAGGAATGGAAATCCACATAAAAATATTGAAGATACAAGATTAAACTAAGTTGAGGAGTGCAAAATCCCCAACTTAGGATCTTATTAATCCACAATGTTAAAATAAGCATGCACATAAAACAAGAAAATATTCACACATAAGACATTCAAGGAATAATCAATGAAGTACATATTAAAAATTAGACGCAAAGAAAACACACCTTATATAACGAGTACACAAAGAAAACATATTTAATATATGAAATACACAAAATAGACATGCCAAAGACATAAGAGAAAAAATAAAACCATACTAAAATATAAACACAAGGGTTAGTACTAAAAGAGATTGGATTTAGTAAGATAAAGGGAAATTAGAATTATATTTGTCTCAAGTACCCAACATCATTTTTCAAATTTGATATTTAAATAAAATGGCACACGCATAAGGATGTAAAATGACTCATAAATACATGGCTCCATCGGAAAGAAAGTCGTGTTATGCTAGGTGGCCTTTGTGACCTAAAAACAACCTTCTTGCAGCAAGGTACACACCATTATAGCATCTAAAAACTTCCCTTTTCATTGCTATAACAGTTAGGGTTATTTTATGATTTATATTTGCAAGTTTCGCCGATCATAATTGAATGAAACACACCTAATGAAAATAAGGTTCATCATTAATACCCTATTGATGGTGAACCTCTTTTTCTCTATTTCAAAACCAAATATTATTAAATAAAGAGAGTAACTTATGGACTATTATTAATGTAATATATATATATTTTTTGAGTAAAAATGACCAAGCCACTATAAGAATTTTTCATTCATATTTGAAAAAATGATTTTTACAGAATTACATAGGTAGGAGTGAACAAAATATTCCTACAAAAAGCATCATGACTGTCGAAATGAGTATGGCAAGAAAGACTAGAATAGAAAATGCCAGATCATACTTAATACATATCTGAGGGACTATCGATAGTCACCAGAGAAACCAAAAACAAAAGTGACAATTAACCTAAAAAATGCATAGCATCAGAAGAGAGATGAAAAATAGATACCATCCTAAGCCAAAACAAAGAAGAAAAGCACCATCCATCACATCCCACTCATAGCAGAGGAGGTCATATTAGTCAGTAGGGAAAACAAAGGCTCATATATGGGATCATTGAGAGAATTATTGAAAATGAAATGAACCACTTTTTAAAGAGTCAACAAACTATTCATAAGGAAACAACCCAAGCGTGCCCTAAGGGACCAAAGATGATTGTGAAAAGAGGAATACTAATCAACAACTAGGTCCTGCACCATAACACAAAGAAGAGACTGCAAAGCATGAGATTAAAATAGGTGTACTCATAAACAACACCACCCAGATGATTTTTTCCAACACACTTGTCATAGGCTTCCATTATTGTATCCAGGATGAACCTAGGGTAGACATGAGGAAGAAAAAAACTCCCTACAATGAATCTAACAGTCTCATTACACCATAACATGATGTTCATCAAGTTTGAGAAAGAGAGATAAGCTAACTCATGAGACAGATCCATAGGTTGTAATTTGAGCCTCTCCTAATCTAGAACATCCATAATAGCTTCAACCAGTGGCTAGTGGATTAAAAAAGAAGAGCACAACAATTTAGTGGGAGAATTATGGTGTATACACACCTCATGGAATGTTGGTAGGATTAAAAATCTAAAGAGACTATCCATTGCAAACCACTTGAAATAGACATTGAATATTCCCAAATGCAGGATGAGGCAAGAAAAATATTGCATGAATATAGAGAGATCTGCAATAAAGAGAAAAAATGTGCAACAATTAAACTTGTACTTGGAGGCAGATGAAAGCACAAAAACCACTAGAAGGAAAGGTGGCAGCTTAAAACACATGTGGAGCAAAGAACAATTGGTGCCCAAGCATGAAGCCACGTTAGTACCCACATCTTAAAAGCTTAAAATGTTATTAATAAAACATTTTGTGACCATTACATGAAGAATAAAAAATGTTAAAATCTTTATAGTACCATGGTTCCTTAGACAAGGTCTTAAGACACCCTATTAGGAATCCCTTGTATCTTTTGATGATGAAAACATATAATCTTATTTAGACTAAGTTGGTCTATTGTCCTATTATATATATGGAACAATTGAAAAAATTTCCTTTTTCCTTGCTTGATTTGAGGATAATTAATTATAAATTAGACTTAATGTCACTGTGATCTTGTGTTGTGAGGTGATTTACACATCCACATTAGGTCTTGGGCCCTTTTTAAGCTAAACTAAATTAACTCGGCCTTAATTTCATGTTGTAAAATATATTTATTTACACTTTCACATTAAATATAAGGTGATTGTAAATTAAAGTGGACCTCATCTAGTGTTGTAATTTTTTTTATGCATTCACATGGGATTTAGGGCCCTTCTAAGATAAATGGACCTAATTTTGCCTTATTTTAGTGTTTTAAAGTGTATTTATTTATACTTTCACATGGGATTTGGGCCCCATTGCATTTATGACCTTAATATCATCATTAATAGGTCCCTATGGCCCCATATTGTGCATCCCAAGGCATATTTTTATCAAAAACCTAACAATATCATTTATAAACTTAATTAGCACATTCCCTGATATTCTAGTTGGAAAAATAGATCCAGTGGGACCCATTTACCACTTTGGGAAAATGAGTCCTATTTGAGCTATTTTCAAGGTTTGAGCAAGAAAAATTGGGTTTTAAGTTCAAATTTCTTCCATGTCAACCTTGGGGATCAAATTAATGGTCATTTGAGTGGATTGCCTGTATAAATGATTTCTCAAATCATTATTTCATCAAGCATTCATGTTATAAGGTCAAGCATTCAAGAGTTAAGCACTCCAAGTCTTCACAAGGTCATCAAGATACCTTTCAAGGTCATTTCTAAGGCATTCAAGGGTAGATTCTTCATCAATTTTTGTAGCAATTCAATATACATCATCATGGCAAGGTTCTAATTGCATTATTTCATGTTCATGCTTCATTACCTTATTTCATCATTTGGTTTAATTACCTAAAAGGGGTTTGACCAAGGAAAACCCCTATTCCCTAAAAATCAACACACACTCTCTCTCTCTCTCTTTATGTGATTGTTGTAGAACCCCAATCCTATACCTACACAAACATAGCAAACAAACATAATATTAGATCAAATGCAAGTACAAACCAAGATTCCCCATGAAATTCATCTACAAATGCTCAAATAGGAAAGAAATTGAAGAGCAAAGCAAAGAGATTAATTGTAATCCTATTTAAACATGCAAACTCTCAATCCCATGGGGGAGTTGGTGCCAATTTGATGTGGAAATTGGCCCTTTCCCAACTCCTATGCAAGCTTGATGAAGATTTGATGATGGTTGAAGCTCCTTGATGAAATTTGGGCATAAACTTGCTATAAAACCATGAAAATGATGAACACTTAATATGAAATGGATAAAATTAGCTCTCAATGTGAAGAGAGTAACTTTTCTCTAAGTTGTGGATCCAAAATACAAAGGAAAGCCTTCTATTTATAGAAAAACAAGATGGATGAATGAGAAAAATGGAGCAATGTGGGATCATTCAACATCCAATGGGAAAGTGCCACCTTTCAAGATGTGAATGAAGGAAGCTTGAGCACATTTTCATGAATGTGCACAATAAATGATATTAGGTGGAATTTCAAATTTGTGAAATGATTTGTTGGAGGGAGAAAAGAATAAATTAAATGCCACTTGGCTCAATGCACAAGGACATGTAATAGGGAATGAATGTCTTGTTGGAAGGAGAAATCCACCTGGAGGGATTTTCAAACTTGGAGGAATATTCCCCTAAAGATGCCATGTTGAAAGAAAATAGGGATTTAACAAATAATTTAAATGTATTTTCATGTGCAAGTGGCAAAATCTAGAAGAATTAGGATGATTAAGATTAAATTAATCAAGATTGAATTAATTTAATGAGGGATTAAATGATGTGACAATTTGATTTATATCTTTAGGTTGATTTAAATCAAAGTTGAGAAGAATACGATTTAGATTTAATTAAATAAAAGATTTTGATTTATTTAATTAAAGAGGGTTGATTATTAGATTAAATTTAAAAAGTTTTAATTTATTTAATTTAATAGGATTACTTCAGAGATTTAACCAAATAAAATGAATTATTTAATTAAAGGGAGATTATAGAATTAATTAAATAAAATTGATTTATTTAATTACAAAGAGATGATGACTTAATTAGATAAACTTGATTTATTTAATTAAGGGATGGAATGTGATGAATTTAATCAAATAAAGGGTATTTAATTAAATGACTAGCAAAGGAGATGATTCAGGATGAAATAGTGTTAGTAATCCAGATAAAGTGTGTCAGTATATTTTCCATGTCTACAATTGTAGATTTAGGTGCTTTGAAGAATTAAATATAATTGAAGATTAGGTTACAAGCTTGTTGGAGTTGTCCCCCAATTTGAAAGGTCCTAATCTTCACTAAAAGGTCATCTACAACCCTGAAATTAGGGTTTCAGATCCAAAAACATAGAGGAATAAAGAGAGCAAACTGGGAGGTGCTTATCAAAACTTTGAAGTTCTAGAAAATACAAATTAGAATAATTCACCAAGAGTGGTGAATGAGTCCCACTATAGGTGTTTTTTTAGAGATCTTTATAGATTTGGATACCCATTTTCCTGAAACTTGTTCTAGTGCAGTTTCCCAGAATTGGGAATGATTCACCTAAAATGGCGAATGAGTCCCAGTAGGTCAAAAATTTAGGTTTTTTTAGAATTTTAGAGTTGTTTCCAATCTTTGTCAAGTTTCTAGGTGCACACTTTCAGTTTTCTAAGTGATTTCAAGCATTTTCTAGGTCATTTAGTGTTATTTTGCATTCAATTAGGGTTTTACAATTCATTGTGCATTTCATTATCTTTTCTAGGTTTAAACTTGGTGGTGAACCCCTCATTAGATCATATTCATTTCATAGAACAACCCGATTGCAAGATCTCTTTCTCTTTTGGATTGAGATCTCTAGGGTTATCCTTGAGTGGAACATCTTTGAAAGTGGGTGTGAATACATCAATCAAACCATTACACACACATTTTCATAGGTTCCATTTAGGTGAACCTGCATTTAGAATAACATCTTTTTTGATTTGGAGTCCATCATTATCCTATATTTAAGTTGCATTAACTTTGCATTAAGGTTTGCATTAGTGAAAGCTCATATAGCTTGCATTTTCACATCTAATTTCATTAAAAATCATTCGAAATATGCATTTGCATCCTAGATCTAGATCATACAGCATAGAAAACACAAAAACCAACTAAAAAAATTAGAAACTTTTGAAAAAAATCCTTACTCGGACTCATTCGCCACCTCGGGAAAATCAATGTCTTTGCAGATTTTGAACTGCATATTAAAAAGTTAAATTTCCTATTTTTAAGCTAATGTGTACTATTATTTCTTTTCTATTTCAGTTTTCCTACTTTCTGTTACATTCCAATCATTAGAATTAGCATTATTTGTACTCATTGCAATTGTGGATAGAATTAGATTCTTGTACTTTTCATTTTCAGTTTTAGTTCATAGTTCACTTAGATCAGATTAATTCAACATTCATTGGAAAATGAAAACAAAAAACTAAAAGCATCAGAAGAAACTAAAAAAAAAAGTTAACCTTAGAGAAAGCATATCATTCAATCCTTTTAGTAGTGATGAATTTGACATGTTACATGAAGCTCTTGATGACTGCATCTCTCCTAGATCATCCACTAAGGGTTTGCTATAAGAGGATGTGTTAGCTCTCAAAAACACAGGAAAAATACCTCAAGAGGTTGCCAATCTCTTGATACGTTTCAGGGTAACAGACAAGGCCAAAAGATTTAGACCTTCTACTCTTCAGGTGTTGCCAGACCTAGGTAGGTGTACCTACAATAATGAAGAAAACTTGACCTATGTTTATTTCCTAAAACAATTTACCCACACTGGCAAATAGGAGTGGATAAATGAGTTTAAATTTGGTATAAATTGTATAAGAAATATCAAGGAAAAAATAAAAAATGTTCATATGCAAAAATGAATGAAATTAAACAGTAAAATAATAGAGACTAGTGCCTTATTGGGTATACGAAGTCAAATGAAAATCTGAAATGAGTAACTTCTCTCTCGCATAAATTCAAATTGTTTGGCATATAGGTTTTAAGATTATTACTGGTATAAACATGCAGAATTGTGACTACCGATTTCGTATAAACATGTAGAATTGTGACTACTGAATTCATATAAACATGCAAAATTGTGACTACTGAGTTCTTCTTAATGATCCAAATGAGATTACCTAATTACTATGATTGTTTTAAAGGATTTAATCTTTCCTTGAAAGACCCAATTTATCCAACCATACTGCTACAACAAATGTTCACTGATAAACTGAAAAATATCCTTGATATTATCAATTTAAACAATTATAAAATATCAACCTTGGAGACAACTTCAACAATACTTTTAATTATCAGAAAAAACAATTGAAACTAGAAAAATTGCACCAAATCAGATGAATTTAATTGAAATCTCCATCATTTTTTACATGCATCATAGTCTCAAAATTCAACATTCTGATCTACTGTATTTTCTTTTTCTTTCTGTTGTCAAAAATGGGTTTTATATATTGGCCACATGAACAGTCGCACCCATTCACATTTTCATTCCGGACAGTTATTTCATTTAGGCCTTTTCAAACGTTCACCAGACATCCGCTATGGCATCCTGCAGTCACACCAACACTTTGAGTCTCACCGATAGCCTATCTATATCTTCGCTTCTATCATCAAGTTGTCTTGTAGTTATACTGATTCCTTGAGTCTCCCCTAAGTTTTATCCTTTCGGTCTTAAGTATCGTTGTAACTTTTAGGGGTCAAAAAACATTCCTCCCACTACATCATGTTTTTCCGAGATGCTCCCTTCAGTTTTCTTTTTGATCGCCAAAACAAAATATTTCTTGCCAATGAAACTTCATTCAACATGACCCTTCGTATATCTCCCCGCTAAAGCCAGTATCGCCGATTAATACTCCCTCCAAACATTTTACTGAGGCTCTACAATCCTTTCGTTATGACATAGGGGGTCGGTAGGACTCCGTGACTTCATATCGATGACATCGACGAAACCCACCCTACCTTATCAGTAAGACCAAATGAACTTTGTAGGACGTTACTCCGATTGCTTCTATGTCACTGAACTTTCACTTTTATACTTCATTGGAATGACATTCAGGTGCTCGCTATGACTAATCCCAAGGATTATTATCTCACCAATATGTTTCTATGTCTTCGATCGGTAAGACACAAATAGGCTCGATATGACTCATTCTGATGAACTTTATCTTGCCGGTAGGATCCTCTGGTCGTTGAGACAACGAACTACATCTTTCCGATATGCTTCTTCAAATGAAATCATATCGGTATGACATTCTTGAACTCTTTCCGATAGACAACAAAAGATATATGTTAGTATAAAATGCTTTATGGATTGGGGAGACCCCCATCATCTCTTTCCGATATGATTTATACTTTCAAATACTTGAAGGAACAAGTGAATTCTAGGGGCCCAAATGATGAAAATAAACTAATGCATGGGAAAAATATTATGTAAAGCGGATTCATGAGCTTATGACATGGAAATTTTTGGAAAATTTTGAGCATATACGACTATAAAATTTTCAAAATTTTACAGTCCTAACAATGGCTCCATCTGGGAGTGAATGATTGTGAGATCATTGCAAGGATCCATATTTTGGGGTGGGAAGACCAAACTTTCAAGGTGATGGGCCAGTGAGAAGGATAGAATGAGTGGAAATGGAGATGAACATGACCCTATACTACTTACTGTACATGGAAAGATTTATTTTAAGAGAAGGAATATCAAGATTGTCCATGTACTAGAAATTCCTTTTCCTTTTATTTCCTAGACTACTATGCATGGAAAATAAATTTTAAGAGGATTGTCGAGAGTTGTCCATGCACTGGAAACCCTTAATCCTTTGTATAGCTCAAGAGAAAAAATGCTTCAAGAATTACCCATGTACAGGTAACTCCTGTTCTTCACCAGTCATGTTCTGTAGATAAGATGAATCTTCACCTTTCTTACCAATAAAAACCAAGGGTCCTAGCCACAAAGCTTAAAATTTCCCATGATTCCCCTTTTCCTAACACCTTGCATTCCACATTAATACTAGATCATTTTCTTCGAATTTTCTATCCTTTTCTCTTCTATCAAATAAATACTTCACTTGTGCCTACAAATTCACATTCTAGTTTTGAGCTACTCTTCTTACTTCATCAAGCTCAGCCAGTTGCTCCATTCTTTCCTCCATTGGTTCTGGAATATCTATATCTTCCTGAAGGATGAATTTGTAAACTGGTAACAATTTTTGTAGAGGCATCCTAGCTTGTGCACCAATTGAAATGGGGATTTTCCAAATGCCTTTTTTTTAAGTTATCCTATTAGCCCACACAACCAACCTCAATTTTGAATCCCAAGCCTTCTTATTCCCACCTAACATCCTCCTTATGATCTTCAAAATACTTTTTTTGCTGGACTCTACTTGACCATTAGCTTGCGGATGGTAAGGAGCTGCATAAGAAACATTGATACCATATGTATTGAAAAAATCTTTAAATTCATCAAATCTGAAACACATCCCATTATCTGTAATCAATCTTAATGGTGTACCAAATTCTGGTAATGATGTTATCCATTAAAATATTGATTATAACTTTACTTGTTTCTTGCTTGGTTGGGACTGACTCTACCCATTTAGTGAAGTAATCAGTAGCTACCAGTATCCACTTATGTCCTCCACTTGATTTCTCTAGTATTTCCCCAATAAAATCAATTCCCCACTGATGAAAAGGGGCTTCAATCTGCATAGGTCTAAGTGGTAAAGCTCCATGATACTTCATCTTCCTTGACAACTTCTGACATGCTTCACATCTTCTTATATATGAAAAGAATCATTAAAAAATTTTGGCCAGTAATAACCTACCCTGAGAATCTTGTGTGTAGTTGTATTTGCAGAATAATGGCCTCCACAAACCCCTTCATGCATTTCTCTTATAACTTACTTGGCTTGTGACTCATCTAGACACAACAATAATATCCCATCCCTATTTTTCCAAAACAAATCACCTTCCATGAACACATATTTGGATGCTTGAAGCTTCAAGGTTCTTCTCTGATTATCACTTAATCCTTCAGGTTACTTCATATATCTAAGGTAATACATGATGTTTGTATACCAAGGAGTATGCTCAATACTTGCAATTTCATTTCCTGCATCTTCTACATTACAAATCTGATTTTCTTCAATATTTTTTTTTCTGCCATTAGCTTGGCCAAACCCTAACCTCTCACTAATTTAGTGATTTGTATTTCCATATAAAATTATTGAATTTTATTAATCCACCTGCATCTCTTTCCAGTTACCTCTGATTGTGTCAAAATATCTTTAATAGCTGCATGAGGGACATAAGAAATCACCTTAGCTCCAACAAGATACAGTCTACAAGATTTTGTGGCTTTCACCAATGCAAATGCTTTTTTCTCCATTATATCATATTTCAATTCTGACCCCTGCAATGACTTGTTGAAAAAAGACACAGGCTACTCATGACCTTCCTCATTCTTCTGTAACATGACAACAGCTATAATATGCAATGAAGCAAATGAAAATATTTGAAAAGGTTTTGCAAAATCTAGAGATTTAAAGACATGGGCTTCTTTGATGGCCTTTTTAATAGATATAAAAGATTCCAACATTTTTGCAGTCCATTCTATCTTTTGTCCCTTCCTTAACATCTTTGTTATGGGCTTAATAATTTAAGCAAAATTGGACACAAGTCTCCTAATAAAATTGATTTGTCCAAAAAATGACTGGATGGCCTTAACAGTTTTAGGAATAGGGATTTTATCTATAGCATCAACCCTCTTAGGATCTATTATGATTCCCTCCTTTGACACTATGTCCTAAGAGTTTACCTTCTGTGACTGTAAAATGACATTTTTTAGGATTCAGACTAATACCATATTATAGAGCTTTAATAAATACCTTTTCCAAATGTTCTACATGATCTTCAGCCCCTTTTGAATAAGTAGTAAGGTCATCTTGATATACCCCCATAATAGCATTAATCAAATTTGCAAATGCTACGTCCATAACTCTTTGAAAGGTTGTACCTACATTTGTGAGACCGAATGGCATTCTCACATAAACATACATTCCCCATGGAGTTGTAAAAGTTGTCTTATACTATTCAGATTCTTTAACTTTGACCTGGTTATAACCTGAAAACCCATCCATCATAGATAACAACTCACACCCTATTACTTTATGTAGAACAACTTCCATATTAGGTAGAGGGTAATTATCTTTGAGAGATGTCACGTTTATATTTATGAAGTCCACACATAATCTAATATCCCCGTTCTTCTTCCTCATAAGAACTAGGTTTGAAACCCATGTTGAATGCCTGATTGGTTTGATAATACCCCCATCTTTAAGCTTTACCAATTCCTCCTGCATTTTTGGTTCTAATTGTTGGGTTAATAGGTCTTTGCCTTTACCTAAATAGTTTTGCATCTGGCTTGAACAAGATTTCATGTTAAACCAAATCTTCCCTATATGCTTTGAGATCTTCATAAGACCATGCAAACACATGTTTATATTTTCTCAATAATGCAATCAACATTCTTCAAATTATCGGGCTTATTTTCTTTCCAATGCATACCCTTTTTGGTGCTAGTTCAGTCCCTAAATTGACTTCTTCAATATCCTCTATCTTGACTGGTATCTGTTTCATGAGGGACCAATCATTTCCATCATATACCTTTTCCAATGCTACTAGCCCTTTGGGAAGCTTATTAGTTTTAAGCTGTATGACCTCTTTCCCAAATATTGTCTACTTTCCATCTACTTCTTCAACAAGGGAATTGAAATCAACCTCTTGAGTTTCATATTGATCTATACAGTGAATAAATTTTAAGAGGTCAACATCATCATTAAAAACATGCCAACTGTATATATTGTTAGGCACAATGGGTCTTTCTTTGAACTCAATTTGAGACACTCCAGCCAGTGTGATATCATCTCTTCTCAATACTACATGGGCTAAAAAGTCTGCCATTATTTTTTTTGACCTCTCAATCCATTCAATGGAGAAAGCCTCAAAAAACTCAATTGTGTCCCATACAACATTCCTATATTGCTTCAGCCTCTTGTGTTTTGCTACATATTTTGATTTAACTTGAGAAACAACTAGCTCAGAATCCCCTAGAACAACTAGCAGCTTGATCTTATGTTTTACAGCCATATTCAATCCTGTTAGTAAAGATTCATACTCTGCTATATTGTTCGTACATTCAAATGCCAAAAAAAATGAATATTTAAAAGTAACTCCTTCAGGGGAAACACACACTATTCTTGCTCCATTACCTTCTTGGTTGCAAGCTCCATCAAAGTACATTTTCCACACACCATCACGGTTCTTTGCAACATGCTTATCAATTGGATCAACATTGACTAATTCCGGCTGAGCTGGTTCTATCTTAAAATTCCCAAGATCCATATCACAAAAGCAATTGACTTGATTTTGAGGCACAGAATATACAATTTGGTTCATCCTCGGCTCCCTATAGAACTTAACTTCCTGGCCATTCACTAGAATTGTTGCATAAGATAAATCAAATTGTACATTTCCCCCAACTGCTACGATCCACTGCCTTG
Organism: Sequoia sempervirens; assembly: GCA_007258455.2. Taxonomy (NCBI): domain Eukaryota; kingdom Viridiplantae; phylum Streptophyta; class Pinopsida; order Cupressales; family Cupressaceae; genus Sequoia; species Sequoia sempervirens. The sequence goes on along the minus strand of VDFB02105785.1, from coordinate 156,211,961 downwards.
ATAAAAGCATCCCAAACTGAGGAGGGGTGTCAATTACAGTTATATCTATATTGTAGGCCACTTGAGGATAAGTAGCTAGTTTGACTTCAACATCTCTCATAATGCCTACTACTGGAACAGGTCGGCTATCCATTGCATAACACTTCCCTTCATTAGTATCTACCCACATACCAAGTTGTTTCATAACTCCTACTAGCATGATATTGATAGCAGTGCTAGAGTCTATCATGCAATTCCTCAACAATTTCTTTTTTATAAGCAATGTGGTGAAAAAAGGTTCAACTTGTGGGGAACTCACCAATACATCATTTAGGCACACTTCAGGGACAATCACTTTCTCTTGCTTGTTAACCGTTATAGTGGCCATTTGATTTTCATAACTCGTACTTTTCTTGTTTCCATTTGATATCAATTTAATTGCACTATCTCTATATTCCTTAATTCTCATCATATTGAGTAGTGGGACAGACATTTCTACCTGAGATAAAGCCTGAGAAAAGTCAAATGAAGAAACCTCTATCTTAACCATTTTCTTCTTCTCTGATACCCTTTAGATTCTTCCTTTTGGACAGGTTTATGCTTTTCTTTGTATAACTCTTTGTTCTCTTCTTTTTGAACAAGATTTTGTTCATTCTTGTCATGTTACTTATTTTTTGTTCTCTTCAAAAATCTTGGTGTTACTTCTCTATCTTTCATGAATGTTTCCATGGGAGCACCTTCCTTTTCATTCACTATCCTATTTCTTAACCAATACCTGCTCTTTGCTTGTTCAACCACAACAATGGTTAACCCCTTTATTTCTTCATCAGTGGGTCTCCTTATATTGCATTGAGTAGGTACCTCAAAAGAGTATTGTTTTGGATAATCTTCTTCAAAATCAGAAAAAACCTGTTGTTCAGCCATGTGGACATTGCACCTTTGATTTGAAACATCATACTCACAACCCTCATCTTCTAAAGATGAATACTCCTCCTCAACAGGATAAGAAGTATTTGAAGTCAAAAATACTGAGTGATCTTCTCCACTGCTACCTGCTAGCATCCCTTCTTCCTGCATTTCTTGGGCTACAACACAATGGTCTGGGTAATGTGGCCCATTACAACCTTCACACCAAAGATTATTATTAACCATATACTCCCCCTTCTTCCTTAATGGATCAGGTGTTTCTTTGTTCCTGGGTCTATCCATTGTAGGTTTTCCATCCTTCCAATTCATATTGTAAGGCATGTAATGTAACCGAGGCCTCTCATTTCTGTACATGTTCTCCTGTTTGTACTGATAATTATTTGCATGCTGAGGAACCCTAGGATTGTCTCTCTTATTGATCATCACAACAACTTTCCTATTGTTTTCAATAGTTAGTGCTATCTTTTGGGCTTCAGTCAAATCCCTTGGAAACTTGTTTCTTAATTCATACCTTGTTTTTAGATCAAATGCATTCAAATAAATACTCAATGCTGAAGAGTCTTGCAACTTTGACCTAGGTGGTGTTTTATTCTGCAATTTACTGAATCTCTGGTTAAAATCATAAATTTACTCATTCTAATTTTTTTGAATCTATACTAGTTCATGTAAAGTAGCATTTGGTGCACATGGATTTCCATATTGTTCAAGAAATCGATCATAAAATTCTTGGATAGAATCAACAAAAGCTATTGGTAGGCCATTGAACCAATCCCTAGCTTCTTCAATGAGTGACATCATGAATAACCTCATATCTAAATCTTCATATGCTATATCCAAGTCTTGGATAAAATCATTAAAATTCCTCAAATGATCTTCAATAGTAATTGCACTGCTCCCTGTAAACTTAGGAATAAGACTTCTCCAACTGTTGTCCATAGGGTAAGGGTATAAATGAAAACCTTTCAAATCAAATTGTCTGATCATTGTTTTGTATTGCTGAGGGGGAGGGTTATGCACATGCTAATACTGGTACATTGGATTATTGTATTGTGTATGAAGATATGGCACATATTGTTGACCATGAGGTGGTTGCACATTTGTGTGTTGTGATGCAATATATGGTGGATGGTTTGGTTGCTTGTATTGATTTCTCATATGATTCTAAGGAGCCTTTGATGGGTCTAAAGGCCCTGTATTATCATTTCCCTGCCTATGAGGCGGTATATACTTTGAAAAACCAGTTGTCTGAGCATCAATTTGGGCTTTATGCAATTTCAAGTCTTGGATTTATTTTATCATTTGGATCTTTTCCTATTCAGCTTTTTCCCTTTCTACTTCTTGTTTATGAAACTCGAGTTGTGCTTCTACTTCTTGACGAGTTGAGAACTCATAGTTTTCTTAAGGAATTACATGATCAATTGGATCACTTTGATTACCCTCCATTATTTGATCATATTCATGTTGATATCTGATTCATTCAGCCTTGATTTTAGCATCGAATTCTACTTGTTTTTGAGGATTATAAAAAGGATTTGTTTGTTCTTCAGGGGTACAAGGTTCTACACTTGAATTATCTCTCCATGTATCATAATAGTGATATGTCTCACAATGTGGTCTTGATGCTTTGTCTTTATTCGTTATGCACATGTCATCCTCTTTCTTCTTACCCTTATCATCCTTATCACCCTTATCTTTCCACTTACTGTTTCCAGCAGGACCTCCAGAAGGACCTCCTTTGTATTGGGACCTTCTACCATTCATGTTGAATTGATATAATTTCTTTGTCAGAGTCGCCACTCACTTTGTGAAAAGTGAGAAAAATGAAACTTCACTTGATTTTATCACCCAGTGGAATCACCCTCTTAGAAACTTCTCAAATTATGAATTTTTCTTTAATGACTCTGTATGATGATCATTAACTGGATAACCTGCAATAAGTGCTCAGCAGAGTCACCAATTTGTTAGCTCTCAAAAATGTAGGAAAAATACCTCAAGAGGTTGCCAATCTCTTGATATGTTTCAGGGTAAGAGACAAGGCCAAAAGATTTAGACCTTCTACTCTTCAGGTACTGCCAGACCTAGGCGGGTGTACCTACAATAATGAAGCAAACTTGACCTATGTTTATTTCCTATAACAATTTACCCACACTATAAAATAGGAGTGGATAAATGAGTTTAAATTTGGTATAAATTGTATAAGCAATATCAAGGAAAAAATAAAAAATGTTCATATGCAAAAATGAATGAAATTAAATAGTGAAATAAAAAAGACTAGTGCCTTATTGGGTATATGGAATCAAATGAAAATATGAAATGAATAACTTCTCTCTAGCGGAAATTCAAATTGTTTGGCATATAGGTTCTAAGTTTATAACTAGTATAAACATGTAGAAATATGACTACTAAGTTCTTCTTAATGATCCAAATGAGATTCCCTAATTACTATGATTTGCTTAAAGGATTTAATCTTTCCTTGAAAGACACAATTTATCCAACCATATAGTTACATCAAATGTGCACTGATAAATTGAAAAATATCCTCGATATTATCAGTTTAAACAATTAGAAAATATCAACATTGGAGACAACTTGAGCAATACTTTTAATTATCACAACAAACAACTGAAACTAGAAAAATGCCACCAAATAAGATGAATTCAATTGAAATCTCCATCATTTTTTACATGCATCATAGTCTCAAAATTCAACATTTTGATCTACTGTATTTTCTTCTTCTTTTTTCTGCTGTCAAAAATGGGTTTTATATATCGGCCACATGAACAGTCGCATCCATTTACATTCGCATTCTGAGCAGTTATTTCATTTGAGCCTTTTCAAATGTTCACCAGACATCTGCTATGATGTCTTGTAGTCACACTGACACTCTGAGTCTCACCAATAGCCTATCTGTATCTTCGCTTCTATTGCCAAGTTGTCTTGTAGTTATACCGATGCCTTGAGTCTCCCCGAAGTTTTATCCTTTTGGTCTTAAGTATCGTTGTGACTTTTAGGGGTTGGAAAACATTCCTCCGACTACATCATGTTTTGCTGAGATGTATATCTCCTCACTAAAGCCAGTCTCACTGATGAATACTCCCTCCAAACATTTCACTAAGGCTATACAATCTTGTTGCTATGACATAGGGGGTCAGTAGGACTATGTGACTTCATATCGATGACATCGACAAAACCCACCCTACCTTATCGTCAAGACCAAATGAAAGTTGCAAGATGTTACTCCGATTGCTCCTGTCTCGCTGAACTTTCACTTTTATACTTCATTGGAAAGACATACAGGTGCTCGCTATGACTAATCCTGATGATTGTTGTCTCGCCAATATGTCTCTATGTCTTCAATCGATAAGACACAAATAGGCTCGATATGACTCATTCCGATGAAATTTATCTTGCCGATAGGATCCTCTGGTCGTTGAGACAATGAACTATGTCCTGCTGATACGTGTCTTCAGATGAAATCATATCAGTATGGCATTCCCAAACTCTTGCCGATAGACTGCAAAAGATATATGTTAGTATAAAATGCTTTATGGATCGGGGAGACCCTCACCATCTCTTGCTGATATGTTTTATACTTTCAAATGCTCAAGAACAAGTGATTTCTAGGGGACCAAATCATGAAAACCAACTAATGCATGGGAAAAATATTATGCAAAGCGGATTCATGAGCTTATGACATGGACATTTTTGGAAAATCATGAGCATATACAACTATAAAATTTTCAAAATTTTATAGTCCTAACAGGATGCAAACATTGACAATCATAATTGTTCTTCTCCCAATACCTCTCATGTTAGAGACGAAGGTATCTTGGTGATAGGAGATACAACCTTTGAGAACCATGAAATTCTTGTTTGTCTTCCCCCTAGAAAGATATCATGATGCATGAAGCTGAGATCATGGCCACCACTTTACATAGTCTCCATTGATCTCCCAACACCTCCTCTATTTGTGAAAATGCTTTAGTGAATAAGGATATAATTGTGAATGATCATCCGAAACACATTTTTGTGGAGGATATGTTGATTGAGAGTTATATCATTATTTTTCTCCTTCCTAATGTCACTAACATTTGGAAAGATATGTTCAAACTAGATGATTCAATCATTGTCAAACATGAAACTCTTAGTTATCCTTATCTTGATGCCTCTCCTATATGTGATGAAGCTACTTTACAAAATCCAACAATGAAATGTGATGAACCTATTGTTTTTAACTTTCATAAAAGCTCTCTTGCTAGGGTAGAAACTAGTGTAGAAGAGAATGAGACATTAGAGAAAAAGAATGAAATCATCGACAATCACAACAATCAAATTTCCTCATCTCATAATATCTCTCCTATTGGTGAAGAAGATATTATGGTGTTACAAGATTCTATAGATGAGAATCATGAGGAAAAAATTAGTGAATAAGGAAACACCATCATTGAAGAGCAAGAAAATCCAACCATGGATCATTCCCTTACTTGTGATGAAGTCATTTTTAAAGAACCAACCTTTGAATGTCAAGAAAAAATATTTTTTAGTTCTCCTAAAAACTCTCCTACTAGGGAAGCTACCATGGTGCAATCAAATGAAAACCTTGAGAAACTTCTTTCAAACAATAGTAATATGACTGTGTAAAAGTAAAAACCTGTGTGACACTTTATAAAGCAATTAACCAACATGAAAAAAATTCTCGACTTCAACCACATAAAAGTGGTATTTATGTCTTGAATTCCAAAATGATGTAAAATAATAAAATGTAGAACTTTTTTTGAAGTTTATTCTTGTAATTTTTCAAATTGTTTTAAAATAAAAATTGATATTTTTTTATCAATTTAAAAGAAAATTTCGTAATGCTGAAAATTTCAAGAAAAAGTGATGTTCAATTGATGTCAATAAAACAAATAAAAAATAAATATTTTCTCCTAATTTTTTTTCCCCAAATAGTTGACTTCAATATCTAGAGCATGGATTTTTTTTTTTGAAATTTTGATGTATGCTTGTCTCATAATAACATATTAAATTCAAAATAACTCGAATTTGATAGTTTCTAGTTGACGTCAACTATTGTTTTTTTTTTTCATTTTCAAAAAATAAAATATACCCTTTTGAAGAGTATTCTCTCCTCTAGGGCATCATATGTTTTCCAATTTGTTTTATGATGATTTACTATTTTTATTTAATTTCAACTCAACCTGTTTTTTACTTTGAACAACCTACTTGCAATATTTTAAAATATTTATATACTAAAACTAATCAATACATATATATATATTTGGATTCAACACTGTAAGCTCTACAAAAGGGTATTTTTATTTATTTTTTAAATGATTTAAAAAATATTCACTAGAAGTTGGAAATTTCTCGAAATTTGAAAACATGGTGACTTTGCTGCCAAGTCACTTGTCATTTAGACATATTCAGTCGAATGGTTTCCGGCCTAAACATATTTTGTCGAATACTATTCAGTCATATCATATTCGAAGAAAATTGTGATCTTTTCAAAAAAAAAAAATGATTTTCCTTTTTCATCAAATTTCTTTCCGTTTTCATCCAATTTCTACTAAAACATAGACAAATGACTTTCGGATTTTTTGAATTTGTTTTTTTTATTTTTCCTATTTTTAATCCATTTTTTATTGAAATAATTATTTAAGTCGGCTTTTTTTAGTCTATTTTTTAGGTTTTTTTTCCATTTTTCCTCCACTTTTTAATGAAGTAATTATTTCCTATTTTTTTTAAAAAATCAACTTTTATTATTTACTTTCTCTTAAATCACCGAGCATATAATAATAAACAATAATTTTATAATCATTTGTCACAAGCTATATAGTTGAATACTTAAATATGGGAAAAATCAAGCATCCAAAGCAAAATATTTGGTAATTTTCTTTAATTTATTTTTTCTTTTCATGCTTATAATTTCAATGTGTTTTAATTTGAATATTTTGAGCTAATGTTTGGAGTAACAAGTGATTTAGTTGTCAACCGTCGAAGACTAATATTGAAAACTACTAATGGTATGTGTAGGATCATGATGGGCCAAAAATTGGCGATATGATGGGTATGTGTAGGGTATGTGGCTGACAAGATTTTTTTACCCAAAATTGATGAAACAAAAATTTTTTCTAAAGAAAATTCTTAGCTTTCCACCAATATAAATTATGCTTTACTTTGAATTTAATAAATAATTATTATTCATTTTCTATTTAAATTACGACTAAATTCCTGATTGATAGGTTGATTGAAAACATCTATAGCTTTCAAATATCACATTTTTTAATCCAAAACATGTCACATTCTATGCTTTACATACTATAAGATTAAAAAAAATGAATTTCATGAAGTTTTGACCAAGTTAAGGTGGTCAGACATATGAGTTTTTTATATTTTTTAAAAGTTGTAATAAAAAATTCATAATTAATTACTTACTTGGACAAAAATTACAAAAAAAATGCATCACATTGAGACATGAGTCCTATACAAACATCTAAAGCCTAATAAAAAAATATTATCATTTTATTGTGGTTAGGGTGGTCAAGCAGACACCTACTTCTTATTTTTTCCCTGAAATTTAACTACTACTACATTTAAATTTCAAAATTTCACCAAATAGTTTTTTTTTTTTTTTTTAAATAAACCTAGTAGTTGAGAAACTACATTCAATTTGATACAGATTCTATTCTTACATATTTTTGAAATAATAAAGATAACTTATTCAAATTTTTACGTCAAGTTGCCTAACTCTAATTTTTCTCAATTTTTTTCCATTTAAGGGCCTTTTTTTTCCATGACGATCCTACACATACCCCTAATCTAAAGTTTTATAGGATGTTTGTCCAAGACTTTTTATTTTTCCAATAATTTAGGCACTAAAGTTAAATTAAAGGGTAAATGAACTTTTTTTATATGCTTGGAAGGGTGTAATAGACGTATGCTCACCCCTTGAACTTAGTGTGATCTTGAGGATTTGAAATCCTTACATCTCTTCATTCTATTTAGATCAATGTTTTAGGTAAACATAAGGTCACTAGCTTGTGTGTATGAAATCCCCTCACGCTTCGTGCGATCTTTGGGATAAAAAAAACCTAGTGTGCCATTCCTTTTAGGGGGGCCTGCCTAGGGATTTCATCACCCTAGGGGATGATTCCAACCACCCATACTATTTGGCTATCTAAACGGGGGGAAAACTAAAGTTGTACCCTAATCTAGTTGCATCATAATTGGTGGAGATCTGATTTCCTAGGGTGATTCCAGGATAGGAGTGAAGGGATGGTTTGAGCTCTTAGTACCTCACTGAAGCTCCAAATCCAAGCTTGTGATGGACTAGTGTTCACGGTCTAGGCCTCACATACCTTGTGTATATCAAGGAATTGAAAAGTAGATTTTTGGCACCACTGCACTTCTCTAGCTCTTGTAGGGTTTTTCACCTAAAAAGAGAGAGGTAGTGCCAAAAATACTAAAGGGTTCATTCAAATTATATTATGTATGATTTTCTTTAAAATAAATGAAGTGAACTAAATGCAAGTAAGTGATCTATATGGATGATTATAAATGCAAAACTAAGATTTAAACTATGCTGGAAAACACACTATGAGATGCAAACAATAAACTAAGAATGGATAAAATACAAAACAAAAGGAAAAAGTCTGAATCGGAGTGTACCTAGAAAAGATTTGAGGAATCTAGAATTGTCTAGATGCTGTTTGAAATTACTAAAACTAAAAAGTGGGACTCATTCACTTAGGGTGGAAAATTAGTCCTACTACTGGTGAAAAACTATTGGAAATAGGTTTTTGACTATCGGGATCTAGAATCTGACAAAACCTAGATTTTCAGTCTTAAGGTGGGACTCATTCACCACTGGTGGAAAATCAGTCCTCTCCCAAAATTCTGAGAAATCAAGAGACAACTCTGCAACACCGGATCTGGAAATGTCTACTTGTCAGTTTGGCAAAGTCAATTCTACAAGAAATGGACAGAAAACCTTCTCCAATCATAAAATATGATTGATTTGAGTTGAAGCACCTAGTTGACTTGTTGACCAATCTTCAATCACCTAAATGATTGTTAAATATGCATACCTAGGTCTGCAAACATACATGAAAGAGGGGAAAAATGGTTGAGGGTTAGGAAATAGGAATTTTCCTTGGTCAAATTCCACTTTGGTAATCAAACCCATAATAAAATAATGAAATGCAAGAGAATGATAAAATAACATGCAAATGCTATCAACTTACCAAACCCTTGTTGATTAAAATCTAAAGTTGTATCAATGGATGCTCCAAAATGCTTGAATAGTGCTTGATTTGATGTTGTAAGATGCTTGAATGCTTGAGTGAATAGGTAAATGAGTGAACTTGATGGATGGAGGTTTAGAATGGATGTAAAAATACTTATTTATACATGTTTTTGTGCCTTAGTAACCCTTTAATACCTCATCATAGGCTAACATCAAGTGATTTCCAATAAAAACCCGAAAGTAATTTTAAAATATTTTGAATTTGGAGCCAAGGGGGACTCATTCACCACCCATGGCAAATGGGTTCCAACTAGGATCTGAAAAATGGGTGTCAAGAATTATCTTGTATTTAATGTTGTTTGTCGGGGTTACATTAAAAAAAACACTTTATTAAAGCTTATAAGGGCATAAAAGGGTCAAATAAAGCATAAGAAAGGGATAAATAGTGAAGTTGTGCCTAGGAAAGCATGAAATCTTGTTACAAGACTTTACAACACTTCACAACACCTTCACAAGACACCATTATTTGAGTTTTAGTACATAAATATGCATGTTCAAGCGAAATCACAATATAAAATCAATGCAAAATAGGCAAAACATCATGAAACAAGATCTAAAAGGCCATGAAAATGACCAGGGGCCATTTTTCTATGGCACATTTAGCACCCACTTTAGTGAGAGGATGAACTTGCTTCAAACTCACACTAAAGTAGCCATGAACATCGAGAGGAGGGTTCAAATGCTCTTACGTTAGCAAGATGGAATAAAAATGATCAAGAGTGATGATCAAGCCCCCACGATGAAGATCACATGGAAAACTAAGCATGAAAACAAAGGAACAAGTAAATGTTGAGAATCAAATGAAGCTTCCATATTTTTTCCAACTAGTTGTGGATTAGATCTAGGTTGATTGAGAAAGTCCAAGTATAATCACTCTAGGGCCACAAAACTTTTGATTGTCCATAGGGTGAGAAAGCCCAAAAAGGGAAGATACATATGCTAGTTGGTATGCACTCACAAATACAAAGGTGGCTATGGGGAAAATTCATGCCACTAGATGGGCTTTAAGCTCAACCATATACAAGTTATACCTCCTGATAACCTTAACAATGTGCCAAAAGGAAAAATGTTGGTGTGTGCTTCATGAGACAAGCAAAGCTTTGTATGCTTAGAACTCATGAACAAAAAGGAAGGTACCGAAGGCATGCAAGTCGCGTTATGCAAGGTGGTGGAAATGGAAAATGTAAAATGTACAAGATGTTTAAAGGAGACTTTTAAAGTTCATACAAGGTCAGTTGCTTAGGGAAAATTGTGTCTAATGTCTCCAAGAGTTGACCAATTAAAGAATAGTATATTCACAACTTTGGGGATGCAGTGCATCACATCAAGCCGCCAAGAGGAATGTAATATGCTAAGATAGATCAAACTTATCAAGGACATCACACCCAATGTCATCCACAAAGTGAAAAACACACCATATGAAAGACAAGGCTGCACTCAGAGCCAAGAATGCAAATGAATTAATGGTAATGTATGCCCCCAACTTTAAAGAAATTTATACACATCATTCTGTGAGCAATTACTTTAAAGTAGAAAAAGGAAGAAAACTGCAAAAAGAAAAGCAAGACATGAGTGCCAACTTAGAAATCCCTATGCTAAGTCATATGTTTCGAAATTAGGCTACATCATGTCAACAAAATTGAAAAACAAGGAAAGGGAGTTGCCCCCTAGAAAAGAACACACCAAACACATAAGGGATCTATGGTTTTGGGTTCAGTATGTTCGTTGCTGCAATGTTTTTATGAAAGAGCTCAAAACTATCATCATTCCCCAAAACACATAGAACTAGAAGAATGACAAAAAGAGAGAAAACAAAAGAAAAAGAAAGTCTATTTTGGGTCAACATGGAAGAGATATTGTTGTCTCAATGCTTTGCATCATCCCCAAAAGGAAAACACAAGTGAAATGAAAAGGAAAAGGAAAAAGAAAAGGAAAAATATTTTGGGTCAACATGAAGGAGACATTTCAGCCTCAATGCCTTGCGTCATCCCCAAACGGAAAAAAAGAAGAAGCAAAAGGACCTTTTGGGTCAACATGGAAGAGACATAGGGTGTCTCTACGCTTTGCGTCATCCCCAAAAGGAGAACACAAAACAAAAAGAGAAAAAGAAAAAATGCACAACATATAGAAGAATAGAGATACAAAGAGAAGAAGTTTATGATGAGAGAGAAAAAATTGAACACACGATACGGGGGAACACAATACACACATGAAGGAAAAAGGAGTAGGTAATGCAAATGGAAGTCAACCATTAACTAAGTTATTGGTTTCTTAATCTTAAATGGTCAAGTGGAAATGGAATAACATAGTTAAGAGACAAGGGAAAATGAATTACAAGGAAAATGCTAACAATTTCTTGCCCCCACAAAGTGTAAAGGCAAGAATGAGCCGAGGTGGGTGATGGAAAAGGATCGTACGATAGTGAGAATAAAGAATTATACAACTCTGGAATGATGATGGGAGTTGATTTCTTTAAGGTATGATGGGGAAACAATCGCTATCAGTGAAGTGATACTTATCCAATATGTCCTCCAATGTCTAACATTCTTCTGCTCGATGACCAAGAATGTGATGATATTTGCAAAAATGGTATGTTAGAATCTTTAGGAAAAATAATAAACCTATTCATATGTGGTAAAATTATAAGGCCTTTGTTTAAGAGCAGTTGAGGTCTCCTTTCACATTCAGGTGGAGGATGCGTAGGAAACTTGAGTTTCTTTAATTTGTAAGGTCATTTGTGCTTGCTAGACTCTCCTTGTTCATGAATAGGAGGAAGAGGACCCATGAGAATCCTAGCATCCTTGTCATTAGAAGTGGGTAAGGGTTGTTCACATGGAAGGAGAATGTTCAATTCAAGAGGAGAATCCAAGATCACTGTACCAGCATATTGAAGTCTCCTAGGTTGAAAAGGAGGTCTATCAGGATGAAAAGGATCTTGATATCCTAATCGTATTGTGTGTGCATCGGTTGGCTATTGTTCAAGAAGTTGATGAATGTCATGTTCATGTTTTTTGTCACAACCCTGTTTACTGAGGATAGTGAAACCTTTGCCATATGTTTCTTCAAGGTTTATGGGAGTGTTTGTGAATTTGTGATTATAGAATTGTTGTGAGTTTTGTTTATAGGACCTAGGCCCACTTGAGGGAGGAAACTTAGGTCCTTCATTGATTTTAGGATGTAAGTATGCAAAGTGATCATAAGTTGCAATAGTTGGGAGATCTTGTGTCTGCATGGATGGATAGAAGGATCCATTGGCTTCAAGGTTGTCAAGGAATTAATTTAAGAACTTGTTCATGGTATCATCATCTTCTCCAATGATTTCTACATCAGGAGGAGGACAATCATGAGGATTTGAAGGAGCATGAGGAAGCTCAAGGTCATTAGGATCATAGCAAAAGGCACAATTGGACATGGCTACCAAGGATTTTAATGAATTCCAAAAATTATTAAAAGAAAATGTCATGATTCAAGTAAACTAAGATGCAAGAAATAGATGAAACTAGAGAATCTTGAAAGAAAAATAGAAAGCAACTGTAGAAAGCTGTAATGCAGGAAATACCTAGAAAATGCCTAAAAATGTTGTTTGATATGTCCAGGTGGACTGATTCGCCTAGGGTGGCGAATGAGTTCAATTATGAGATTTTTTTTCTATTTTTTAGAAAATTTAAAATGATTTGAATGCTTTTGAGAATGCAATGAAGGATACAGAATACATATTTTTCAATTTTTTCAATGATATGCAATGCAAAAGTGAAATCTAAACAAACCTTTCACTAATGCAATATGAGACGTCCTAGAATGCAAGAACAAAACAATATGCTCATTGAATGTTGATGCAAATGTAATCTAGGATTCAATATGTGAATGATATCAGAAATGAAAAGTGTTCAAAATGCAGGTTCACCAAAATGAATCATAGATTTTTTGCACCAATGCACTTCTCTAGCTCTTTTAGGTTTTTTCACCTAAAAGGAGAGAGGTAGGGGAAAAAATGCTAAAGGGTTCATTCAAATTATGTTACATATGATTTTGTTTAAACTAAATGAAGTGAAATAAATGCAAGTAATCTATATGCATGATTATAAATGCAAAACTAAGATTTAAACTATTTTAGAAAACACGCTATGATATGCAAACAATGAACTAAGAATGGATAAAATGGTAAACAAAAGGAGTAACTCTGAATCATAGTGCACCTGGGAAATATTTGAGGAATCTGGAATGGTGTGGATGTTGTATGAAATTACTAAAAATCAATAGTGGGTCTCATTCAGTCAAGGTGGCAAATTAGTCCTACTACTAGTGAAAAATTGTCGGAAATAGGTTTTTGACTATTAGGATCAAGAATCTGAAAAAAATTAGATCTTAGTCTTAACGTGGGACTCATTCTCCCTTGGTGGTAAATCAGTCCTCTCCCAAAATTTTGAGAAATTAGGAGACAACTTTGCAACACCAGATCTGGAAATGTCTGCTTGTCGGGTTGCCGAAGTCAATTATGTAGGAAATAGATATAAAACCTTCTCCAAGCTTAAAATATGATTGATTTTACTTGAAGCACCTAGTTGACTTGTTGACCAATCTTCAATCACCTAAATGCTTGTTAAGTCTGCATAACTAGGTCTACAAACACACATGCAAGACATGAAAAATGGTTGAGCGTTAGCAAATAGGGGTTTACCTTGCCCAAACCCCACTTTGGTAATCAAACCCATAATGAAATGCAAGAGAATGATAAACAAATAACATGCAAATTCTATCAACTTACCAAACCCTTGTTGATGAAAATATGAAGTTGTATCAATGGATGGTCCACAATGCTTGAATAGTGCTTGATTTGATGTTGTAAGATGCTTGAATGCTTGAGTGAATAGGTGAATGAGTGAACTTGATGAATGGGGGTTTAGAATGGATGTAAAAACACTTATTTATACATTCTTGTGCCTTAGTAGCCTGTTAATACCTCATCACAAGCTGACATCAAGTGATTTTGAATAAAATTTGTAAAGGAATTTTCAAATATTTTGAATTTGGAGCAAAGGGGGACTCATTCACCACCCATGGAGAATGAGTCCCAACTAGGACCTAAAAATGGGTTGCAAGAATTATCTTGTATTTATTGTTGTTTGTCAGGCTTACATTCAATAATACACTGAATTAAAGCTTATAAGGGCATAAAAGGGTCAAATAAAGCATAAGAAAGGGATAAATAGTGAAGTTGTGCCTAGGAAAGCATGAAATCTTGTTAGAAGACTTTACAACACTTCAAAATAGGACTTTTTTAGTGATGAAAAGATGATTTTTAGGTGAATTGCAATGAATAGAGTCTAGAAGAGTGTAGAAATGTTTTACAAAACTTCACACACCTTCACAAGATGTCATTATTTTAATTTTAGTACATAAATATGCATGTTCAAGCCACCTCACAATATAAAATCAATGAAAAATATACCAAACATCATGAAACAAGACCTAAAAGGCCATGAAAATGACCAGGGGCCATTTTTCTACATCACATTTAGCCTCCACTTTAGTGAGAGGATGAACTTGCTTCAAACTCCCACTAAAGTAGCTATGAACATCGAGATGAGGGTTGAAATGCACTTACATTAGCAAGATGGAATAACAATGATCAAGAGAAATGATCATGCCCCTAGGATGAAGATCCCATGGAAAACTAAGCATAAAAAGAAGGAACACACAAATGTTGAGAATCAGATGAAGCTTTTATCATTTTTCCAACTAGTTGTGGATTAGATCTAGGCTAATTGAGAATGTATACTCACTCTGGGGTGACATAACTGATGGTGGTCCATCAGCTGAGAAAGCCCAAGTATACTCACTCTAGAGCCACAAAAATTTTGATTGTCCGTGTGGTGAGAAAGCCCTAAAAGGGGAGATACATATGCTAGTTGGTATGCACTCACAAACACAAAGGTGGTTATGGGGAAATGTCATGCTACTAGATGGTCTTCCCACTCAACCATATCAAAGGTATAGCTCATGATACCTTTTACAAGGTTCCACAAGGAAAAATGTTGGTTCCTACTTCATGAGACAAGAAAAACTTCAGTTACTTAGAAGTCATGAACAAAAGGAAAGGTACCATAGGCACGCAAGTTGCGTGATGAAAGATGGAAAAATGCAAGATGTAAAATGTAAAAGATGTTTAAAGGAGTCTTGTTAAGTTCATACAAGGTAAGTCACTTAGGGAACATTGTGTCTAATGTCTCCAAGAGAGGACTAATCAAAGGATAGTATATTCACAACTTTGAGGATGCAGTGTGTCACATCAAGCAACCAAGAGGATTGAAATATGCTAAGATAGATCACACTTATGAAGGACATGAAACCCAATGTCATCCACAAAGTGAAAAACATATCATATGAATGCCAAGGGTGCATTAAGAACCGAGAATGCAAATGAATTAATGGTAATGTATCCCAGCACTTTAAGGGAATTGCTACACATCGTTCTGTGAGTAATTACTTTCAAGTAAAAAATGGAAGAAAAGTACAAAAAGGAAAAGCAAGACATGAGTGCCAACTCAGAAAGCCCTATGCCAAGTTATATGTTTCAAATTTTGGCTATGCGATTTCAACGAACATGAAAAAAAAGGAAAGGGAGTTGGCCCCCATAAAAGAGAACACCAAACACATCAAGGATATATGGTTTTGGGGTCAGTATGTTTGTTGTTGCAATGGTTTTATGAAAGAGCTCAAAACTGTCATCATTCCCCCAAGCACATAGAACTGGAAGAATGACACAAAGGGAGCAAAAACAAAAGAAAAAGAAATTATGTTTCTAGTCAACATGGAAGAGACATTTCAGTCTCAACACTTTGCATCATCCCCAAAAGGAAAACACAAGAGAAATAAAAACAAAAAAGGAAAAAGATTTTGGGTCAACATGAAGGAGACATTTCGGTCTCAATGCCTTGCATCATCCCCAAAGGAAAAGAAAATAAAAATGAAAAGGACCTTCTGGGTCAACATGGAAGAGACATAGGGTGTCTCTATGCTTTACGTCATCCCCAAAAGGAGAACACAAAACAAAAAGAGAAAAAGAAAAGATGCATGACATATAGAAGAATAGAGATACAAATAGAAGAACTGTATAGATGAGAAAGAAAACATTGAACACACGATATGGGGGAACACAATACGCACATGAAGGAAAAAGGAGCAAGTATTGCAAATGGAAGTCAACCATTAACTAAGTTATTTCTTTCTAAATCTGAAATGGACAAGTCAAAAAGGAATAACATAGTTAAGAAACAAGGGAAAATGCATTAGAAGGAAAAGCTAACAATTTCTTACCCCCACAAAGTGTAAAAGAAAAAATGAGTTGAGGTGAGTGATGTATAAGGATCATACAATAGTGAGAATAAATAATTCTACAACTATGGCATGATAATGGGAGTTGATTGCTTTAAGCTACGATCTAGAAACAATAGGTATTAGTGAAAAGATACTTATCCAATATGTCCTTCAATGTTTGAATTCTTCTGTTTGAAGACCAATAATGTGATGATATTTGCAAAATGTTATGTTAGAATCTTTAGGATGAATAACCAACCAATTCATATGTGGTAAAATTATAAGGCCTTTCTTTAAGATCAGTTGAGGTCTCCTTTCACATTCAGGTGGATGATATGTAGGAAGCTTGAGATTATTTAATTTATAAGGTCATTTTCACTTGCTAGACTCTCCTTGTTCATGAATAGGAGGAAGAGGACCCATGGGAATCCTAGCATATTTGTCATTAGAAGGGGGTAAGGGTTTTTGATGTGGAAGGAGAACGTTCAAGTCAGGAGGAGCATCCAAGACCACTATACCAGCATCCCAAAGTCTCCTAGCTTAAAAAGGAGATCTATCAGGATGAAAATGATCTTGATATATCCTAATCCTGTTGTGTGTGAATCGGTCGACTATTGTTCAAGAAGTTGATGAATTTCATGTTCATGTTTTGTGTCAGAACCTTGTTTACTGAGGATAGTGAAACCTTTTCCATATGTTTCTTCAAGGTTTACTGGAGTGTTTGTGACTTTGTGATTGTAGAATGGTGGTGAGTTTTGTTTAGAGGAACTTGGCCCACTTGAGGGAGGAACCTTAGGTTCTTCATTGATTTCAGGATGTAAGTATGCAAAGTGATCAGGAGGTGCAACAGAAGGGAGATCTTGTGTCTGGATGGATGGATAGAAGGTTGCATTAGCTTGAAAGTTGTCAAGGTGTTCATTTTAAGAACTTGTTCATGCTATCATCGTCTTCTCCAATGATTTCAACATTAGGAGGAGGAAAATCATGAGGAGTTGAAGGAGCATGAGGAAGCTCAAGTTCATTAGGATCATAGCGAAAGGCACAATTGGACATGTCTACAAAGGATTTTAATGAATTCCTAAAATTATTAAAAGAAAATTCCATGATGTAAGTAAACTAAGATGCAAGAAAAATATGAAAATAGAGAATCTTGAAACAAAAATAGAAAGAAACTACAAAAAACTGTAATGGAGGAAATACCTAGAAAATGCCTAAAAATGTTGTTTGATATGTGCAGGTGGACTAATTCACCCAGGGTGGCGAATGATTCTAGTTATGAGATTTTTTTTTTCTTTTTCAAAAAAATTAAAATGATTTGAATGCTTTTTTGAATGCAATTAACAATGCATAATGTATATTTTTTAGTTTCTTCAATGATGTGCAATGCAAAAATGAAATTTAAACAAAGCTTTGACTAGTGCAATATGAGAAGTCCTAGAATGCAAGAACAAAACAATATGCTAATTGAATGTTGATGCAAATGTAATCTACGATGCAAGATGTGAATTGAATCATAAATGCAAAGTGTTAAAAATGCAGGTTCACCAAAATGAACTATTGATTTTTGGCACCAATGCACTTCTCTTGCTCTTCTAGGGTTTTTGACCTAAAAAGAGAGAGGTAGAGCCAAAAATGCTACAGGGTTCATTCAAAGTATGTTATGTATGATGTTGTTTAAACTGAATGAAGTGAACTAAATGAAAAACTAAGATTTAAACTATGCTAGAAAATACACCATGATATGCAAATAATGAACTAAGAATGGATAAAATGCAAAATAGAAAGAGAAAGTATGAATCAGAGTGCACCTGGGAAAGATTTGAGGAATCTAGAATGGTGTGCATGTTGTCTGAAATTACTAAAAATCAACAGTGTGACTCATTCGCCAAGGGTGGCAAATTATTCTTTCTATTGGTGAAAAACTAACAGAAATAGGTTTCTAACTGTCAGGATCCAGAATCTGATAAAACCTAGACTTTTAGTCTTAAGGTGGGACTCATTTGCCACTGGTGGTGAATCATTCCTCTCTCAAAATTATGATAAATCAAGAGACAACTCTACAACACCATATCTGGAAATGTTTGCTTATCGGGTTGCCAAAGTCCATTCTACAGGAAACATAAAGAAAACCTTCTCCAAGCTAAAAATATGATTGATTTGACTTGAATCACCTAGTTTAATTTTCTCCCAATCTTCAATCACCAGAATGCTTGTTAAATTTGCATACCTAGGTGTGAAAATGCACATGCAAGAGGGGGAAAATGGTTGACGATTAGCAAATAGGGGTTTTCCTTGGTCAAACCCCACTTTGGTAATCAAACCCTTAATAAAATAATGAAATGCAAGAGAATGATAAACAAATAACATATGAATGCTATCAACTTACCAAACCCTTGTTGACAAAAATTTGAAGTTGTAAGATGCTTGAATTCTTGAGTGAATAGGTGAATGAGTGAACTTAATGAATGGGGGTTTGGAATGGATGTAAAAACACTTATTTATGCATTCTTGTGCCTTAGTAACTTGTTAATACCTCATCATAAGCCAACATCTAGTGATTTTGAATAAAAACCCAAAAGGAAATTTAAAATATTTTGAATTTGGAGCCAAGGGGGACTCATTCGCCACCCATGGAGAATGGGTCCCACCTATGACTTGAAAATGGGTGTTGGAAATTATCTTGTATGAGATGTTGTTTGTCAGGCGTACATTCAAAAATCTACTTAATTGAAGCTTATAAGGACATAAAAGGGCCAAATAAAGCATAAGAAGGGGATAAATAGTGAAGTTTTACCTAGGAAAGCATGAAATCTTGTTACAAGACTTTACAACATTTCAAAATAGGATATTTTTAGTGATGAAAAGGTGTTTTTTTGGTGAATTTCAATGAATAGAGTCTAGAAGAGTGTAGAAATTTTTTATGACACTTCACAACACCTTCACAATACATCATTATTTGAATTTTAGTACATAAATATGCATGTTGAAGCCACATCACAATATAAAATCAAATAAAAATAGACCAAACATCATGAAAAAAGACCTAAAAGGCCATCAAAAATGACTAGGGGCCATTTTTCTACAACATATGAATCCCTCGAAAAACATTGTAAACCTAGAAAGCCATCAAACATAGGTTAATTTTGTGTAAGGGATGTAGATCATACCTTGAAATTACTCACCATGTACTCCCTTAGGTTGAGATAGAGATACTTGTGATGAACTTTGATAGTTCCCAAGAAGAGAGAGAAGGTGAGCCCATGGCATTCGTTGATGACCCTATGCCACTGGATCTCTATCTATCCACCTTCACAAGAAAGGTTGCCCCAAATAACCACTTGAGTATCAAGGAGTATTAACTCAAGCTTGCTTGGGTGGTGAGCCCACATTAATCTATAAACCAACTTGAGCTTAGGGCTTGTAATCAAGTTCTTGAAGTGTCTTTTTGTGCAAAACCCATGAAGGAAAATCAACCAAAGGGTTGAGGATTTGGCTATACCCTTTGAAGACATCAAAAACTTTTAATCACTTCAACCCGCTAGGGCTCGCTAGTTTAGTCTGACACAATATGTAACTTTTTTGTCTCTTGATCACCAATTATCCCAGGGTAAACCCACAAAAGTGGTTTACAATTCTAGTGAGGAAGGAGAAGTTTCCAAAAATGCCCCGATGCAATTTTTTTTGGTTTTTGTGGGTTTGAACGAACATTTCATTAGAGTGAACCAAAAGGAAGTTCGCTAGAACCCTGGGTCAAGTGAACCCATTAAATGTAGGGTCCTACCATTCCTAGGAAAAAACCAAAAGAAAAGCTTTGTGGAAAGGGGGTTTGCTTGAACCCTAGTTCGAGCGAACCTCCAAGGAGGTTCACTTGAACCCAACTTTTCCCCCCTTCTCCCCCTCTGAGACCAAAAAAATCTAGAATTTTTCCCTTCGAAGCTCGAGTTGAGGATGAAAATGGAGGAGACTCTATAGAGACAATTGGATGATTGTAGTCCTTGGAACAAGATATCCAACAAATATAATTTTAATATGTTTTGGTTTTATT
Organism: Sequoia sempervirens; assembly: GCA_007258455.2. Lineage (NCBI taxonomy): Eukaryota > Viridiplantae > Streptophyta > Pinopsida > Cupressales > Cupressaceae > Sequoia > Sequoia sempervirens. The sequence continues at coordinate 156,191,388 of VDFB02105785.1, read as the reverse complement.
ATGTATTTTTTAATTAGTTTTATTAAACATAGGTTTTTAACCAAAAATCAAGCTCTCTATTTTGCACATGTGGAAAATATCATATTATAAAAAAAAAATTGAAAAATATGAGTGCATTAGATATTGAAGTACTTGATCGAACAAAAAAATTTGAATTTGGATACATACAAAAGAAGTTATGTTGTGTACAGTCCACCTATGTATGAATTGTAATTGGTTTGACTTTGAAACATGATTAAGGAAAAAATATTCAATAAAACACTATGAAACCAATTGGAAGCATTAGATATCATAGTTACAAATCTAAATTCAAAAAAAAAAAAAATTATCCTTCATGGAAAAAAAGTTATGTTTTATACGGTGAGCATCACTCCTTAAAAATTATGTTTACTGAAAAAACTAGTTTTTGAAGGAGATGGAAAATTAATTCCAATCGGATTCTAAAATTTTTGAAAAAATTATATTTAGAATGTACAAAAAAAATGTCACAAATCACTAGTTTGTATCATCTTCAAATTCCTCACAGTTTAGCCACTATAGGCGCCCGAAAGTGAAGATTTAGTTAGAAAAAACTAGTTCAATGTCCAGTTTGGCCAAAAATTGTAAACCAATATTGTGGGATCACCCCCCATCTTCAAACCTAAAAACCTATTCCTCACCCTCCCCCACCATCCAAAATTCCCCTTATTATCACCTTATAATCAACCATTATCTTCACACCTTGGCTTGATATCATTCCCTCTCCCCCACATCATTAATTTCTTCATCATTATCATCCAAAATCAACCTTAAGATCTATCCCAAAAATCATCATTTATCATGTCACCACTTTGCAAACCAATTCTTTCACTAGGACACAATCTAGATCCCTCACCACCCTTCCTAATCTTAGGGTAGTTTAAGAACTTTCCTATGTTTTAGTAAACAAATGTTGGAGATATAAGCAAGTTGGTGGTGTTGTTATTAATGTTGTCATTGATGTCAACATTATTCAGTATGTCAAGAAGATTATACATCTATAGTTGAGATGCTGTTGAGATGTTGTGAGTACTTGGAGCTATCCTTTTAGTGTTGTAGATGTGATGGTTTGGTGATTTTCCAAGTGGTTTTGAGAAAATTAAATAAAGAAGAAAATTGAGAATGTTAAAAGTATTTAGAATGTGTTCTAGTATGTGCTTCGTGTTTCTCTTGTGTTGATCCTATGCTTGTGTGGATCTGAATGCTTGTTAATGAGGATTTATTCATGATATCTCCTGAGTTTTATCTTTTGGTGTGATGGTGTGAGAGATTTATGTTCATAGGAATGTGAACCACTCTGGCAGAGTTGGTCTTTTGTGGCCTTGGAGTACTAATTTTGCTCCGAAATTCTTTGATGCTTTGCTTCAAATCTTGCAGATCTGGGATATGTCTTGTGAAGGCCTTTTCCATGCTCTCATGAATAAGGTTGAAGTTTTGTAATCTGGAAGTCATGTTTCTTTATTCCAGTATAGGTTTGCATAGTTCAGATGATCTGATGAATGGTATTTAGTGTATGAAGTATTTTTTTTTTCTATGGACGTATCTAGAGAAGTCTAAGATGAAGTATCGTGTATATTGAAGCATGTTGAGGTGTTTACGTGTCATATTCTTATTGGGAAGCATGTGCATCAATGATCTTTTCTGGTTTCATTAGGTGTGGCCAACTTAGTGTTGACACTTCATTCGAAGAATAAAATTTAATTGAGGAAGTGTGTAGAAGTTTCAAGAAAATAATTTTATTGGCCCACTCTTATTCCTTTCCACTGCAGGAATTTTGAGTTGCTGACCTAATTTGAATTTATGAAATGAGTTATTTTGTGGCTGACCTTAGTAAATGCTTCTAAGGTTGAGAATGGTATAAAAGCAAGTTGAATTGTGAAGAGTTGTATGAAAGTGTGATGAAAAGTGATGAAAGTAAGCCACAAATCATAAGAGTGTGTGTGAGTTGTGTTGAAGACAGTGAGATAAGGGTTTTTGTATTCCTATGAATGTGCTTTAATTGCAGTGGTGGATCATTTTGTTCTCTTGTGTATCGAGAGGAAGTGAGCCTCCCTATTGCATAGTGAGTCCTTTTTGTAGGTAGTGAGCCTTTGTATTTGGATAGTGAGTCCTTTTTTGGGCAATGATCCCTTGGCAGTGAGCCTTTGTATTCAGTTCATAATCTTTATACTATGAGTTAACCCTCACCGTGGTTTTTTTCTTATTGGGTTTTCCACGTAAATATATGGTGTTCATTGTGTTGTTTTACTTTTTGCTATTCATGTTTCATGCTCATATTTAATAACAAAATAGTTTGGTTGAAGAGTTGATAAGTGATAAAGTTTTAAGTTTGAACTTGTGTGACAACTGATTCACCCCCCCTCTCAGTTGTCCTGCACCTATTTAACAACAAATTGTCCCGTTTAAATAATTAGATAAATGACTCAAATATTCCCAAAAATGAAGACAAATTAGGTACCAACAACTTCAGATATCGCCATTGGATTAGCAATCATCCTCTAAAATTTTAGAGGTATAGCTCCCTCTTATGATCTCCAAGGAATTAGAAAAACTTAAAATAAAACTAAGGTATGCTTTTAACCAGAAAGCAGAAAAGGCCAAACCCAATATCAAGAAAAATCTTTATATCAGATGCAAGATACAGATAATAAAATTTTTGCACAAAGCCCAGTTTAATCTTTAAAATCATAGAGATTAATATGATACACTTAATATTATCTAGAAAATGAAATCTATCATGAAGAAACTATGTAACTCACACAAAGGTAAAGAATAGAGATAAAATAATCCTAAACACAAATATTTAAGAACATCAAATTCTCCTCACTCTGGGGTGACATAACAGATGGTGGTCCATCGGGTGAGAAATCCCAAGTATACTCACTCTAGGGCCACAGAACTTTTGATTTCCCGCGTGGTGAGAAATCCCAAAAAGGGGAGATACATACACTAGTTGGTATGCACTCACAAACACAAAGGTGGCTATGGGGAAATGTCATGTTGCTAGATGGGCTTCCCACTCAACCCTATCAAAGGTATAGCTCATGATACCTTTTACAAGGTTCCACAAGGAAAAATGTTGGTTCCTTCTTCATGAGACAAGCAAAGCTTCATTTACTTAGAAGTCATGAACAAAAGGGAAGGTACCATAGGCACACAAGTTGCACGATGCAAGATGGAAAAAATGAAAAATGTAAAATGTAAAAGATGTTTAAAAGAGTCTTGTTAAGTTCATACAAGGTACGTCACTTAGGGAACATTGTGTCTAATGTCTCCAAGAGAGGACCAATCAAAGGATAGTATATTCACAACTTTGAGGATGCAGTGTGTCACATCAAGCAACCAAGAGGAATGGAATATGCTAAGATAGATCACAGTTATGAAGGACATGAAACCCAATGTCATCCACAAAGTGAAAAACATATCATATGAATGACAAGGGTGCATTAAGAACCAAGAATGCAAATGAATTAATGGTAATGTATCCCACCACTTTAAGGGAATTGCTACACATCGTTCTTTGAGTAATTACTTTAAAGTAGAAAAGGGAAGAAAACTACAAAAAGGAAAAGCAAGACATGAGTGCCAACTCAGAAAGCCCTATGCCAAGTTATATGTTTCAAAGTTAGGCTATGTCATTTCAACGAACATGAAAACCAAGGAAAGGGAGTTTCCCCCCATAAAAGAGCACACCAAACACATAAGGGATATATGGTTTTGGCGTCAGTATGTTTGTTGTTGAAATGTTTTTATGAAAGAGCTCAAAATTGTCATCATTCCCCAAAACACATAAAACTAGAAGAATGACACAAAGGGAGTGAAAAAAAAGAAAAAAAAATTATGTTCTGGGTCAACATAGAAGAGACATTTCAGTCTCAACACTTTGCATCATCCCCAAAAGGAAAACACAAGCGAAATAAGAACAAAAAGTTGATAGAAAAGGAAAAAGCTTTTGGTTCAACATGAAGGAGACATTTTGGTCTCAATGCCTTGCATCATCCCCAAAAAGGAAAACAAAAATCAAAATGGAAAGGACCTTTTGGGTCAACATGGAAGAGACATAGGGCATCTCTACGCTTTATGTCATCCCCAAAAGGAGAACACAAAACAAAAAGAGAAAAAGCGAAGATGCACGGCATATAGAAGAATAGAGATACAAATAGAAGAACTGTATAGACACAAGAGAAAATATTGAACACATGATAGAGGGGAACACAATACACACATGAAGGAAAAAGGAGCAAGTAATGCAAATGAAATTCAACCATTAACTAAGTTATTTCTTTCTCAATCTTAAATGGTCAAGGAAAAAAGGAATAACATAGTTAAGAGACAAGGGCAAATGTATTACCAGGAACAGGCTAACAATTGCTTGCCCCCACAAAGTGTAAAAGAAAAAATGAGTTAAGGTGAGTGATGGAAAAGGATCATACAATAGTGAGAAAAAATAATTCTACAAATATGGCATGATGATGCGAGGTTATTGCTTTAAGTTACGATCAGGAAACAATCGGTGTCAGTGAAGTGATGCTTATCCAGTATGTCCTTCAATGTCTAATTTATTTTGTTTGATGACCAAGAATGTGATGATATTTGAAAAATGTTATGTTAGAATCTTTAGGACGAATAACCAACCTCTTCATAGGTGGTAAAAGTATAAGGCCTTTGTTTAAGATCAGTTGAGGTCTCCTTTCACATTCAGGTGGAGGATGTGTAGGAAGCTTGAGATTATTTAATTTATAAGGTCATTTTAACACGCTAGGCTCTCCTTGTTCATGAATAGAAGGAGGTAGAGGACCCATGGGAAACCTAGCATATTTTTCATTAGAAGTGCGTAAGGGTTGTCGATGTGGAAGGAGAATGTTGAAGTCAGGAGGAGCATCCAAGATCACTGTACCAGCATCCCAAAGTCTCCTAGCTTAAAAAGGAGGTTTATCAGGATGAAAATTATCTTGATATCCTAATCCTGTTGTGTGTGCATCGGTCGACTATTGTTCAAGAAGTTGCTGAATTTCATGTTCATGTTTTGTGTCACAACCTTTTTTACTGAGGATAGTGAAACCCTTTCCATATGTTTCTTCAAGGTTTATTGAAGTGTTTGTGACTTTGTGATCATAGAATGGTTGTGAGTTTTGTTTAGAGGAACTAGGCCTAGTTGAGGGAGGAACCTTAGGTTCTTCATTGATTTCAGGATGTAAGTATGCAAAGTGATCAGGAGGTGCAACAGTCAGGAGATCTTGTGTCTGCATGGATGGATAGAAGGTTGCATTGGCTTCAAGGTTGTCAAGAAGCTCATTTAAGAACTTGTTCATGCTATGATCGTCTTCTCCAATGATGTCAACATCGGGAAGAGAACAATCATGAGGAGTTGAAGGAGTGTGAGGAAGCTCAAGGTCATTAGGATCATATCGAAAGGCACAATTGGACATATCTACCAATGATTTTAATGAATTCCAAAACTTATTAAAAGAAAATGCCATGATGTAAGTAAAATAAGATGCAAGAAAAAGCTAAAAATAGAGAATCTTGAAAGCAAAATAGAAAGAAACTACAAAAAACTGTAATGCAAGAAATACCCAACAAATGCCTAAAAATGTTGTTTGATGGGTGCAGGTGGACTTATTCACCCAGGGTGGTGAATGATTCTAGTTATGAGATTTCTTTTCTATTTAAAAAAAATTAAAAGGATTTGAATGCTTTTTTGAATGCAATTAATGATGCAAAATGTATATTTTCCAGTTTCTTCAATGATATGCAATGCAAAAATGAAATCTAAACAAAGCTTTCGCTAATGCAATATGAGAAGTCCTAGAATGCAAGAACAAAACAATATGTTAATTAAATGTTGATGAAAATGTAATCTAGGATGCAAGATGTGAATGGAATTAGAAATGCAAAGTGTTCAAAATATAGGTTCACCAAAATGAACTGTAGATTTTTGGCACCAAAGCACTTCTCTTGCTCTTCTAGGGTTTTTCACCTAAAAGGAGAGAGGTAGAGCCAAAAATGCTAAAGGATTCATTCAAATTATGTTATGTAAGATGTTGTTTAAACTAAATGAAGTGAACTAAATGCAAGTAAGTGATCTATATGGATGATTATAAATGCAAAACTATGATTTAAACTATGCTAGAAAATACACCATGATATGTAAACAATGAACTAAGAATGGATAAAATGCAGAATAGAAAGAGAAAGTATGAATCAGAGTGCACCTGGGAAAGATTTGAGGAATATGGAATGGTGTGGATGTTTTCTGAAATTACTAAAAATCAATAGTGGGACTCATTCACCGAGGGTGGCGAATTATTCTTTCTATTGGTGAAAAACTATCGGAAATAGGTTTTTGACTGTCAGGATCTGGAATCTGACAAAACCTAGATTTTTAGTCTTAAGGTGGGACTCATTTTCCACTAGTGGCAAATCATTCCTCTCTCAAAATTATGAGAAATCAAGAGACAAGTCTACAACACGATATCTGGAAATACCTGCTTATCGGGTTGCCGAAGTCAATTCTATAGGAAACAAAAAGAAACCTTCTCAAAGCTAAAAATATGATTGATTTGACTTGAATCACCTAGTTGACTTTTTTCGCAATCTTCAATCACCTAAATACTTGTTAAAGTTGCATACCTAGGTGTGCAAATGGACATGCAAGAGTGGGAAAATGGTTGACGGTTAGCAAATAGGGGTTTGTCTTGGTCAAACCCCACTTTGGTAATCAAACCCTTACTAAAACAATGAAATGCAATCGAATGATAAACAAATAACATCTGAATGCTATCAACTTACCAAAACCTTGTTGATGAAAATTTGAAGTTGTATCAATGGATGCTCCACAATGCTTGAATAGTGCTTGATTTGATGTTGTAAGATGCTTGAATTCTTGAGTGAATAGGTGAATGAGTGAAATTAATGAATGGGGGTTTGCAATGGATGTAAAAAAACTTATTTATACATTGTTGTGCCTTAGTGACCTATTAATACCTCATCATAAGCCGACATCTAGTGATTTTTAATAAAAACCCAAAAGGAAATTTAAAATATTTTGAATTTGGAGCCAAGGGGGACTCATTCACCACCCATGGTGAATGGGTCCCACCTAGGACTTGAAAATGGGTGTCGGAAATTATCTTGTATGAGATGTTGTTTGTCAGGAGTACATTAAAAAATACACTTAATTAAAGCTTATAAGGATATAAAAGGGTCAAATAAAGCATAAGAAGGGGATAAATAGTGAATTTGTACCTAGGAAAGAATGAAATCTTTTTACAAGATTTTACAACACTTCAAAATAGGATTTTTTTGGTGATGAAAAGGTGATTTTTAGGTGAATTGCAATGAATAGAGTCTAGAAGAGTGTAGAAATGTTTTCCAACACTTCACAACACCTTCACAATACATCATTATTTGAATTTAGTTACATAAATATGCATGTTCAATCCACATCACAATATAAAATCAAAGAAAAATGGACCAAACATCATGAAACAAGGCCTAAAAGGCCATAAAAATGAGTAGGGGCCATTTTTCTATAGCATATGAATCCCTAGAAAAACATTGTAAGCCTAGAAAGCCATCAAACGTAGGTTAATTTTGTGTAAGGGATGCAGATCGTACCTTGAAGTTACTTACCATGTAATCCCTTAGGTTGAGATAGAGATACTTGTGGTGAACTTCGATAGTTCCCAAGAATACAGAGAAGGTGAGCCACTGGATCTCTATCTATCCACCTTCACGAGAAAGGTTGCCCCAAAGAATCACTTGAGTATCATAGAGTATTAAATCAAGCTTGCTTGGGTGGTGAGCCCACATTAATCGATAAACGTACTTGAGCTTAGGGCTTGTAATCAAGTTCTTGAAGTGTCTTTTCGTGCAAAACCCATGAAGGAAAATCAAGCAAAGGGTTGAGGATTTGGCTATACCCTTTGAAAACATCAAAAAAATTTAAACATTTCGACCTGCTAGGGCTCCGTAGTTTAGGATGACATAATCTGTAACTTTGTTGTCTCTTGATCACCAATTACCCCAGGGTAACCCCACAAAAGTGGCTTACAATTCTAGTGAGGAAGGAGAAGTTTCAAAAAATGCCCCCATGCAAAAAAAAATGGTTTTTGGGCGTTTGAATGAACATTTCGTTAGAGTGAACCAAAAGGAAGTTCACTAGAACCTTGGTTCAAGCAAACCCATTAAATGTATGGTACCACCATTCCTAGGAAAAAACCAAAGGAAAAGCTTTGTGGAAAGGGGGTTTGCTCGAACCCTATTTCGAGCGAATCTCCAAGGGGGTTTGCTCGAACCCAAATTTTCCCCCTTCTACGCCTCTGAGACCAAAAAAATCTAGAATTTTTCCCTTCGAAGCTCAAGTTGAGGATGAAAATGGAGGAGACTTCACAGATCCAACTGGATGATGGTAGTCCTTGGAACGAGATATCCAACAAATATAATTTTAATATGTTTAGGTTTTATTATGTATTTGTTTTTTTAGTTTTATTAAACATAGGTTTTTCACAAAAAACCAAGATCTCTATTCTTCACATGTGGAAAAATATCAGATTATCAAAAAAAATTGAAAAACATGAGTGCACTTGATATTGAAGTGCTTGATCGAACACAAAAAAATTGAATTTGGATACATAAAAAAGAAGTCATGTTCAATATAGTCCACCTATGTCTGACTTGTAATTGGTTTGACTTTGAAACATGATTAAGGAAAAAATATTCAATAAAACACTATGCAACCAATTGGAAGCAATAGATATCATAGTTAAAAATCTAAATTAAAAAAAAATAGAATATTATCCTTCATTTAAAAAAAGTTATGTTGTATACAGTGAGCATCACTCCTTAAAAATGGTGTTTACTGAAAAAACTAGTTTTTGAAGATGGAAAAAGAACTGCAATTGGATTTTAAAATTTTCGAACAAAAAAAAAATTTAGAATCTACAAAAAAAATGTCACAAATCACTAGTTTGTATCATCTTCAAATTCCTCACAGTTTAGCCACTATAAGTGCCTGAAAGTGAAGATTTATTTAGAAAAAACCAGTTTAGTGTCCAGTTTGGCCAAAAATTGTAAACCAATATTGTGGGATCACCCCCCATCTTCAAACATAAAAACCTATTCCTCACCCTCCCCCACCATCCAAAATCCCCCTTATTATCACCTTATAATCACCCATTATCTTCACACCTTGGCCTGATATCATTCCCTCTCCCCCACATCATTCGTTTCTTCATCATTATCATCCAAAATCCACCTCAAGATCTATCCCAAAAATCAACATTTATCATGTCACCACTTTGCAAACCAATTCTTTCACTAGGACACAATCTAGATCCCTCACCACCCTTCCTAATCTTAGGGTAGTTTAAGAACTTGCCTATGTTTTAGTAAACAAATGTTGTAGGTATGAGCAAGTTTGGCGGTGTTGTTATTAATGTTTTCATTGATGTCAACACTATTCAGTATGTTGCATATTGTACATGTATAGTTGAGATGCTGCTGAGATGTTGTGAGTACTTGGAGATATCATTTTAGTGTTGTAGATGTGATGTCTTGGTGAGTTTCCAAGTGCTTTTGAGAAAATTAAATAAAGATGAAAATTCAGAATGTTTTCTGGTATGTGCTTCATGTTTCTTTTTTATTGATCCTATGCTTGTGGGGATCTGAATGGTTGTTAGTGAGGATTTAGTCATGATATCTCTTGAGTTTTAGCTTTTGGTGTGATGGTGTGTGAGATTTATGTTCATAGTTATGTGAATCGCTCTGCCAAAGTTGGTCTTTTGTGGCCTTGTAGTACTAGTTTTTCTCCGCGGTTCTCTGATGCTTTGCTTCAAATCTTGAGGATCTGGGATATGTCTTGTGAAGGCCTTTTCCATACTCTTCATGAATAAGGTTGAATTTTGGTAATCTGGAAGTCATGTTTCTTTATTCCAGTATAGGTTTGCATAGTTCGGATGATCTAATGAATGGTATTTAGTGTATGAAGTATTTTCTTTTGCTATGGACATATCTGGAGAAGTCTACGATGAAGTATCATGCATATTGAAGCATGTTGAGGTGTTTACGTGTCATCTTCTTATTGGGAAGCATGTGCATCAATGATATTTTGTGTTTTCATTAGCTTGGTGTTTACACTTCATTCAAAGAATAAAATTTAATAACTTGGTGTTTACACTTCATTCAAAGAATAAAATTTAATTGAGAAAGTGTGTAGAAGTTTCAAGAAAATAATTTTATTGGTCCACTCCTATTCCTTTCCACCATAGGAATTTTGAGTTGCCAGCCTAATTTAAATTTATGAAATGATTTATTTTGTGGCTAACCTTAGTAAATGCTTCTAAGGTTGAGAATGATATAAAAGCAAGTTGAATTGTGAAGAGTTGTATGAAAGTGTGATGAAAAGTGATGAAAGTAAGCCACAAATCATAAGAGTAGAAGTGTGTGTGAGTTTTGTTGAAGACAGTGAGATAATGGTTTTTGTATTCCTATGAATGTGCTTTAATTGCAGTGGTGGATCATTTTGTTCTCTTTTGTTTCTAGAGGAAGTGAGCCTCCCTATTGGATAGTGAGTCCTTTTTGTAGGTAGGGAGCCTTTGTATTTGGACAATGAGTCCTTTTTTGGGCAATGATCCCTTGGTAGTGAGCCTTTGTATTCAGTTCATAATCTTTATATTATGAACTAACCCTCACTGTGGTTTTTCCCTTATTGGGTTTTCCACGTAAAAATTTGGTGTTCATTGTGTTGATTTACTTTCCGATATTCATGTTTCATGCTTATATTCAATAACATAATAGTTTGGTTCAAGAATTGATAAGTGATAAATTTTTAAGTTTGAACTTGTGTGACAAGTGATTCACCCGCCTCTCAGTTGTCATGCGCCTGTTTAACAACAAATTGTCCTCTATAAATAATTAGATAAATGACTCAAATATTCCCAAAAATGAAGACAAATTAGTTACCAACAACTTTAGATATCCCTATTTGATTAGAAATCGACCTCTAAAATTTTAGAGGTAGAGCTTCCTCTTATGATATCCAACGAATTAGAAAAACTTAAAATAAAACTAAGGTATGCTTTTAACCAAAAAGTAGAAAAGGCCAAACCCAATATCAAGAAGAATCTTGATATCAGATGCAAGATATAGATAATAAAATTTTGGCACAAAGACCAGTTTAATCTTGAAAATCATAGAGATTAAAATGATACACTCAATATTATCTAGAAAATGAAATCTATGATGAAGAACCTATGAAACTCACACAAAGGTAAAGAATAGCAATAAGATATTCCTAAACACAAAGTTTTAAGAACATCAAATTGTCCTCACAATTTGAATGCACAAAGACAAGTAGTGATTTCATTCTAAGAAAAATAGCAACAAATTCTATGCAATATTGAGCTTCTAAAAATGATCTCCTTTATTAGAATATATATAGCCTTTATTTCCCCCAAGAATTTTTAGTTTTGTAACGGTTCATCTTTAAAGAATAGTTATAATATGACCTTTCACATTCTGGTAACTACCTAAAAGTTTTAAAAAAAAAGTTATGAAAAAAGAGCTTCAGATATCACAGGTGGGATTCTATGTACTTCTACTAACTTAGGTGGGGTTTTGTGAACTTTTTCTAACTTTCCACCTAGTGTTATTCTTAACAATTCTGCCAACTCTCCATCAGGCGGGGTTTTGTGAACTTTTGCTAACTTTCCACCTGGTGGGATTTTGAACAATTTTGCTAACTCTCCATTAGCCGAGGTTTTGTGAACTTTTTCTAACTTTCCAACTAGGCAAGACTGTGTAAAAATTTTTAACTTTGTAATCAACTCTTTGAACTTGAAGATGAAAAATTTCATAACTTTCAATTGAAAGGTCCATTTTCCACAAAATTTGAACAACAAGAAGCATAAAATCTCTAGAATAAAATCTAGGAATTTTTTTTTCTCCAAATGCATGGATTCCAAGATCTAACATCATTTATATATTGCTAGCCAAAAACTTAAAATTTTAAAATCTAACCAACGGTAAGGAATCTTGGCATGAAAATTGGCCACATTGGACAAAAAGAGGTTAGGATTAGATCTGTAGAAGGATTTTGCACAAAATTCATCAAATTTTTAAAATTAATTGTTTTTTTTAATTTGGAAGGCTGAAGGGACTTAGAAGTTTAAAATGGGCCAAGTCAAAACTTGGCCAACACTATTTTAAGTTGCATCTTTGATAATTTAGCTTAAAGAGTGGCTACCTTTTTGCTATTTTTTTTTCAAAATCCTCTTTCATCTACCCCTGCTTAGGAACTTGCATATCCTAATTAAGAAAATAGTAAATCATCCATCCTAAGGATCTAGATTACACTTTTTGATCATAAGACTTGGTTGTTTACCATTAATTAAACCAATCATCCTTAATCACATCATCAAAAAATCAATCCCAAGGTCTTCCTAGAATCCACAATCTAGTTCAAGGTTTGCATCTTTAATCTCCTCCATCACTTTAATAAGGCACAAAAATGCATGCTTACATGGGCTAGTGAAGCTAAGTGTTCACTAGGTGAGCCCCAGGGTGGTCTGTATCAAATCCATACCTCCATGACTTTAATAAGGAACAAAAATGCATGTTCACACAGGCTAGTGAAGCTATATGTTCACTAGGTGAGCCCCAAGGCACTCTGTATTAAAGCCATACCTCCATGACTTTAATAAGGACAACAAGGAAAAAAATGCAACAAGAAAGAGGAATGCTCAAAGGGATTTTGCTTAGTTCATGCGAGCTCTTACTCTTAGGGGAAATTGTTTCAAATGTCTCCAAGAGAGGAATAATCAAAGGATAAAATATTCACCACTTAAGGGATGCAGTGGGTCGCATCACCACAAAGGGGAATATAACATGTTGAGATAGATCACATTCTTGAAGGAAATTACTCCCAACGTCACCACAAAGAGGAAAACCAATCACGTGAAGTAAGAAAATTGCATCAAATAACATGCAAAGGAAAAAAATACAAGTGAAATAATGCCAAAATAAGGCCAATGTATGCCTACACTTTAAAGAAATTACCAACTGTACCATGCTGTGAGAAAATACTTTAAAGTAGCGAATGAAATTGCAAACAAGAATGAAGACAAGAGAGCCAACTTGGAAATCCCTATGTCAAGTGATATGCTTTCAAGTAAAGCCACATCATGCTAGAGAAAAGGAAAAGACAGAGGATGCCCCCAAAATGAAAACACCAAACACATAAGGGATCTATGGATTTGGGGGAAGTATGTTCTTTACTACAATGATATTAGAGAGCTTGGAACTTCCATCACTGCCCAAATACACAAAACTGGAAGAATGACACAAAGAGAGAAAAAAAAAAAAAGGAAAAGGCCTTTAGGGTCAAAAAGGAAGAGACATAGCGTGTATCGACGCCTTGCATCATCTGCTAAACGAAAACACAAGAAAAATGAAAAGGAAACTGAAAGGAAAAGAAAAGATAATGAAAAGTATTTGGGGTCAACATGAAGGATACATTAATGTCTCGATTCCTTGCATCATCCCTGAAAGGAAAACACAAGAAATGAAAATGAAAGGAAAAGATAAAATATTAATCAAAAGGAAAAAGTATATGACATATAGAAGAATGAAGGTATAGATAAAGGAATGCACATAGAGATAGAAACATCAAACAACACATCATGGGGGATCATATTACCCACATGCAAGTAAAGAAAAAATGAAAAGGATTAGTAAGGAATAGGTGAGTCAACCTAAAGTAAGCTATCTGTCTCCCCAATCTTAGTCTGTATAAGTGGCAGGTAGATAATGAACCAAAGGGACAACAACAAATACTTTACTAGGAAAATACCAACAATTTCTTGTCCCCACTGAGTGCAAGACAAGAATGGGATAAGGTAGGTGATGGGAAAGGTCATGTAGTAGTGTGAATAGAGTATTCTACAACTATTACATGACAAAAGGGGTAGGGAATATGCTATGTGATGACTCGATAGAAAGTATTGCCATCAAAGTGATACTTGCTTAATATTTCTCTTAATTCATGACACTCATGATTACTATGTACAAGGATTTGATGATATGCACAATGTGGAACTTCTACATCTTTATTGTATATCACAAGTCAATTCATAGGCGATAATAATATTAACCCTTGGTTTAGAGGGATTTGTAATTTTCTTTCACTTTTAGGTGGCAGACAGAGAGGTTGCAACTTTTGTAATTTATATGGTCTTTTACATTTGGTAGATTCACCAACTTCTGTGGATGGGGTCAGGGCAGGAGGTCCTAAGATTATCATATCTTTATCCTTGTTATTGTTATAATCTATTGGTTATTCTTGAGGGAGAAGGATATTCAAGTTAGGTGGAGAATCCAAGATCACTATACCATCACTTTGGAGCCTTAGATATTCTCTAGGAGGATTTTTGTTATAAGAGGGATCTTGGTAACCTAATCCTTTTGTGGTTTCATCAGTTGGTTTTCACTCTAAGAGTTGATGAATTTCATGTTCACTTCTTATGTCACATCCTTGTTTTCTCAAGATGGTGAATCCTTTTCCATATGTTTCTTCTAGGTTGATTAGATTGTTTGTGAATTTTTCATCATAAAAGGGTTGAGTTTTTGCTTGTGTAGAGGAACTAGGTTCACCTATTGTAGGGAACGTAGGTTCAACCTTCACTTTGGTTTCAGGATGTAAGTATCAAAACATCTCAAGGGGTGGTATCTTGGAAGTATTTGATTGTTTCATGGAAGGATAGAAGGATGCATTAGCTTCAAGGTTATCAAGACAATCATTTATGAATTGATTCATGTTGTCATCATGTTATTCAATGATGTCAACATCATGAGGAGGAAATGCATTAGGAGTTAAGTGAGCATGAGTTCAATTTCATTAGTGTCATTACCAAAGGCACAATTTGACACATCTACCAAATATTTCAAGGACATCCACAATTTTCCAAAGCATATATCCATGATGCAAGATTCAACAAATGCACTTGAAATGAAATAAAATGGAATAACAACAATTCTGTAAATTGAGACAAAAATTAGAAAGAAGCCCACAAAAATAGAGAAAAGAAATTTCAGAACCTAAAAACCTGAGAATCAAAGTCAGTAGGGACTAAGACGCCAAGAAGGGCGTCTTGGTCCTCCTGATGAGATTCTAAAGTTCTAGAGGTTGAAACATACCACAAATAACAGAGAGATTTATGAAGCAAAAATCCTGAGAGGGACTAAGATGCCAGGAAGGGTGTTGATGAGCCCAAAGTATGCTCATAATTTGGGTATCATGGTGTACTTTTAATACCCTTTTGTTGTTCATGGTTGTTTAAACTCTTTAGAAACCTTTTATTGGAGGATATCATGTAGCAATACACTTTTATATTCCTGCAACCTATCATGTTGATATGTCTATATTTATTACCCTGATTGACTTTCCAATTGACTGTATAACACATGTAGTTTTTGAATGATGAAGTAAATTTGATATGTGATTAATAAATGGATATCATGTATTTTTCCATGCATGTTTCCATTCACTTCTATTGCCTTGTGTTTCACAGGGTTGTTGAAGAAAGTATGAATGAGTCAAGCGCAGCTGATCTCGAACTTGCAGTAAAGTCCATTTCCTGCACGACTTCGAGGAAGTTATTTTGGTGAAGACTCTTTAACCGAAATTGTTGGGAAGGAATTTAAATGTCAATTAATTTGGAAAGAGTGGAATGTTGAATTCTCTCTGAATCGTGTTGAGCGGATAAGTTCATTTATTTAGTCTGCTCCTTGATTCCAGGATACATTTACATCCACGTCTTTCTTTTTTAGGGTTAGTTAGTTAGTTGTTTTCCTGATTTAAATAAGTGTTCCTCCTACACGAGTGAGCAAGCATAGTCAGATAGAAAGGATATCATGTAAAAGTTAGTATAATAATAAAAAGCAGAGCATGTATGACAAGAGATAGAGTTTTTTGTTAGTTTTCATATGAACAAAACAATGTACACCATTATGAGTTTATGAATAAAATTTGATGAAGTTATGAGTTCAGTACTTGCATAATTAGTTGATGCTTGCTAAGGGGGCCCACTTAGTAAGTATCTATAGTTAGTTAGTTAGCTGTTCATTTTCTATTGATCATAAGTTAGATTTCATCTTTGAAGTTTCTATGCAAACTCAGTCTTATATTGTTCCTATAGCATCGGGAATCCATCCCTGTGTCTGTTCCTGCACCATAAGGCTAGTTCATAGTTTGTTTCTTAGTCATAGTTGTTATGATTTCTGCTTTGGTTAAATTATGGTTGAGTTTAGAGAACCTTGCATTACCTTCCTGTAACATAGGTAGAATTCTTTCCAAGTATTTATTTTTGATAGGCTGTGACTAAAATTGGTTCTTAGTGCACATACCGTGCTGCTCCATTTCAAGTATGTGTTCCCTGGTTTGACAAGTAAATGAACGACCATGAAAAGATATTAGTCACCTGCTAGAATTTCCAATTCCCAGAATAGGTTTTGTTGTGATTTTCATATCCTTTTGTGGGCACGACCAGGTGTTTTAGTCCTAGTAGAGTTTTTTTAAAGAAAAATAGTGAATTTTGGAATGTTAACAATGTTTATAGATTGGCTATGTAGTATATTGATGCTCCGAAATAGAAAAATGGGAAAATAAGTGAATGAAAAAGTAGCTAGAAACAAGAAATTGGATGTAATATTTGAATAAGAATTTTCAATTTTGAATGGAATAAGAATGCAATGAAGATGAAGTACAATACACTTTTCAATTTTTCAATGAAAGGAAATGATGCAATAATGTAAATATGCAACCTATATGCACTTTCGCTAATGCAAATATAGGGAACCCTAAATGCAATTTCACTAATGAAAAATGTAAGATACCTTAGATGCACTTTCACTAATGCAAGATGCAAGGAAAGAATGAATTCTATCTAGATCTAAGGGCTTAATAAACTCTAAATCAAAAAACAAAAAGTGTTGGGTTCACCAAAATAATGAATAGGAAAAATGGATACATTTTAGGGATATCACACTTTTCTCATTCAACCATTCACTAATGTCCTAAGAGTCCTAATTGGATTGACTAAAAACCTCACAAGGTGAGCCAATTCTCAATTAGGAGGGTCCTAGGAAGGAATTCTTAGGTTATAAGGGGTTCACCACCAAGCAAATGCTTGGAAAAGAAAATGTTTGAAAACACATGATATATAAAATGACCTAAAACTAGCAATGCAAGCTAAATGAAAGATGCAAATGATGAAATTATGCAATAGGGACACAATATGTGTGCACCTGGGAAATTTGGAGATGCCATGAGGATTCTAAAAATGAAAATAGGCTGCCAAAATATGTTGTGGAGGACTAAGACGCCCAAGATGGCGTATTAGTTTCGCTATTATTTTTGCAGAAAATGTAGAGTCTTCCGATTTCGGAAACAGATCTTTGAAAATCTATGAAAATTGAGCCTGGGAGGACTAAGTCACCCAAGAGGGTATGCATAGGATCTGGCCGCACCCACAAAAGGATATAAAAATCACAATAAAACCTTTCCTGGGAATTGGACATTCCAACAGGTGACTTATATCTCTCTATGGACGTTCATTTACTTGTCAAACCAGGGGACGTATACTTTAAATGGCGCGGAAAAATATATGCACTAAGAACTAGTTTTGGTCAAATCTTAGCAAAAATAAATACTGGAAAGGAATTTTATCCACACTACAAGAAGGTAATGCAAAGTTCTTCAACTCAATTATGCTTTGATTAAAACAAAAACCATGACAGCTATGATTGAAGTACAAACCATGAACTGGCCTTATGCTGCAGGAACATGCACAGGGATGGATTCTCTATGCTGCAGGAGCATACAAGATTGAGTTTGCATAAAAACTTCAAAGATGAAAGCTAACTGAAGATCAACAGAAAAGAACAACAAACTAGCTAGCCACAGATACTTACTAAGTGGGCCCCCTTAGCAAGCATCTAACGATTACACAGATGCTAAACTCAAAACTTCATGAAACTTTATTCATGAAAACAGAATGGTATACATTGCTTTATTGATGTGGAAACTAACAACAAACTCTGTCTTTGATCATCCAGATTCTATTTTTCATTATCATACTGATTCTTACATGATATCTGTTATCACTATATTTCTATCTTTTTCTAACTATCATCTCCTTTGTCTCTCTCGCGCAGGAGGAGAACTTTATTTAAAAACAGGGGAGCAACTAACTAACTAACCCAATCAAAGAAAGACATGGAAGTAAAGTATATACCCGAATCAAGGATCAAACTTCATTATGAATTTATGCATTCATCCCAATTCGGAGAGAATCTAGCGCTCCACTCTTTCCAGATTGACTGTCATTAAAATTCTTTCCCATGGTTTTGGTCAAAGAGTCTTCTTCGGAGCTTCCTCGAAGTTGTGCAGGAAATGGACTTTACTGCAAGGCCGAGATCGGCTGTGCTTGACTCGATCATTCTTCAACAACCTACGAAACAAAAGGTACAGATGCGAAAGAAAAGGAGTATGGCACATACATGATATCTATTCATTAATCACAAATTTTAAATCTACTTCATCATTCAAAAGCTGTATACGATATACTAGTCATTTTAGGGAGTCAATGGGGCAATAAATGCAATCAATTCAACACAATGAGCTGCAGGAATATGAAAGTATCTTGCTACAGGATATCCCAATAAAAGGTTTCAACAAAGTTTAAACAGCCATGAAATAACAAAAGTAAAGGCATTAAAAGTTTATCATAACATCCAAATTATGAGCATATTTTAAGCTCATCACTGCCCCCTACTTAGCCTAAAGCTGGTCCTCCAGCATTAACTTTTCTAGTGGTTTCTCTGAAGTCAGTGGTTGCTGCATGACTCGGAGATGGATTTCCAAACCTGTAATAAAATCCTCCGAAATCCTGGCACCTTTCATACCTTCGGTCTTCTAATTCATTGTTAAGACTTGTAGCCTGGTGAGGATAGAGGGGCCACATTAGCACAAGGGGTCTGAATGTCAATGGTAGCCATAGTTCAAATCTTGTTTGAAGCCCCAATTGAATATATTTGTTGGTTCGTTTGAAAGCTACTGTGAAATTTAGGGGACCATGTGGTTCAGACTTCCTTAACCCAACAGTTAATCTCTCCCATCTTTTCTCACTTTTGGTATATGCTAGTCTCCAAAATGAATATTGTTGTGCCTGGAATTCATCATATACCTGTTTCCTGATATCAAATATCTTCTCTCTGGCTATAACATTATTAATGCTATATGTCAGAGCAAACCAATTTTTCAACATTGCATGGGGGTTTGAACTTTGAGAGCGTAACGGAACAGGCTCAGTTTTCTAAACTTCCTCATATGTTTCCCACTGCCTGCCATAATTTTCCTCATTTTCTGCCCATGACATAAATGCTCTCAAATGAATATCACCAATATATAAAAGAGGATTCCATTCTATTTCAAATGGTATTAAAAATCCACACAAATAGAATTCATACAGAGAATTCCTTAACCAGTTAGGGGCTGCCTGGTATGCTTCATAAAATTCTTTGGTTGAATGAATTATAGGATCTTGGTTTCTAGAAATTCTCATCAATTAAAACCATAAAAACTATTATTTAATGCATAGAGCATAAACTCTAGGTGGTGGTCTACATTCCATAATCTGACCAGTTACTTTTAACATTTCATCCATTTTTGCTTTCAATTCAGCAATTTCTTGTTTATGACTTTCAATTTCTTCTTTTCCACTTCCCATAGACTTTGTTGCATATCAGTCTGGGCTATGTGTCAGAAAGTTAGGGTTTGCAATGTAACTGCTTCCTAATTAGCTTTAACATATTCAAGAAACTTAATTAAAAACGTCCTCCTATACACAACAATGGCTTTACAAATTGCAGGGTGAAATACAACTTCACTAGGCACATTTAATTGTTCAATATGTTCTTGCTCTTGCTGCAAGATAAATTCTTCTTGTTGCTGTGGTGGAGAAGTATGTGCTTCCTCCAAAAATTGCATAGCAGCAGCAGCCAAATCATCAAGATTTGGTAACCCTTGCTCATTATGCCCTATTTCTTTTGCTTCAATTTGTTCCCCTTCAGGAACGAATGAACTCTAAGTAGCATCCTCGGACACATTCTGTGAAACATTAAATTCAGACTCAACAGACCCTTTTGAAATCACAATAACCTCCGGTTGAGGTGAAGCCGGAGAGGTCTTAGATTGTTTCCTTTGTTGAAACCCTTCTTGGCACTAGTGCGGCTGTAGGAGAAGGTTTGGTAGCTTTCCTCTTTCTCATTTGTTCAGAGGGCTCTGCCCTACCAGAGGATGACGGTGAACTAGTAATAGCAACAGGTGTTGCTATAGGAGAAACGGCTGTAGGGGAAGGTGCTGCAGGAGAGGAGCATTGCCTTTTTTTAAAATGAGGGTCAGATTCAGGGGACCCTTCTGCCTTTGTTTTACCCTTCTCTCTCCTAGCGGTAGACCTAATTTGTACCCTAGCAGAGGATTCAGGTGTGAAAGTTGCAGGACCAGGTGCTACAAGAGTAGATGACCCTTGCCATGTTCTACTAGTAGATGCAATTTTTTTCTTCTTTCTTTGAGGCCGTGGGCTAAGTACCCTAGGGGGTTGTAGAATTTGCAAACTCTTTTGGGCAACAAATTGTTGCCAGGAGAGAGGTGAGACATCCCTCAAAGAGCACTCAATCAGTAATTTAATAAGGCCATGATGAGTGATAGAATTTTCTTTCCCTTTTTGAGTTCTGTGGGCACTTTGTTCTAAAAATTTTGACAAGAAATGTAGAACATTTACAACTAACCCATGCCTCATATGGCTTAATAATTTTAAAAAATGAGAATGTAGGTAGGAGAAATGGAATTCACAGGTTAAATACCTGATTATATAAGTGACATACTCTGAATAAGGAGGAGGCAATGATACACGCTTGCATCCCTGCTTGGAGACTTTCAGAAGTCCATCAACAGGCATTGAAAACTCAGCCCTTGCAGCTGCAGCATCTGACGAAAAGTTTTCTCCAACGGCTGGAAGCCCGGTTACTTCAGCAATTCTATCTTCAGTTGCAACAACCGTTAGACCCCATACAGTAGCTTCCCCTTCAGAGAGTGTTCTCAAAAATTCTCCAGCAGCCTCCTCATCAAAATCATTTAAACTCAAAAAATAATTTAACCATCCACAGAGGCTGAATGCTTGGACTATTTGCGGATTTTAAAAAATAAATTCATGAGCTATAGGCTCCTGTCGCACCAACTGACCTCCCATATTTGTAGTTTTTTTCTTAGATGAACTCAATCCCTTGCTGAAGATTCAAATTATTTGTTTCCCTTTCTGTTCTGGTTTTTCTTCTGTTGTTCCGTCACATTTCTTTCTTTTTTCCAAAAATAAACTTTTTAAACAAGTAGTCTTAATCATAGTTTACAAGAAAAACATGCAATAAAGAAGGACATGCGATCACATTTGGAAAGTACTAGCAAAGTATTGAAGAAAGGTCATTTATGCAGTTATGGCAGCGGTGAAAAAGACAGGTTTTAAAAGATGGATTACCCCACCCCCTACTTACAGTATGACATGTGTCCGCACATGTACTAAAGAACAAGTAGATATTCAGGTAATAATGACCGGTACATGCATAGCAGTAAATGAATGGAATGAAATAAATCAAATATGTGATAAGAAAAGATATGGCGAACCTTGATAGTTGCACGTACATGTGAAGAAAGATGACGGCATCTGCATGAATTGACAAGTGGGAAAAATATCTTAATTAAGGTTGATGCAGATGGATAAATTGGATGGGTGACGTGGGCGGATGAGTTGAATGGATAGAATGGATGGATGGGATGGATGGATGGAAGATAAAGAAGTGAGATGGAGGCGATAAATGAAAATGGAGAAAAAAAGGTTTTCGTTTTAAAAAGAAAACCTTTATTATGGGCATGATTTCTTTGAACATTACAGTAACGCTGCAGGAGAAAGGCTAAAGCCTTCAGCTGTAGGAAGAGTAGTGGGAGGAACCTTAATGAACTACTGCATGAATTCTTCCTTTGAGACTGGTTTATGGTACAACCGGAGTCAGTGGCCATTAACTAGCAATTTGAAACGGACTGGATCAATTGTTACCAGCTGTACAGCTCCATTGTCGAACAAATTTTCAACTTCATAGGGGCCAAGCCAGTGTCTTGTGAGCTTACCCTGGTTTTCTTGATATCTGGAATCATATAACAAAGCCCAATCTCCAGCAGAATTTTTTTTGGTTTTGATGTGTTGATCATGCTATTTCTTCCTTTGTTGTTGGATTACTTCTATGTGTTGCAGGGCGGATTTTCTCATTTCGTTCAAAGCATTTAGCTGCAGGAGATGGTCCTTCTGTGCTGCAGATATTTTCATATTGAGTTCAAGAGCTATCATCAAAGTTTTGTGCTCAAATTTAATGGGTAGCATGGCTGTTTTCCCATAAAGTAGCTCAAAAGGTGTAAGCCCAGTTGTTGTCTTCCATGTAGTTCTGTAGGCCCAAACTGCTTCAGTAAGTCTATTGCTCCAATATTTTCTATGAATCTGCATTTTTTTTTTAGGATCACCTCAATTTCCCTGTTTGTTACCTCTGCCTGACCATTAGCTTGAGGATGATAGGTGCTGGACTTCCTATGTTTGATTTTATAGTCATTCATTAGTGCAATGATCAGATTCGATGTGAATTGAGCTCCCTGATTAGTTACAAGCTCTCTGGGGACTCCAAATCTAGTGAAAATTTGTTCATACAGAAAGTCAGCAACTTTGTTATCCCGAGCATGAGTCATAGCTTTTACCTCGACCCATTTTGTGACATAGTCCGTGCAAACTAGAATGTATGACTTACCATTTGATGGTGGATCAATTGGTCCCACAAAATTCATTCCCCATTTATCAAAAGGGGTGACTATAACCTGCGGATATAGTGGCATTTCATCTGACTTAATTGGTCTTCCTATACACTGGCATCTGTCACACTTCCTTGTATAGGCCACAACCTCCTTGTGTAGTGTTGGCCAGTAATACCCTGTTGTAAGAACCTTCATTGCTGTTCTTTTTGCTGCAAAATGTCCTCCACATGGTTCATCATGGCAAGCATGCAAGATATCATAAGTCTCATCTTCTCTTACACATCTTCGTATTACTTGATCAGGTCCAGTATAGAACAGACAAATTGCAATCCATGAAAAATTAAAACTTTTCTCTATTAATTGGAAATGTCTGCATACCATGGGGTATGTGCAGCAATTGAAAACGAGTGTTCATCAGGAAACCTATCATTAATGACCTCATGTGCAACAGGTGCAGTTGATTGGAGTCTTGATAAAAAGTCGGCTACAACATTAGCTCTTCCTGGTTTGTCAATAATTGTAATGTCAAATTATTATAACAACAAGAGCCATTGTGCCAATCTACCAGAAATGGCAGGTTTTTTCATCAGATACTTGATTGCTGCATGGTCAGTATGGACAAATATCTGATAACTTGTGACATAATGCCTAAATTTATTTAAAGCATACACTACTGCAAGCAATTCCTTTTCTGTAATAGTATAGTTGAGCTCAGGACCTTGAAAGTTCTTGCTGATAAAGTAGATAGCACGCTCAATTGAATTTTCTTTTTGACTCATAACTAATCCTATGCCAAAATCAGATGCATCAGCATGTATGTGAAAAGGAAAATTCCATTTTGGACCTTGAAGAATAGGGGCTTTAGCAAGCAAGTCCTTTAGTTGGAGGAAAGATTTTTCACAGGCCTTCGTCCACTCAAATTGAGAATTCTTAGTTAACAAGGAATAAAGTGGGCTGACAATTTTACTGAAATCTTTTATAAACCTCCTATAATACCCTACATGGCCAAAGAAACTTTGGACATCTTTTTGTTTTACAGGAGTTTGTAAATTCTGAATTACTTCAATTTTAGCAGGGTCAACCTGAATTCCATTTTTTTAAATATGATGACCTAGAACAATACCTTCTTCCATCATTAGAAAACACTTTTCACTGTTTAGAGACAAATTTTGCTCTGTGCACCTTGTCAATACCTTTTCTAAATTCACCAATGCTTCTTCAAATGTGACTCCATAGGTAGTGAAATCATTCAAATAAATCTCCATACATTCATGAGATATATCAGCAAAGATACTAATTACTGCTCTCTGAAATGTTGTTGGCGCATTGCATAGACCAAAACGCAAGACTGAATAAGCAAATGTTTCCCATGGATAGGTAAAAGTAGTCTTATCTTGATCCTCAGGGGCAATTTTTATCTAATTGTATCCACTGTAACCATCCAAAAAGGAAAAATATCTTTTGCCAGACAGTGAGTCTAGTACTTGGTCTACAAAAGGTAGTGGAAAGTGATCTTTTTTAGTGGTATTGTTCAATTCTCTGTAATCTACACACACTCTTCATTTTCCTCCTTTCTTGGGGACAATGACTAGTGGAGAAACCCATTGACTGTCAGAGATTGAGTATATAAAACCAGCATCAAGCAACTTTTGAAGTTTATTTTTCACTATTTCTCTAAGTGCTGGATTTACTCTTCTTTGAGGTTGTTTAACTAGTGAGCAATCTTCGTTGATATATATCTTATGAGTACAAACTTGAGGATCTATTCCTTGCATATCCCCATATTCCCATGCAAAATCTTTATGATGTTCTTGTAGCGTTTTTAATAAGTCATCATGTTGAGATTGTGATAGCTTGCTATTCACATTCAAACAATGACCTGGAGACAATTCTATCTGCTTCGTGAGATTATTCATAAAATCTATAGGTGATGTTTGTACCTCTTGTTGAAGCAAATTATGAAAAATCGCTGGAAATTTAGGCAGTGAACTCTCAGAATCTGGTTGCTGCAGGAAACATTGAAGAAGGCTGCCACTTGGATCAGATGAACCACCCGTATCAGGGTTAAATTATAAAATTTGAAAAAGCAAAGCATCTTCACTCTGAAGTTGTGAGAATGGATCATTTTGAAGCATCATTAATTGAGCCAAAGAATTGGCTTCTTTAGTTTCTTCCCCCACATCTGGCCAAACAGGTTGGGACAAATTTGGTTGAGGTATAGCAGGTGGATACAAGGCCAATTTCTTTGTGGACTGACCATCAGAAATGGT
Organism: Sequoia sempervirens; assembly: GCA_007258455.2. Taxonomy (NCBI): domain Eukaryota; kingdom Viridiplantae; phylum Streptophyta; class Pinopsida; order Cupressales; family Cupressaceae; genus Sequoia; species Sequoia sempervirens. The sequence continues at coordinate 156,166,194 of VDFB02105785.1, read as the reverse complement.
CATATCTCCAGAACAACATCCTATAAAAGCATCAGCAGTTGCTAACCATGTTCTACCAAGGATAACTAGATACCCTCCTAAAGTTTTCTTAACTGATAATATTGTAAAATCAGTAGGATACTCCCAAGATTCAAGAGTGACAATGATAAATTCCACCATCCCATCAGGTTTAACTGTGGAGCTGTCTACAAGCCGCAGAACTATTGGTGTAGACCTAATATTTGGAATATTCAAGGAGTCCATAGTATGCTTTGTCATGACATTAATGGCAGCACCTAAATCAATCAAAACATTTTTTACAACTTGGCCATTTATATGTATCTAGACTACAGGACTTCCAGGGTCAACATACTTTGGAATGACTACATTTCCCAACATTATATCAGCCAATTTCCCTAAAACATGAATTGTTTGGGGATCCTTTTTCTTCCATCCAGACTTCTTCAAACAGGCTTCTTTAATAACTTTTCCAAAAAAGGGAACATCTTTAATAGCCTGAAATAAGGGGATTTGAATTTGTATATTCTTGAGCTGATCCAGAATGTCAAAAGTGGGCTCTTCCATAGATTTAGATTCAGTGCTTTGCAACCTCTGAGGAAAAGGTGGTTTGTATTCACTCTGCAAAATAGGTTCCGTAGAAACTATATTGGTTATAGGCATATGCTCAGTAGGATCAGCAAGTGCAGTAGATTCTTTGAGGGGAAAATCTGGTATTTCCGTAATCAGAGGTGGTTTAGGAGCAGGTAAAGTAGTTCCAGACCTCAAATAGATGTTATTAACATTTAAGGCATAAGCTTGATATTGGTTTTCTTCTGCAAGATATGTAGGCTGCTGTGGCTATTGTTGTTGCTTATTATTAGGATTTGGCAAGGGCTTGGCAGGCATAGGAATTTGCTTTGGAGGGCCAAGATTTGTGGTAGTTGTTGCAAGAGGTGGCATGAGGGCCTGAGGTTGTCGCTGTGGAAGCTGCAGGAATCTAGAGGATTGGTTTTGCCATTGCTGAGGACCTCTCCATTGAGAATTTTGTTGCCAATTTTCTGAAGGTGGGGTCCATTGCCCTTGTGGCTGCTGCCAACCTCCTTGAGGAGATTGCCATTGTTGGTTCTAATAATTAGGCCAACTTAATTGAGGTGGATTCCAAGGTGGTGGTGATCTATATGCATGTTGCCATTGGTTATTATAGCCAGAATAAGGATTACCAAAAGTTAAAGGGTCTTGAGGCATACCTTGTCTTTGGGCCCATGGTCTGCTTTGTGCAACAAAGAACACTTGATCATCATCACCTTCTACTGGCTTGAAGTCAGTAGGTAGTTTCCTAGCATCCAAATTAGCCACCATCTTGCATCTGCAGTCACGCTTCTTCTGTTTTCATTATGGACAAAACTCAGCCAAAACTACCTCAGCTTCCGCATGTTTCTTCTGAGCCTGCATAGTATCCAGTTGTGTAGCCATATTATTAATGATATCTTGCTTGAAATCAGACAGCAAATTTGTTATCTCCATCCGAGAAACTCCACTAGAAGAAGACTTCCCCACTATAGCATGATGACCTCGACCTTTCTTAACTATTGCTCGAGAATAGTTAAGACATATTTTCTTTATATCATCCCAAGGCAGTTGGGTTATATCACCTCCTCCCATCAGGTCCAGGGCGTCTATAGAGGCATCACTGATTCCCCTTAGAAAGAGTAGTTTCTGTGAGTCCCCGTTAAGAGTATGGTTTGAGTTCCTTTTTAGTGAAAACAAAAACCTAGAAATGTAATCTTCCAAACTTTCATCCTCCTTCTGCTGAATTTAGAATATGTCGTCACCCTTGCTGGCACTCTTACAATATTCGTTATACTTTTCAAAGAATTTCGTCTGCATAGCTGCCCAACTATCTACAACGCCTCTTCCCAGACTCATGAACCACTTGAGAGCTCCTTCCTTCAAGGTTGAAGGAAATAACTTCAGTTTATGAGCATCTGTGTTGTAGTCATAACTGCAACAGAGGACATCAAATTCAAACAAAAAAGTTTCTGGGTCCTCCGTAACCTAGCCATAAAACTTTGGAAGCAAGGAAGAGGGAATGTTTTTAAGATTGTCGGTATCTTGTTGGGGAACAATGGGAAACTCAAATGGAGGAGGTGGATTATTAGGTGGATTATTTGCCATGTTTGGTTGCTAGAATAATAGAGCGAATGGATTTTCCTTAGGTTCGTTGTCAGCTGGGTCAAATGGTAGTTCAATAAACAGATTTTTAGGGAGGAATCTTCCCAGTGCGTATCTTCTTCTTCTATGCATGCAATACGGTGAGTGGTGGCTTGAAAGATTTTGAAATTTTTTGACTAACAAACTAAACTAATGCAAAAAATGACCTCTGAAAAATTCCTAGCTAGACGCCATCCCTGACAACGGCGCCAAAAATGGCTACACCCACAAAAGGACATAAAAATCATAGTAAAACATTTCCTCAGAATTGGACATTCCAACAGGTGACTTATATCTCTCTATGGACGTTCATTTACTTATCAATCTATTGGATGTATACTTTAAATGGCGCGGCAAAATATATGCACTAAGAACTAGTTTTGGTCAAATCTTAACAGAAATAAATACTGGAAAGGAATTCTATCCACACTACAAGAAGGTAATGCAAAGTTCTTCAACTCAACTATGCTTTGATTAAAACATAAACTATGACAGCTACGACTAAAGCACAAACCATGAACTGACCTTATGCTGTAAGAACAGGCACAGGGATGGATTCTCTATGCTGCAGGAGCAGTACAAGACTGAGTTTGCATAAAAACTTTAAAGATGAAAGCTAACTGAAGATCAACAGAAAAGAACAACTAACTAGCTAGCTACATATACTTACTAAGTGGGCCCCCTTAGCAAGCATCTAACGATTACACAGATGCTAAACTCAGAACTTCATCGAACTTTATTCATGAAAACAAAATGGTATACATTGCTTTATTGATGTGGAAACTAACAACAAACTCTGTCTCTGATCATCCAGATTCTATTTTTCATTATCATACTGATTCTTACATAATATCTGTTATTACTATACTTCTATCTTTTTCTAACTATCATCTCCCTTGTCTCTCTCACGCAGGAGGAGAACTTTATTTAAAAATAGGGGAGCAACTAAATAACTAACCCAATCAAAGAAAGACGTGGAAGTAAAGTATATCTCCAAATCAAGGATCAAACTTCATAATGAATTTATGCGTTCATCCCAATTCAGAGAGAATCTAGTGCTCCACTCTTTCTAGATTGACTTTCATTAAAATTATTTCCCATGGTTTCGGTCAAAGAGTCTTCTCCGGAGCTTCCTCGAAGTCGTACAGGAAATGGACTTTACTGCAAGGCCGAGATCGGCTGTGCTTGACTCGATCATTCTTCAACAACCTGCGAAACAAAAGGTACATATGCGAAAGAAAAGACATATGGCACATACACGATATCTATTCATTAATCACACATTTTAAATCTACTTCATCATTCAAAAGTTGTATACAATATACCAGTCATTTTAGGGAGTCAATGGGGCAATAAATGCAATCAAGTCAACACAATGAGCTACAGGAATATGAAAGTATCTTGCTATAGGATATCCCAATAAAAGGTTTCAACAAAAGTAAACAACAAAAGTAAAGGCATTAAAAGTTTATCATAACATCCAAATTATGAGCATATTTTAAGCTCATCACTGCCCCCTACTTAGCCAAATGCTGGTCCCCTAGCATTAACTTTTCTGGTGGTTTCTATGAAGTCAGTGGTTGCTACATGACTCAGAGATGGATTTCCAAACCTGTAATAAAATCCTCTAAAATCCGGGCACCTTTCATACCTTCGGTCTTCTAATTCATTGTTAAGATTTGTAGCCTAGTGAGGATAAGGGGGCCACATTAGCATAGGGGGTCTGAATGTCAGTGGCAGCCATAGTCCAAATCTTGTTTGAAGTCCCAATTGAATATATCTGTTGGTTCGTTTAAGAGCTGCTATGAAATTTATGGGACCATGTGGTTCAGACTTCCTTAACCCAACAGTTAATCTCTCCTATCTTTTCTCACTTCTGGTATATGCTAGTCTCTAAAACAAATATTGTTGTGCCTGGAATTCATCATATACTTGTTTCCTGATATCAAATATCTTCTCTCTGGCTGTAACATTATTAATGCCATATGTAAGAGCAAACCAATTTTTCAACATTGCATGGGGGTTTGAACTTTGAGAGCATAACAGAACAGGCTCAATTTTTTCAGCTTCCTCATATGTTTCCCACTGCCTTCCATAATTCGCCTCATTTTCTGCCCATGACATAAATGCTCTCAAATGAATATAACAAATATATAAAAGAGGATTCCATTCTGTTTCAAATGGTATTAAAAAGCCATGCAAATAGAATTCACATAGAGAATTCCTTAACCAGTTAGGGGCTGCCTGGTATGCTTCATAAAATTCTTTGGCAGAATGAATTATAGGATCTTGGTTTCTAGAAATTCTTATCAATTGAAACCATAAAAATTGTTCTTTAAGGCACAGAGCATAAACTCTGGGTGGTGGTCTACATTCCATAATCTGACCAGTTACTTTTAACATTTCATCCATTTTTTCTTTCAACTCAGCAATTTCTTATTTCTGACTTTCAATTTCCTTTTTCAATTTCTTCTTTCCCACTTTCCATAGACTTTGTTGCATATCAGTCCAGGCTATGTGTTAGAAAGTCAAGGTTTGCAATGTAACTGCTTCCCAATTAGCTTTAACATATTCCAGAAACTCAATTAAAAATGTCCTCCTATACACAACAATGGCTTTACAAATTGCAGGGTGAAATACAACTTCACTAGGCACATTCAATTATTCAATCTGTTCTTGCTCTTGCTGCAAGATAAATTTTTCTTGTTGCTGCGGTGGAGAAGTTTGTGCTTCCTCCAAAAATTGCATAGCACCAGCAGCCAAATCATCAAGATTTGGTAACCCTTGCTCATTATGCCTTGTTTCTTTTGCTTCAATTTGTTCCCCTTCAGGAATGAATGAACTCTGAGCAACATCCTTAGACACATTCTGTGAAACATTAAATTCAGACTCAACAGACCCTTCTGAAATCACAATAACCTCCGGTTGAGGTGAAGCAGGGGAGGTCTTAGATTGTTTCCTTGTGGAAACCCTTCTTGGCACTGGTGCGGCTGCAGGAGAAGGTCTGGTAGCTTTCCTCTTTTTTATTTGTTCAGAGGGCTCTGCCCTACCAGAGGATGACGGTGAACTAGTAATAGCAATAGGTGTTGCTGTAGGAAAAACGACTGGAGGGGAAGGTGCTGCAAGAGAGGAGCATTGCCTTTTTCTGAGAATGAGGGTCAGATTCAGGGGACCCTTCCACCTTTGTTTTACCCTTCTCTCTCCTAGCGGCAGACCTATTTTGTACCCTAGTAGAGGATTCAGGTGCGAAAGCTGCAGGACCAGGTGCTACAGGAGTAGATGACCCTTGCCCTGTTCTACTGGTAGATGCAATTTCTTTCTTCTTTCTTTGAGGCCATGGAGTAAGTACCCTAGGGGGTTGTAGAATTTGCAAACTCTTTTGGGCAAAAAATTGTTGCCACGAGAGAGGTGAGACATCCCTTAAAGAGCACTCAATCAGTAATTTAATAATGCCATGATGAGTGACAGAATTGTCTTTCCCTTGTTGAGTTACGTGGGCACTTTGTTCTAAAAATTTTGACAATAAATTCAGAACATTTACAACTAACCCATGCCTCATATGGGTTAATAATTTAAAATGATGAGAATGTAAGTAGGAGAAACGGCCTTCACAGGTTAAATACCTGATTATATAAGCGACATACTCTAAATAAGGAGGAGGAAACGATACGCGCTTGCATCCTTGCTTGGAGACTTCCAGAGGTCCATCAACAGGCATTGAAAACTCAGCCCTTGCAGCTACAGCGTCTGAAGAAAAGTTTTCTCCAATGACTGGAAGCCCGGTTACTTCAACAATTCTGTCTTTAGTTGCAACAACCGTTATACCCCATACAATAACTTCCCCTTCAGAGAGTGTTCTCAAAAATTCTCCAGCAGCCTCCTCATCAAAATCATATAAACTCAAAAAATAATTTAACCATCCACAGAGGCTGAATGCTTGGACAGTTTGCGGATTTTGCAATAACAATTCATGAGCTACAGGCTCATGTTGCACCAACTGACCTCCCATATTTGCAATTTTTTTCTTAGCTGAACTCAATCCCTTGCTGAAGAGTCAAATTCTTTGTTTCCCTTTCTGTTATGGTTTTTCTTCTGTCGTGTCGTCACATTTCTTTCCTTTTTCCAAAAATGAATATTTTAAACAAGTAGTCTTAATCGTAGTTTATAAGAAAAACATGCAATAAAGAAGGACATGCGATCACATTTGGAAAGTACTAGCAAAGTATTAAAGAAAGGTAATTTATGCAGTTATGGCAGCAGCGAAAAGATAGGTTTTAAAAGATGGATTACCCCGCCCCCTACTTACAGTATGACATGTGTCCGCACATGTACTAAAGAACAAGTAGATATTCGGATAATAATGACCGGTACATACATAGCAGTAAATGAATGGAATGAAATAAATCAAATATGCGATAAGAAAAGATATGGCGTACCTTGATAATTGCACGTACGTTTGAAGAAAGATGACGACATCTGCATGAATTGACAAGTGGGAAAGATATCTTAATTAAGGTTGATGCAGATGGATAAAGTGAATGGGTGACGTGGGCGGATGAGTTGAACAGATGGAATGGATGGATGGGATGGATGGATGGAAGATAAAGAAGTGAGATGGAGGCGATAAATGAAAATGGAGAAAAAGGGGTTTTTGTTTTAAAAAGAAAACCTTTATTATGGGCTTGCTTTCTTTTGAACATTACGGTAACGTTGCAGGAGAAAGGCTAAAGCCTTCAGCTGGAGGAAGAGTAGTGGGAGGAACCTGAACGAACTGCTGCATGAATTCTTCCTTTGAGACTGGTTTATGGTACAACCGAAGTCAGTGGCCATTAACTAGCAATTTGAAACAGACTGGATCAATTGTTACTAGCTGTACAGCTCCATTGTCGAACACATTTTCAACTTCATAGGGGCCAAGTCAGCATGTTGTGAGCTTACCCTGGTTTTCTTGATATCTGTAATCATATAATAGAGCCCAATCTCTTGCAGAAATTTTTTTGGTTTTGATGTGTTGATCATGCCATTTCTTCCTTTGCTGTTAGATTACTTTTGTGTTGTGCAGGGCGGCTTTTCTCATTTCGTCCAAAGCATTTAGCTGCAGGAGACGGTCCTTCTGTGCTGCAGATATTTTCATATTGAGTTCAAGAGCTGTCCTCAAAGTTTTGTGCTCAAATTCAATGGGCAGCATGGTTGTTTTCCCATAAAGCAGCTCAAAAGGTGTAAACCCAGTTGTTGTCTTCCATGTAGTTCTGTAGGCCCAAACTGCTTCAGTAAGTCTATTGCTCCAATATTTTCTATGAATCTGCATTGTTTTTGTGATGATCGCCTCAATTTCCCTGTTTGTTACCTCCGCCTGACCATTAGCTTGAGGATGATAGGGGCTGGACTTCCTATGTTTGATTTTATAGTCATTCATTAGTGCAGTGATCAGATTCGATGTGAATTGAGCTCCTTGATTAGTTACAAGCTCTATGGGGACTCCAAATCTAGTGAAAATTTGTTCATACAGAAAGTCAGCAACTTTGTTATCCCAAGCATGAGTCATAGCTTTTACCTCGACCCATTTTGTGACATAGTCCATGCAAACTAGAATGTATGACTTACCATTTGATGGTGGATCAATTGGTCCCACAAAATCCATTCCCCATGTATCAAAAGGGGTGACTATGACCTGCGGATATAGTGGCATTTCATCTGACTTATTTGGTCTTCCCATACGCTGGCATCTGTCATACTTCCTTGTATAGGCCACAGCGTCCTTGTGTAGTGTTGGTCAGTAATACCCTGTTGTAAGAACCTTCATTACTGTTCTTTTTGCTGCAAAATGTCCCCCACATGGTTCATCATGGCAAGCATGCAAGATATCATGAGTTTCATCTTCTCTTACACATTTCTCATTACTTGATCAGGTCCAGTATAGAACAGAAAATTTGCAATCCATGAAAAATTAAAACTTTTCTCTATTAACTTCTTTTTCTTTGGGGAAAAGTGAGCTGGTATTCTATTTGCTGCTAGATAATTGGCAATGTCTGTATACCATGGAGTATGTGCAACAATTGAAAACAAGTGTTCATCAGGAAACCTATCATCAATGACCTCATGTGCAACTGGTGCAGCTGATTGGAGTCTTGATAAAAGGTCGGCTACAACATTAGCTCTTCCTGGTTTGTCAATAATTGTAATGTCAAATTTTTGTAACAACAGGAGCCATCGTGCCAATCTACCAAAAATGGCAAGTTTGTTCATCAGATACTTGATTGCTGCATGGTCAGTATGGATGAATATCTGATAACTTGTGACATAATGCCTAAATTTATTTAAAACATACACTACTACAACCAATTCCTTTTCTGTAATAGTATAGTTGAGCTCAGGACCTTGAAGGTTCTTGCTGATAAAGTATATAGCATGCTTAATTGAATTTTTCTTTTGACTCAGAACTACTCGTATGCCAAAATCAGATGCATCAGCATGTATGTGGAAAAGCAAATTCCATTTTGGACCTTGAAGAACAGGAGCTTTAGTAAGCAAGTCCTTTAGTTGTAGGAAGGATTTCTCACAGGCCTCCATCCACTCAAATTGAGAATCCTTAGTTAACAAGGCATAAAGTGGGCTAGAAATTTTACTGAAATCTTTTATAAACCTCCTATAATACCCTGCATGGCCAAGGAAACTTCTGACATCTTTTTGTTTTGTAAGAGTTTGTAAATTCTGAATTACTTCAATTTTAGCAGGGTCAACCTGAATTCTATTTTTTGAAATATGATGACCTAGAACAATACCTTCTTCCATCAGTAGAAAACACTTTTAACTGTTTAGAGACAAATTTTTCTCTCTGCACCTTGTCAATACCTTTTCTAAATTCACCAGTGCTTCTTCAAATGTGACTCCATAGGTAGTGAAATCATCCATATAAATCTCCATACATTCATGAAATATATCAGCAAAGATACTAATTACTGCTCTCTGAAATGTTGCTGGCACATTGTATAGACCAAAAGGTATGACTGAATAAGCAAATGTTTCCCATGGATAGGTAAAAGTGGTCTTATCTTGATCCTCAGGGGCAATTTTTATCTAATTGTATCCACTGTAACCATCCAAAAAGGAAAAATATCTTTTGCCAGACAGTGATTCTAGTACTTAGTCTACAAAAGGTAGTGGAAAGTGATCTTTTTTAGTGGCATTGTTCAATTCTCTGTAATCTACACACACTCTCCATTTTCATCCTTTCTTGGGGACAATGACTAGTGGAGAAACCCATTGATTGTCAGAGATTGGGTATATAAAACTAGCATCAAGCAACTTTTGAAGTTCATTTCTCACTATTTCTCTAAGTGTTGGATTTACTCTTCTTTGAGATTGTCTAACTGGTGAGCAATCTTCTTTGATATATATCCTATGAGTACAAACTCGAGGATCTATTACTTGCATATCCCTATATTCCCATGCAAAATCTTTATGTTTTTCTTGTAGCGTTTTTAATAAGTCATCATGTTGAGATTGTGACAGCTTGCTATTCACATTCAAACAATGATCTGGAGACAATTCTATTTGCTTCGTGAAATTACTCATAGAATCTATAAGCGATGTTTGTACCTCTTGTGGAAGAAAATTATGAAAAATCATTGGAAATTTAGGCTGTGAACTATCAGAATCTAGTTGCTGTAGGAAACATTGAAGATGGCTGCCACTTGGATCAGATGAACCACCCGTATCAGGGTTAAATTGCAAAATTTGAAAAAGCAAAGCATCTTCACTCTAAAGTTGTGAGAATGGATCATTTTGAAGCATCATTAATTGAGCCAAAGAATTGGCTTCTTTAGTTTCTTCCCCCACATCTGGCCAAACAGGTTGGAACAAATCTGGTTGAGGTCTAGCAGGTGGATACAAGGCCAATTTCTTTGTGGACTGACCATTAGAAATGGTAATATCTCCAGAATGGCATCCTATAAAAGCATCAGCAGTTGCTAACCATGGTCTACCAAGGATAACTGGATACCCTCCTAAAGTTTCTATAACTGATAATATTGTAAAATCAGCAGGATACTCCCAAGATTCAAGAGTGACAATGACATCTTCCACCATCCCATCAGGTTTAACTGTGGAGCTGTCTGCAAGCTGTAGAACTGTTGGTGTAGACCCAATATTTGGATTATTCAAGGAGTCCATAGTATGCTTTGTCATGACATTAATGGCAACACCTAAATCAATCAAAATATTTTTTACAACTTGGCCATTTATATGTATCTGCACTACAACACTTCTAGGGTCAACATACTTTGGAATGACTACATTTCCCTCCATTATATCAGCCAATTTCCCTAAAACATGAATTGTTTGGGGATCTTTTTTCTTCCGTCCACGCTTCTTCAAACAGACTTCTTTAATAGCTTTTCTAAAAATGGGAACATCTTTAATAGCCTGAAATAAGGGGATTTGAATTTGTACATTCTTGAGCTGATCTAGAATGTCAAAAGTGGGCTCTTCCATAGATTTAGATTCAGTGCTTTGCAACCTCTAAGGAAAAGGTGGTTTGTCTTCACTTTGCAAAACAGGTTCCGTAGAAACTGTATTGGTTATAAGCATATGCTTAGTAGGATCAGTAGGTGTAGTAGATTCTTCAAGGGGAAAATCTAGTATTTCAGTAATCAGAGGTGGTTTAGGAGCAGGTAAAGTAGTTTCAGACCTCAAATGGATGCCATTAAAATTTTGAGGCATAAGCTTGATATTGGTTTGCTTCGGCAAGATACGTAGGTTGCTGTGGCTATTGTTGTTGCTTATTATTAGGATTTGGCAAGGGCTGGGTAGGCATAGGCATTTGCTTTGGAGGGCCAGGATTTGTGGTAGTTGCTGCAGGAGGTGGCATGAGGGCCTGAGGTTGTGGCTATGGAAGCTGTAGGAATCCAGAGGATTTGTTTTTCCATTGCTGAGGACCTCTCCATTGAGAATTTTGCTGCCAATTTCCTGAAGGTGGGGTCCATTGCCCTTGTGGCTGCTACCAACCTCCTTGAGGAGATTGCCATTGTTGGTTCTGATAATTAGGCCAACTTGATTGAGGTGGATTCCAGGGTGGTGGTGATCCATATGCATGTTGCCATTGGTTATTATAGCCAGAATAAGGATTACCAAAATTTAAAGGGTCTTGAGGCATACCTTGTCTTTGGGCCCATGGTCTCCTTTGTACAACAAAGAAAACTTGATCATCATCACCTTCTACTGGCTTGAAGTCAGTAGCTAGTTGCCTAGTGTCCAAATTAGCCACCATCTTGCATCTGCAGTCACGCTTCTTCTGTCTGCAGTATAGATAAAACTCGGCCAAAACTACCTCAGCTTCCGCATGTTTCTTCCGAGTCTACATAGTGTCCAGTTGTGTAGCCATATTATTAATGATATCCTGCTTGAAAACAGACAGCAAATTTGTTATCTCCATCAAAGAAACTCCACCAGAAGAAGACTTCCCCACTATAGCATGATGACCTAGACCTTTCTTAACTATTGCTCGAGAATAGTTAAGACATATTTTTTTTATATCATCCCAAGACAGTTGTGTTATATTACATCCTCCCATCAGGTCCAGGGTGTCTATACAGGCATCACTGATTCCCCTTAGAAAGAGTAGTTTCTGTGAATCCTTGTTAAGAGTATGGTTTGAGTTCCTTTTTAGTGAAAACAAAAACCTGGAAATGTAATCTTTCAAACTTTCATCCTCCTTCTGCTGAATTCGGAATATGTCATCACCCTTGCTGGCACTCTTACAATATTCCTTATACTTTTCAAGGAATTTCATCTGCATAGCTGCCCAACTATCTACAACGCCTCTTCCCAGACTCATGAACCACCTAAGAGCTCCTTCCTTTAAGGTTGAAGGAAATAACTTCAGTTTATGAGCATCTGTGTTGTAGTCATAACTACGACAGAGGACATTAAATTCAAACAGAAAAGTTTATGGGTCCTCCATAACCCAGCCATAAAACTTTGGAAGCAAGGAAGAGGGAATGTTTTTAAGATTTTCGGTATCTTGTTGGGGAACAATGGGAAACTCAAATGGAGGAGGTGGATTATTAGGTCGATTATTTGCCATGTTTGGTTGCTAGAATAACAGAGTGAATGGATTTTCCTAAGGTTCGTTGTCAGTTGGGTCAAATGGTAGTTCAATAAATAGATTTTCAGGGAGGAATATTCCCAGTGCATCTCTTCTTCTTCTATGCATGCAATACGGTGAGTGGTGGCTTGAAATATTTTGAAATTTTTTGACTAACAAACTAAACTAATGCAAAAAATGACCTCTAAAAAATTCCTAGCTAGACGCCATCCCCGACAACGGCGCCAAAAATGGCTACACCCACAAAAGGATATAAAAATCATAGTAAAACCTTTCCTGGGAATTGGACATTCCAACATCTGACTTATATCTCTCTATGGACGTTCATTTACTTGTCAAACCAGGGGATGTATACTTTAAATGGCCCGGCAAAATATATGCACTAAGAACTAGTTTTGGTCAAATCTTAGCAGAAATAAATACTGGAAAGGAATTCTATCCACACTACAAGAAGGTAGTGCAAAGTTCTTCAAATCAACTATGCTTTGATTAAAACAGAAACCATGACAGCTACGACTAAAGCACAAACCATGAACTGGCCTTATACTGTAGGAACAGGCACAGGGATGGATTCTCTATGCTACAGGAGCAGCACAAGACTGAGTTTGCATAAAAACTTCAAAGATGAAAGCTAACTGAAGATCACCAGAAAAGAACAACTAACTAGCTAGCTATAGATACTTACTAAGTGGGCCCCCTTAGCAAGCATCTAACGATTACACAGATGCTAAACTCAGAACTTCATCGAACTTTATTCATGAAAACATAATGGTATACATTGCTTTATTGATGTGGAAACTAACAACAAACTCTGTCTCTGATCATCTAGATTCTGTTTTTCATTATCATACTGATTCTTACATGATATCTGTTATCACTATACTTCTATCTTTTTCTAACTATCATCTCCCTTGTCTCTCTCACGCGGGAGGAGAACTTTATTTAAAAACAAGGGAGCAACTAACTAACTAACCCAATCAAAGAAAGACGTGGAAGTAAAGTATATCCCCGAATCGAGGATCAAACTTCATAATGAATTTATGTGTTCATCCCAATTCAGAGAGAATCTAGCGCTCCACTCTTTCTAGATTGACTATCATTAAAATTCTTTCCCATGGTTTCGGTCAAAGAGTCTTCTCCGGAGCTTCCTCAAAGTCATGAAGGAAATTGACTTTACTACAAGGCGGAGATTGGTTGTGCTTGACTCGATCATTCTTCAACAACCTAAAGGTACAGATGCGAAAGAAAAGGTGTATGGCACATACACAATATCTATTTATTAATCACACATTTTAAATCTACTTCATCATTGAAAAGCTATATACGATATACCAGTCATTTTAGGGAGTCAATGGGGCAATAAATGCAATCAAGTCAACACAATGTGTTGCAGGAATATGAAAGTATCTTGCTACAAGATATCCCAATAAAAGGTTTCAACAAAGTTTAAACAGCCATGAAATAACAAAAGCAAAGGCATTAAAAGTTTATCATAACATCCAAATTATGAGCATATTTTAAGCTCATCAGGATCATCATGGAAAAAATAGGCCCTTAAGTGGCAAAAAATTTAGAAAAATCAGAGTTAGGCAACTTGGCATAAAAATTTGAATAAATTATCTATATTATTTTAAAAATATCTAAGAATAGAATTTGTAGCAAATTGAATTCAGTTTCTAAACTACAAGGTTTATTTTAAAAAAAATCTATTTGGTGAAAATTTTAAATTTCAATGCAGTAGTACTTAAATTTCAAGGGAAATATAAGAAGTAGGTGTCTGTCTGACCACCCTAACCATAATCAAATGATGATATTTTTTTATAATATTTTAGATATAAGTGTTGGAAACACAAGGGCAGAAAACTGAGAGGGGGGTTGAATCAATTGTCACATAAATTAGACTTATTAAACTTATTCTTAGATTTGATATATAAAGACGAAAGCATAAACCATCAGCACATCAGAAACACACAAAACACGAAGATTGTTTTATGTGGAAACCCTGTTAGGGGAAAAACCATGGTGGAGGTTAATCCACAAGATTATACTCTATTAAAAGTATAAAAGAATTGCAAATTGGAATGCACATGCATTGAAGCACACTACCTAGAGCTCACTATTCAAATACAAAAGGCTTACTACCAAAAGGAAGACTCGCTTTTTACAAAAACATTTGGATTACATCTAGAAGATTTTGAACTGAGAAAATAACATCTTCTAATGCCTGATTACAATTCTGGTTAAGCACATAAACACTTTCTTCTGGTCACTCTTCTTCACACTTTACTTTTCCTTTGAAAGATTAGAACATTATTCACACACAACACTCACACACCACTCACTTCAAATGGTATAAACAATCAATCATATATATTTGCAACTAAGGATTACATCAACTGCATGTCGACCCAACAAAATATAAAATGTGTACAAACTGTTGGCCCAAATAAATAAACAATTATCAATGTGCACGAAACAATGTCAGCCAAAACATAGTAAGGACCCAAAAAAACATCCTCATATTTGGAACACCTTCAAAAATCATGCCTCGAAGATCCGCAAGATGCTACAATCACCCTGTTGGCCATGATCATGAAAAACATGAACTCAGAAAGGAAAATCACCAATTGTGAGCACAATGATCAATACAGACCAACAACATAGATAGAGCATGATCTAGAAACATCCACAAGCATCATGAATCACTACAGAAGCATCCACAATAACTCAAATTACTATCATCACCTTATCTTCTTTCAGGAACACCAATTGAAATAACATAACAAGTGTTAGAACATAGATACTCATAACTTGATCAAATCTTCATGTGAACCTCTAAAATTTCATGTGCATATACTAGACATACTTGTCAACAAATCCTTTAATCCACAACCTCTTATCATCAATATATTGAGCTAGCCACCATACTGAACTTCACTACACCACCAACAAATTGTAACTTATTTTATTACAATTTTCTCAATATCCTCAGCATATACAACCTTAAAGACATTAATGCCAATAGTATTGACATCAATGAAAACCACATATCATAAATATCCAACAATTTCCCCTTTTGGAATTGATAGCAACAAATTATGTGAAAAAAAACACCATCAACGCATCTTTCTCTTTAGCACTTTGCCCCCCTTAGATTTTGACTCTTTTTGCTTAACTCTTTCACAGTTTTTCACATGAATCTCCTCCCTCTTTGACATCAATGAAAAAGATAGACATTATCTTTCTCCACACAGGGTTTGAACCACATTTTTGAACATCTGACTACTTCCCCTAAGTAGCAACCACCACAACATCAATCCAAATCACAAGATATGACTATGAAATGCATAGATTGATGCAAGTCAATGCATCTTAGTTCTGATTAGTTGGGGTAATCACCCCTAGCTTCCCTCTAAGATACTAAAAAGTATCCTTAGGAAAGGGCTTGGTAAAGATATCTACAATCTATTCCTTAGTGGGAACATAATCCAATCTGACTTCCTTTTCACTCACCTTCTCTCTCAAAAAGTGAAAGTTGATAGATATATGCTTGGTTTTTTAATGCAACACCAGATTCTTAGAAATGCTAATTGCACTTGAATTATCACATAATATAGCAATAGGTTCATCATACACAACTCTGATATCACTTAACATCTACTTCATCCACAACGCTTGAGTACAATTATTAGCAACAACAATGTATTTTTCCTCTGTAGTAGATAAATAAATGGCATTCCGCTTCTTACTTAACCATGGAATCAACTTATTTCCCAAGAAAATGCACCACCACTAGTACTATTTATGTCATTCACATCTCCTTCCCAATTAACATCAGTAAAAACAATCAAAGTAAAGTCATCTTCTCTAGGATACCATAGGCCAAAATCAAGTATCCCCTTCAAGTACCTAAAAATATTCTTTACAACTGTCAAATGAAATTCCTTAGGATCAGTTTGAAATCTTGCAACAATGCATACAACATTCATGATATCAGGTCTAGTTTGAGTCAAATAGAGCAATCCACCAATCATGGATTTTTCTCTAGTCTAATTTGTTTTAGGAGAACCATCATCTTGTGTTAACTTACATCCGGTCACCCTAGGTGTACCAACTGGCTTTGAATCTTCCATACCAAACTTTTTTAGCAATTCTTTCACATACTTGGATTAAGATATAAGAATTCCACTATTTAGCTGAGTAATTTGCAATCCCTTAAATAATTTCATTTCTCCAATCATAGAAATATCAAACTCACTCTGCATCTCATCAGCAAACTTCATGCACAAACTATCATCTCCTCCAAAAATGATATCATCAACAAAGACTTCAACAATCAAATCTTTATCATGATCAATCTTGAAATACAAATTACTATCAGTAGTACCTTTATTGAATCCAAGCTTCAACAAATACTTTTCCAATCTGGCATATCATGCTCTTGGGGATTTCTTAAGTCCATACAATGCTTTCTTTAAATGACACACCATATCTCCCTGATTAGTCAATTGAAATCCATTAGGTTGCTCAATATACACTTCTTCTTCCAGTTCGCCATTTAGAAATGCTGACTTGACATCCATTTGATAAACCTTGAAGTTTTTGTAAGCAACATAGGCAAGAAATAGTCTCATAGCTTCAATCCTAGCAACATGACCAAAAGTTTCTTCAAATTCAATTCCTTCCATCTGAGAATATCCTTTACACACAAGTCTTGCTTTTTTTCTAACAACTTCACCTTTCTCATTCAGTTTTTTTACAAAAGACCTATTTAGTTCCAATTACTTTTTTGTCCTTAGGTCTAGGAACAAGAATCCATGGATCATTCTTCTCAATTTGTAGTAGTTCTTCTTTCATTGCTTCCACCCAATGTTAATCTTTGCATGCTTCATTGATACTATTAGGCTTAGCCTTTGAGATCAAACAATATTCTTTTGCAATTCTTCTCCTAGTTTGAAAACCTTTGTTCTTATCACCAATAATTTGATCTTCTAAATGATTTAGTTTTACATACCTTGGATTCTTAAGGTGTTCTTGAACTTCAGGCTCTTGTGATCTCACTTCTGCACTTTCACAGGTTCCTTCCTCTTGATTTTACTGATTCACCAGAAAGATCTGAACTTGATTTGAAGTCTTAACTTTCTTTCCTTTATCTGAACTATCATTTTGATCATCTAAATCATATCCACAGGTTTTAGATAGTCTAATTGTGTCCTCATCAACCTTTACATTAGCACTTTCAATCACTTTCCTTAATCTCTTATTGTAGCACCCGTAGGATTTACTTTTAGTGGAATAACAAAGAAGTATTCCTTCATCACTTCTAGCATAAAATTTTTTATATCTTCATCTCTTTTGATATAGCAGTTACTCCCAAATATTTTGAAGTATCTAACAGTAGGCTTATGACCATAATATAGCTCATAAGGAGTCTTACTAGTATCACCTTTGACATGTACTTGGTTGAGAGTGTAAACGACAGTACTCGTAGCTTCTCTCTAGTAGATATGTAAAAGATTTCCTTCAAGCATCATAGTCCTAGTAGCTTCTTGAATTGTCTTGTTCTTCCTTTCCCGAACTTGATTTTGCTGAGGGGTCCATGAGGTAGATAATTATCTCCTTATCCCATGTTCTTCACAAAAAGAATTAAACTCACTGGAATTGAACTCGACACCTCTATCTGATTTCAGACATTTAATCTTTAGACCTATCTCTATCTCAACCATAGCCTTAAAAATCTTGAATTTCTCTAGAGCTTTAGATTTTTCTTTTAAGAAAGTAACCTACATCAATCTAGAATAATCATCAATAAGTAGCATGAAATACTTGTCTCCTTGTAAACTTATGACTCTAGAAGGAACACACAAGTCAATATGCACAAGCTCCAACACTTCATTTGAACAATGTTGTTTGCTTTGGAATGAAACTCTAGTTTGCTTCCCTAACTAACATTCCTTGCATATAGTATTAGTAGGTTTTATCAACTTAGGAAGATCTCTCGCTGCCTGGCTAGAACTTGTCATGATAATATTGTCAAATTTTACATGACACATTCTCCTATGTCACAACCAACTTTCATCAATTTGAGCAATCAGACAACTTTTACCAGCGACATTTAGTTGAAAGATATTAGCTTTTTCTTTGTACCAGATGCAATCACATTTTCAGAACTCCCAAATATTCTACACTTTCCATTCTTGAATTGAAGATTGTATCCCTTGTCAACCATCTATCCAACACTTAAGATATTATGCTTCAAACCTTCCACATATAGAACATCATCAATATTATTCTTATCATCAAGAGAAATGGATCCTCTGCCATGGATTACACTAGCTTTGTCATCACCAAATATTACAACACCACCATCATACTTTTCCAATTCACAAATTTACTTTTATCACATGTCATGTGATGAGAGAATCAACTGTCAATCACCCATTCATCTTTTTCTTCAACTCTAGAAGCTAGAGCTTTCTCAACATATGTGCAACTAGCAGATTCAATAGGTACTGGATCATTTTCCTTAATAGCAATAAATACCTATTCATCCACACTCAAATTCCCTTTATCAGATTCATCATCTGTCACACCTTCATCAGCAACATAATAACACTTTCTTTGGAATCTAGGCTTGTTAGGTCTTGGCTTAGGAACTCTTTCCAGAAACCTTGAGGCAAAATGACCTATGTTATTACAAGAAAAGCATTTAATAGGAAATTTTCCTTTATACATACCTTCTCCTCTGGCTTCCCTCTTGATAATAAGTGCTTCAACCTTGTCTAATTTTCTCTCTTCTTCTTCAATCTCTCTCATTTCTTCCTCATACTTGGACATTTTTTAAGAAGAACTTTCTCTCGGATTATATCTTTGCTTATCTTCTCCAGAGATAGTAGCTTTGAAAGAAGATTATATCTTAGGAAGAGAATCACCAAACTCACTTAACTCAAAAGAAGTAAGCCTACCAATCAACATGTCTCTGGTTACATTTGTCACAGTCTAGATCTCCTCAATAGCAGTAGCTTTGTGTTTGTATGCAACAGACAAGGATCTAAGCACTTTCACAACAATCTCTGATTGTTCCAATGTTCCACTAGGACATCTGATACTACACACAAGTTCATTCACTCTCTACATAAAAGAAGTGATTTTCTCATCTTCACCCATTCTCAACATTTCATATTTCCCTTTTAGGCTTTGCAACTTAGCAATCTTCACATGGGTATCACCTTCATACAAAGTTTCCAACTTTTTTCTAGACCTCATAAGCAGTCTTTAGCTCCATTACAATTTTCATCTCGGAATCAGTCAGAGCACTCAACAATGCTTCCTTAGCCCTAATATCATACTCGACTTCCTTAATCTCACTTGTAGTAGAAGTACCATTTTGTGGGATGATATACCTATTCTTTGTAATTGTCTAGTAAGGTTCACCAATGCATCTCAAATGACACTCCATTCAAGTATTCCACAAAGAATAATTAGTTCCATAAAATCTCAAACTATCCTTCTTATATGTTTACATCCCGGATCACCTCAAGCGATTAAACTTCTTCTGAGGAACCTGCTTTGATACCAATTGTTGACAACACAAGGGTAGACAATTGAGAGGGGTGTGAATCAGTTGTCACAAAATTATACTTATTAAACTTATTCTTAGATCATATGATATATAAACATGAAAGCATAAACCACCATCACATCAGAAACACACATAACACCAATATTTTTTTACATGGAAACCCTGTTAGGGGAAAAGCCACGATGGAGGTTAATCCCCAAGATTATACTTTGTTACAAGTATAAAAGAATTGTAAATGGGAATGCACATGCATTTAGGTACACTGCCTAGATCTCACTGTTCAAATACAAAAGGCTTACTATCCAAAGTAAGACTCATTATCTTACAGAAACATTTGGATTACATCCAGAAGATTTTGAAATGAGAAAATAGGATCTTCTAATGCTTGATTACAATTTTGGTTAAGCACATAAAAAAATTCTTCTTCTCACTCTTCTTCACACTTTACTTCTTCCTTTGAAATATTAGAACATTATTTGCACATAACACTTGCACACCAATTGCTTCAAATGGTATAAAGGATCGATCATATATATCCGCAACTAGGGATTACATCAACTACATGTCGACCCAATAAAATATAAAATGTGTACAAAATGTCGGCCCAAATTAATAAAAAATTATTAATGCACACCAAACAATGTTAGCCAAAACATAGTAAAAACCAAAAACAACATCGTCAAACTTAGATTACCTTCAAAAATTATGCCTCGAAGATCCGCAACACATTACAATCACCCTGTCAGCCATGATCATGAAAAAAATGAACTCACAAAAGAAAATCACCAATTACGAGCACATTGATCAATGCGGACCAACAAAACAGATAGTGCATGATCTAGAAACATCCGCAAGCATCATGAATCACTACAGAAGCATCCACAATAACTCAAATTACTAGAATCACATTATCTTCTTTTAGGAACACCAACTGAAGCAACAAAACAACTGTTAGAACAAAGATGCTCATAACTCAATCAAATCTTCATGCAAACCTCTAAAACTTCATGTGGATAAATTATATATACTTGTCAACAAACCCTTTAATCCACAACCTCTTATCATCAATATACTAAGCTAGCCACCATACTGAACTTCACTACACCACTGACAACCTGCAACTTATATTATTACAATTTTCTCAATATCCTTGACATATACAGCCTAATAGAAATTAATGCCAATAGTGTTGAAATCAATGACAACCACATATCAAAAATATCCAAGAATAGGTAGAGGACTCATATCTCGATGTGATGCATATTTTTTGTAATTTTTTTCTAAATAAATAATTAATTATGAATTTTTTATTACAATTTTTAAAAATATAAAAACTAATATGTCTAACCACCTTAGCATGGGAAAAACTTCATGAACTTTAATTTTCTTTTAATCTTATAGTATGTGAAGTATAGATTGTGACACATATTGTGGATTCAAAAAATGTGATACCGTTTGAAAGCTATAGATGTTTTTCAATCAGCCTATGAATCAGGACTTTAGTCATAATTCAAATATGAAATGAATAATAATTATTTATTAAATTCAAAGTAAAGCATAATTTTTATTGGTGGAAAGTTGAGAATCTCCTTTAAAAACCCTTTTCATTTCATCAATTTTGGGTAAAAAA
Source organism: Sequoia sempervirens (assembly GCA_007258455.2). Classification (NCBI taxonomy): domain Eukaryota; kingdom Viridiplantae; phylum Streptophyta; class Pinopsida; order Cupressales; family Cupressaceae; genus Sequoia; species Sequoia sempervirens. The sequence continues at coordinate 156,144,687 of VDFB02105785.1, read as the reverse complement.
AAAGTTGTCAGCCACATACCCTACACATACCCATCATATTGCCACTTTTTGGCCCATCATAATCCTAGACATACCTAGGATAGTGTATTAGTCTCATTCTAAATTTATAAAAACTTTGAACAGGATCTTGAGCTCCAAGGTCTGCACTAGCTTCCTTTCCAGTCTCAAGTTCTGAAACTTCTGAATAAGGCTTGTAGGTGAGTTTCCATGAAGATGACAACTTTGTAATGCAACTTTGCAACTTTTGCAACTTTACACTCCAAGTGATCTTCAGTTTTACATCCTAGATCTGCAATCACAAGTATGCAAGATAGAAAAACTTGTTGTTTTTTAGTGAATGGGAGTTTTCCTTGGTCAAACCCCTTGTTGGTAATTAAAACTTGAAATGAAATGAAATAATGAAGGAAATGGTGAATGAACAACATACAATGCTACAACTCACCAAACCCTTGAAAATTCTACAAACTTGTGTGTAATGGATGCAATGGATATGGATCTTGAATTCTTGATAGATAGTACCTAAATTGCCTTGTTTGAATCAAAACCCTGCATCACAAATGTTAGCATAACAACACACATGATGTAAGAAAACTCTTTAATATGATGCTTGAATTTAAAAATGGCTTCAAATGCTTGATGAATCATCTCTTGAATGCTTTAGTGAACTCAATTATGCTATGATAAAATATCTCAACGAAGACTTGGGTTGAAATGAATCAAGGAACTTTGTATTTATACTTATCAATGCTTAATATCTTGAAATTACATCACACCAAGCCAACATATGAATTCATTGAATAAAGGAGGCTAAATCCCTTTAGAATTTGAAATTAAATCTCAAAAATGACTCAAGGAGGACTAAAACCCTCTAGGTGGCATCTTAGTCCCAAGTCCTAAAAACTTGGGGCACAGACACCAAAAAGAGGCCCAATCTAGAGATGCCAAAATCAGGGTCTCGAGAGCCTTGGCAGAATAAGATGCCCTAGGTGGAATTTTAGGCCCAACCCAAAAATCAAGGACAGGCCGATGGAGTCATTAAATTAACATTTATTCCTTGGAGAATGTTGAGATTAACCAGAAAAATATGTCATTCATAGGGCTTGTGGACATAAAATAGGACCAATTAAGCCATAAAGAAGCTTAAATAAAGCAAGGAAGACCCAAACAAGTGTGAAAATTCAAGGGTGTGCATTTTACTACACTGTAGAAATTATCACATAGAAGACAAATTAAAGTAATTTTTGAATTACTCAATATTTCTAGGAGAATTGTTCAAAGATATATCAGAGAGAGAAATAGATTGGATGGAAATATTGAGAATAATTGGGTAAATATTTGTAGGGTTCCTCGAAAAGATAAAATCTTAGAAGATTTAAAGGAACGGGTGATTGAATATTGGACCAACCACTCTTGTGTTTCTTCCAATAGAAGGGAAACAATACAAATTAAAGGTGAAGATGGTAAAAAAAATTCACATCTGAAACATTTTATAGATACAAGAAAAAGTGAGCTTTTTGGAGCATTCAATCAAGAATTTTCATTTGTGAAGATTTATCGAAGGATGCTTGATATACTACGAGTAAGTTTTGTATAGATAAATAAGATACGTGAGACTTGTTGTCATTGAAATCATGTTGAATTTTATCTAAACCTATAGTCATAGAGAAGAGCTATTGTAGTAATCAATCCAAATATAGTCATCCCTAGAATTACACCATAATTTTTGAAGTCTCTTCTATGCAAAAAATCAGAAGATTAAGATGAATTGAATGTGCAGTGTATAAAAAATATATGTAATGAATGTGGAAATTTGAAGAATCTTTTACAGGTTGACAATATTGATCATCCAATGCAAGTTATGTGGAAGATATTTGAATATGAGAAATACTCAACAAAGTCAAGAGTTGAGACCAGAAAATTATTCTCAAAGAGAGTGGTCTTACAATGAGTTTATGAACAAATTTTGCAATATCACATATCCACATATTCAACATTGTCATAGTGCTAGATGGAAAGCTAAGAAATTTTGTGACGCAAAGAATTTCTTTCCAACAGGTTGTATTCTCTTTATTATTGATTTCTCTAAGAACTATACATTTAGTCCTCAAATGGAGATTGAAAGTCAATATTATCATTAAGAGAAAGTTGCAATATTTGTACAAATTTGTTATAGGTATGCTGAAGAACATGTGGATGGTCTACAAAGAAGCAAAGATGAATAAATTATAATCAAAGAGGTTCACTTTTAAATCAGTGATGATACATGTCATGATAGAAGCTATGTAGCCCATTGTTTTGCAATGGTTTTTGAAGACCTGAGACGACATCAAATAGATACTTCACAACACTAGATATGGTCTGATGGATGTGCTCGTAAGTGTTGATTTAATTTTTTCAAAAAATTATATGCTTTTTTTTACTTAACTTGTTCATAATTATATGTTGTACACATATGGTTTATTTTTAATATCTTGGTTTTAAATGGAATTGGTTGTAACGTCACAAGATGATTTGTGTCTACAAAAACTTTTAATTGGTTAAGCCAACAACATATTAGACACGACATAAATTTTTTGTGGAATTTCTATGAGAGTGGACATGGAAAAGGAGAGCATGATGGAGCTGGAGCATGTGTGAAGTGTGCAGTTTGCCAACACGATCTTACAGGTAACACCATATGGATTTTTTTTTAAAATCTAATTTATTTTGATATTGTCTTTTCCTTTCAACTACAAAACCTCTTAACTTGATATTTCACCAACATGAACTTGCAGGTAATTCCATAAGGAATACAAATGAAATTGTCGAATGGTGCAAAATTCATTTTGCTTCCCATGACTCAATATATAATGCATGATATTTTTGGGAAGTTAAAGGTACATAAATGAATTTTTTTTCTAAATTTCAATGTGTACATGAATTCAATTTTCAATTTTATACACTTTTTAATTAGATGTTTGAAAATTATAGCTATTGATCAATCAACTCTTAGTAATTGTCAAACAATTAGTATTATTAGAAGTTTGCATCAAATAATGACAGTAGGACATAGTAGGCCTCTGGTAATTTAAGTGAGAAAAATCATGTTTTTGTGTTTATTGCATTGAGAACAATGCAAATACTCTACAATGTGAGAATATTAGAAATGGGTATGTTTCACAATGGGAAATAAAACAATTAGTGGCCACATCAAACCCTTTTGAAGATAATGACATTGTAGATATCTATGATCATTTGTATTTAGTTGATTACGAACGTGTATCAGATTTAGTTGCTACAAGTAAATTTGAAATTTTCAAATTGAATTTTAACTTACAATTTATTTATATTCTACCTGAGTTTAGCATGGTTTACTACATGGTGTACATACAGGAGATATTTTTAATATTTTTGCAGATCATGACAATACAAAAGATGTAGATTACTATCTACTAAGATGTATGCAACCAAAATGAAATTTATCAGAATCAATGACAGATGGTGATCGACAAGAGTATCCTAATGAAGGGTATGTGCAGGATCATCATGAAAAAAACTAGCCCTTAAGTGGCAAAAAATTCAGAAAATCCAAAGTTAGGCAACTTGATATAAAAATTTGAATAAGTTATCTATATTATTTCAAAAATATGAAAGAATAGAATCTATAGAAAATTGAATGTAGTTTCTAAACTACTAGGTTTGTTTAAAAAAACAAAAATCTATTTGGTGAAAATTTGAAATTTCAATGTAGTGGTAGTTAAATTTTAGGGAAAAAACAAGAAATAGGTGTTTTTCTGACCACCCTAACCACAATAAAATGATAATATTTTTTTATAAGATTTTAGATATAAGCAGAGGACTCATGGCCCGATGCGATGCATATTTTTTTGTAATTTTTTTCCAAGTAAATAATTATTTATGAATTTTTTATTACAATTTTTTTAAAAATATAAAAACTCGTATTTCTGACAACCTTAACTATAGTGCCCCTTCTCAATAATAAGGTTATGGAACTAGAGCAGAAGATCAGTTGGGACAGAAGAGTTAGTGAGGAACAAGAAATTCCTTTACTGAGGAAAAGACAGCAACTACAGGAGGATAGATTGACAAGTATTTAATGTAATATGTTCAAGATTTGACAAAACATAAGGGCCACTGTTGCAAACAACCACAAAATCGCAAGGCATAATACAATCATCATAAATGTGATGGTGGAAAAGCTTGAAAAAAGTCAAAAGGGTTCGCTGGTGGTGGATTTGGATGTGAACAGAGGCGGCAGCAAATTGGCCGGTGAAGGTATCTCGACTCGTACCAGAGCAAACATAAAAAGGAAAACCCCGACTTCTTCACACACAGTTCAAATCCTTAGGCATGGGTTACAGGATGTGCAGAATGTTGAAAAAGAAGCTGAGGAGTTACTAAATAATTTGGAGTAACTTGGTGTTTGGTTTTCTGTTTTTTTGGGTGGTCCTTTTTTTGGACCCTACTGTCTTTTGTTGCTGTTGTTTCCTTTTTGGGACAGCTGGTCGGTTGTTGGTACTTTTTATGCTTATCTTTTGTTTGTTTGAACTCTGTGGTTTCAGGTCCCTGTAAAACCTATTTTTTTCCTTTTCAAAAACTATAGCGCCCCTTCATATTGATCATTTTAGAAATTTGTCTTAGTATTTATTCTTGATTTCATGGTTTATTGTGTTATGTGAGTTTTTGGAAAACATAATATGCTAATAGCCATGTTTATACAATTAATTAAATTAAATTTGCTATATTAATATTATTATTAACCTCAGTAAATAATGTTTCGTCACCATTAATAATCTTTAAATGATTTCTTGAATAAAAAATAATGATAAATATATTCTTGTATTAAAATTAGCAATTGTTTAAAAAAAAAGAAGAAGCTCAAGTTTAGTAATAATGCTATTTCTTGAGGGATAAATGCATAATGAAGGTAATCAATTAAATAATAGATATTATTACATACAAATATTAAAATTAATATTATATCTATATACACTTGTTGTAATGTATATTAATTTTAATGTATTGCAATTATGATATATTACCCTTTTGTCTTTTTATCCCTTTGGTGCCCTCCACCTTGCTCCAAGTTTGTCCTTCCATGTTCCATGTGTCTTGTCTAAGCATCCACTTTCTTTAAAACAGTTCACTTGTCTTGTTTGAGGATTCCCATTCTGCATGATTTTCTTGGGAAGGCGTCGACATCTCATGCGGGGGGGATCCAACAATCAGGGCATTTTCTTTGGGGACAATGTTCTCTTGAGGAGGTTTTGTCAAAACAATTCGCATGCCTCATACCTGCTTCCACTCCTTGTATACAAGTCTCTGAGGGTCAAAGATTACAATCAGGGCATTTTTTTGCAACCATATCATCTGCTGCGTATTCCTCATCCTTGATGCTTTGAGGGATGTCCATACCCTGTTCCAAGACTCGCAATTTGGGCGTCGACAGAGTGGACGTTGGCCAACTGTGGAATTCGACTTCTTATCTACAAATTACTTTTTCTTGCAAAGCAGATGCTAGAAAAAGGTGGTGGAATCTGCCATTACTCCTGCTAATTTTCACCTTCGTCCTCAGGCGAGAAGGATTCTAGCGAAGGTTGTCGAGCTGGGTTTTACACCTCCCAATTGCATTTGCTTGAAAGTTTCTTAATCCCTTTCAACATAACTGCATTGTGCATATTCTGCAATCATTGCATTCCTTGAGATCACTTTCCTTGAAAACAACTATCGTGCCTTGTTTTTGAGTCCTCATTTCTTTGAGGTTTTCTGTTAAACAGTCAAGTGCCTTGTCTATGTAATACTTTTCGCATACCTATATACCAGCGTAGCTTGGTGAGAGGCACCACAGGTTAAGCTGGCATCTTAGTAATAAGTCTTGGGTGTCTCCAAGACAGCCATTACGGGCATGAGGGTAACCATGCACTCCTAATGATCAGCTTTGTATGTAATGCAATAATGGTTGCTGCCGTGTGAAGTATGTGCAGCCCTCATCCACTAAACTGCCTGATTGCGCGCGCCTAGAACACAATCAAGGATTACAATGTTAGGATGTATTTCAAAGTACTTCATTGATTCAGAGATTTTGAAAGCTTCTTTACAAAATCCATCTTGTACAGGACCTGTAATTATTTCCTTCCCTGAGATGATATCTATTTGAGGCATTTTGTCAAACAATTACGTGCCTTACCTGTGTTTCCACATTTTGCATACAAATCTACCTTGTGTTCATCTTGCAACCTTCGCAATCTATTGCAGCTGTAGAATCAGACTTTGGAGGGTGTATAAATTTAAATAATGTCCCTGACGCCATTTGCAACCTGTCACAGCAGCAACACTTGAACATAGAAGACTGCAGAGGTAAAAATAGCCTTCCTGTTTCTGTTAGCAACCTGTTACGTTTGCAGTACTTGAAAATAGAATGTTATAAAGGTTTAAATAATCTCTCGGATTTCATTGTCAACCTGTCTCAGCCGCCGCACTTGAACATAATAGGAAGTTTAAAGGTTTTTAAGAAAAATCTCCTATGCTTGCGATACAGTCTTCCAAAGGAAATTATTGTTCTGTTTTTAATAGGGGAAAAAGGCATAAATGCAATAGCCACCAAGTTTAGCAAACATATCTGTATACAAGAAAACTTGGAAATTGGCATTTGAATTCATGTGTGACGCATAGGACACACATGTGCCTGTAGCCACAATCACACCGACCCGTATTTACACCCTTATGCACCAGCTATGCATGGGCTTATTTCCTTATTCGGAACTTTCCCAAATTTAATGTTTCATTCAACGCACATACTTCAAATATGCTTATATGCCCTAGCAGCTTGGTAAAAGCACCCGTCATTTAAATGTATGGGGGAACAACCTTAAATTCATAATTTATGGGAGCGTGGGGCCCACCTAGACCTTCTTATACATAAATAAAAGGGCTTAATTTAGTTTAGGTTCAGTCCCTCTTGGGTAAGGCTTAGGTGGTATTTTTCCCTCCCCTCACCCGATCCCTAATTAAGAGTCTAAAATAATAAATATAAGGAATCAAATATTATTGATCCTTAAAAAAATTAGGCCCCTAAATGTGAAGTCCCATGTTCTCATGTTAGGGAAAAATATATAATAATAATCCCTTTCTCTTTTTAGTAATTCCTTTATTAAATATAGTAAACCAATTCCCAAAAGAGAAGTTACTATAATGTAAATATAAAAGAAATTATAATAAGATTTAAAATTATCTCTTTTTTAAAAAGAGGGAAGGCTTCAATAATTAATTAATTTTGTATGAATCAATATATATTTAATTGAATATGTTATTTATTTATATATATGCTATTCTTAAATCTTTTAACTTTTTAAAGGTTTAGAATAAATAAAATATATACATACAAATAGGTTATTTATTTAAGGTGGATAAGTAATTAAATTATTCATGGTTAAAATATAAATAATAATTTAATAGACAACGTAAATTATAAACATCTACCCAATTTCGTATTTGATTTTCAAGATGAAATGTGGAGGTGGGTTTCTATGCAAATTGTTATGGTGTCATAAGAACAGTAGGGATAACAAGTAAAATAATGCTCTGTCCAACTAAACCCTAGGATTATTAGTAAATCAAGTTCATGATATTTATATGATTGTTTATTATTCTATCAGGTTTATCCATTGAATGTATTCGTTTGTTTAAAGGTTGATTGTCGTTGGGGTTTATCTTTGGTTATTGCTAATTGAGATTATAGTCTTCTAATTTGAGTAGGTGGTTAAGGTAATTGGTAAATATAGAATAGTTTAAATAGTTAAATTAGCAATTTAAGAGTTGCATGAAGATCTATGTGGTAGTGTTTAGGGCTAAATTTAAAAGGGTATTTTAGAAAGATTAAAAAAATGAAATTCATATGCATATTCAATGATATTATATTTATGTGAATGTTCCCATATTTAGATTAGGGAAAATTGGAAAATGAGAATTTAAAACATAACTATTTAATAACAAATTAAAGTAGTAATATTATTATCAATTAAAATTGGTATTATTATTTCATTCTCAAAATATTAGGAATCTCATATTTGATTAAATAAGGTATTACTAAATAGGAAGTTATTTGAGATAATATGCTTCATGATTCACATTGTTTTAGGGGACCTAGACCAATTAGGCACTTGAAGGATTAGTTTTAAATTTGTAGGAGATGAGAGTTTAAGAGTGAAATTGAGATAGTACTATCTTTCCCCTTTTATAGTTGGATATCTGTCTTTTAGTTGGTATAACTTCTTTTAGTTAGTTGAATTAGTGATCATTGCAAGTAATTAGAGTGCTACTAATTGTAGCGTAGGGAACACCTTAGAATCATCTTGTGAAACTTACTTTCGTTTAACCCCTATAGCAATATTGTAAAGTGAAAAATTTATTATTAATGATTTTTTCATGGGCAATAGAGCTATCTTGAAATATCAGTATCTAATCTTTTAATTTGATCAAGAAAATAGCTTATTTTAACATCCAACTCATTTGTATTCGTTAGTTTGAGATCATGAATGGATTTCTATTGCTTGTTTGATTTTATGTCATGTCTCTCTCTTGGATGACCTGTCAATTGACTTAGCTATTGGTTATTGTGTTTGATCTTGTATGAAGATGATAATCCCACTACTACATAAGAAGGGTTTTTAATACATTAATTTAAGACAAAATATTAATTTTGTCTTAAATGTATATTTTATTTTTAAATTATATTTTTAATTTTTTAATTGTCTTAAATTAAGACAATAAAAAAATACTTTTTCTAAAATAAATTTTAATTTTCCTCCCTTCGTTCATTTTCCCTCCCTTATTCGACATGCATTTTCCACTGTAAACCCCACGTATCCCTCCATGTATCATTTTCCCTCTCTTCACTTTCGGGCGCCATTTATCCAGTCAACCAAACCCTTGCTTTTCACTGCAAGCGAGGGTTTGGCGCCACCACGGTTCGATTCCTTGCACCATTATTTTTTAATCCATCACATTAAGGGCATGAACAAGTAAGTACAAGCAATCATGTAGCAATGGAGATGTGTGGGTTGCGGAGAAAGAAGACATTTTTCTATTCACGAAGGTCTGGAGTTCAAGTTTTGTCGCAGCGCTTGGAAACTGGAGGTGCACGTGTTCCAAGATCCCATCTTTTCTTCCCATGGCTTGTGCGGTAATCTATTCATTATACAATTCTCTTCATTTTATTTTGAACTAAAATGAATCGTATTGTATAAAGCTCTGAAACCTATGCAAGGTTTTAATTTATGCTCTTTGCTTTTGTTGCTCTATTTTTTGCTCTGATCTGTGTGTTTCCAAGTAACTTGCTTCGAGTTTATGTATTTATTTTTGTTTTGTTTCATGCCATTTAATCTGGGCTTTTAGGATATGGTTTAATGTTTTGTGATTTTGTGGGTTGCTAAAAATTTCATAACCAATTAAGGGAAAATGATGTGGAAATGGCAATACCTATTGTTTATGGAACAATATTCTTCTGGTTGGGGAAAAGGGCAGATGATTGAGCATTTCCTTCTCTAGGAGAAACATTTTCTTAATATTTCTTTTATTTGTATAAAATATAGTGCTTCCCCTTTTCCAATCTGATCAATGCATTTTTTCTGGGATTGAGCACTACAATAATCTTTATTTTCTTTGTTTTGAACAATGTGACAGATTAGATAACTTACAATTTCTATATATGTGTAAGCTCATGAAGGATGCAATGAGCATATTATGTGTGGATTTATTATTACATTTTCTAAAAGTTTCATGCATCTCAGGAACCACACTCATAAATGGACTGTCTATATTCATGGGGCAACAAATGAGTATATTAGCATTGCAACTAAAAGAGTTTTCTTTGAGTTACACCCAAGCCTTAACATTCCAATCAGGATTGTTGACTCTGCTCCATTTGAGCTATCTGAAATTGGGTGGGGTGAATTTTAGATAAAAATAACTATCGTCTTCCATAGTGATGTAGCAGAAAAACAATTGGAGATGTATGTTAATTGAATGCAACTCATGATTACCAAATATACATTCTTTTTTATTCCAGACATAGACTCTGTTTTATCTCAAATATCCATTTTCAAAAATCAAATGAATTTCCTTCTTATAAGCAGATATCATGAGCTAAAGTTACATCTTGAAGATCGTCTTGGACCACCAACAACAAAGAAATCGGTGGTTGTTGAATCATATGATGAAATTGTTTTTACAGACCCTTCATAAGCTTTCTATTTGTGGGCTCGTGATCATCTAGTTGTTGTTGTATCTGAAAGTTCTTCTGGTTTGAGCTTGACACCCCTTCAGGTTGGTCGATCCTTTCATTTGATGTAACCCAAGGATAATGGTATTTTACTAATTTTAGATTTTTGACATTTAGAAACAGATTAACACTATTATTGCCTGCTATGAGTTTTGGCATTTGTTATTCCTATTGGCAAAGTAAGAGATGCTTTTTGTTTTAGGGATTGTAAATGATAATTTTAGTGAGAAGAAAAGAGAGGATACAAAGGAGCATTCCCTAAGTCAGTAGTTCTTGCGACATTTTGAAACTGATGAACTGGCCCAATTAATTGTAGCACAGCAACATGCAAGCCACTCTAGTCTTGGCTAGTAAATTTCAGTTATATTTACATAGTCCATGACTAGGAATTGATGACCTTTTGACATTGAAAAGGAAAACATATAGACTTAATCTAAATTAAAGGGGATATCAAATCCCATTTACATAAATCTAGGGCTAACAAATAAAATACCATAAACATTCAGAATTTACCCTAGATAATGGAGCTGGGAATTGCTAAATGTACTGACACAAATACTTCAAAAAATGAAATAAATAAATAAGGTGCTTAGCTGGAATTCTGATGGAGATATGTTGTGAGAGATGGCTGAAGATGATTCATTAGTGTTTAGAAAATTTAGTGATGCCTGGACAAATGCTTTGGAATCTGTGAACTCATTGCAGGTCATTTTTTAACTACAGGATCAACTGCACAATTGTGCAAGTGTGGATCTGATCTAGATGTGCATATTTGATCTCTTTGAATCTTCAGATGTTTTCTCTCAACTTGTCATGATTTTTTTTGTTTTCTCTTGCTAAAATATAGTAAGTTTTGTTCAACCATATTTATTCAAAAAAAGTATTATGAATGAGATGCATTGCAAGTCATTGGCATAAAGCCTATAAAGGCTTATTTGTATAGAATATAAAAGCACAAGAATGTTAGCAAATATAGAAAACTAATGATGCTCCTTACCCCCACTACCCCCAACTCAATTCCTACAAAAGAATCACATCAAGGGAAGGAGCATGAAATAGATAAAATGGGAAGGTAAGGGGAACAAAACATCTAAGAAAACCAAAGACAACTTTAAATAGTGAAAAAATATATTGCAATTTTTGGTCAATCTTTTAGCTTTAAGTGAGAAATCTTAGTACAAAAATACCATTCAAGAATTACACTATTTTTAAATTTATTATTGCTAGCTAGATATAATCAGTTCAGACATACATAAAATATTGCCTCATATTTTAGAAAACAATATTTTAAAGGTCATTGTGTAGAGCTTCCCCATATTTTTTTTTAATCTCTCTTTACATAGAAAGAGTTTGTTTTTGATTGTTTTAATTTATTCATAACAATGCATAATACCTTAAGTGTTTGTTGCACAAGTATAAGATGTATTCTAAAAATGGCTATTAGAAGCGAACTCACCAATAGAAAAATGGTTGCTCTGTGTCACTTTGAAACCAAGCATTATAATAAAAATGTAGATTATGCACATATCGATGTCGTGAATCAATCTACATACACCAAACAAACAATTGATATAAGACATCATGTAGCATCTATCTTTCAATGACATCTTAAGTAAGCATATAACAATCCATCTTGTTTCCTGCTTTCCTCCATCATCTCATTCTCACTGAATCTTTTTTCTTGAAGATTGGTCCCAATAGAGTCTAGTGTGGAGACAAGATACATATATACTATTTTTTGTCTACTCAGTTCATTTCAATGTAATATTACACTAAATTTATTGTCAGATGGTTAAAACTTAAAATGAGAGTTGATAAAGAACTTACATGCCTCCATCCAGTGCTGGAAAGATAGTTTACGAGCATTTTCATCTTTTGATAAACTCTTGTCCACTTATGAACAAGATCATAAACATTACATTCATAAGTCAAACCAATCAATGTCAAGCTCATGTTATAGACAAAGCCTGTCTCAACAATGCAACCACAGCCATAAAAACATACACTGTATGGAATTATTAATGATCAAGCAAAAACTGAGAGTAGTGGCATCTAGTACTGTCCCAACTTAAATCTAAAGACAAAACTTCTAGTAAAAATACATAGAGCCATCCAAATATTATTTATCACCTTGGCAACTTTTAGTCCAGCACACGACCAACAGGAAATGACAGCTCCTAGTTTTCCAATATCAAAGAACGAGATGATATTTCTCTTAAGTGTCACAAAGTCTATGGCTTGCCACCTGTACAATCAGTACAAATTTGTTTTGTTAGTTCATAGATTGATGTTAAAAGATGGGTAATACTATGCCCTTGCAAATTTAGCTATTCTTACATCTTCTTTTCAAGTCAAGATATTATAAAATGAGAAGAGGATAAAAAATAGTTTAGGCATACAAACAAAGCTATGCAGAAAGCCATTCTTCAAATAACAAGAAAGAAAAACACATCTAGAGGATCGAGTTTGAAACATACCAGAGCTCCTCAGCCACAAAAGCACAGTTGGCAAGGTTTCATCTTGTTCGGTAACTTCTATATACTTTCTATAATTTCAATTTGGCATAGCTGCATCAACATCCTTTTTTGCTATTTTGATGATAGACATTTTCTTTAAAAATAAAAGTACATTGAATATAAAAATCTCTAAAATGACAAAATAGCCTGCGATTGTTGTAAATTGTCATCTCTGGATTCGAATGTAATCCTTTGTGTTAAAGCCAAAATTTCAAACTAAAAGGTCATCAATATGCAAGTTGCAGCTTGCAGGAGCAAAGCTTTTCAAATGCACCAAGAAAGGTTCTTGATTCTTGCCCAAAGGAATTTAAAGGATTAGTGAATTGTTGTGTCTACTTTCAATTGGACATTCCACAGTCCTAATTATATATGAGTGGATTTGTAAAATGAGAATCCAAAAGTTTCTTTGTTCTAATGTACCTAACACAAATAGAAAATAAATAGATATGAAATTTCCTGCAAGCTTGAGAGGACTGAAAGGAAAGGATAAAATTGGAAAGTGCATGAAATTCAATACTTTGGCAAATGAATTGGCTAGTGGCTATAACATGGAAAAATGCCATATTTGTGATCAAGTGAGTTGTATACCTGATATAAAAATGATGGTCTTTAAGCTCTGTCTTCTAACTTTGTGTTTCTTTGGTTTGAAAAACTTCAAAATCATATGCATCAAGTGAATATAGGATGAAAACCCTTTTCTCACAGGAGGCAATCTCATCTAGGGCTTGCATATTGGGCTAAAAGAAATTTGAGAGTTTGGCAATTTTCAATGTTGGTGTGCAGGATTGTCCTTTTCATAGTTTGAGTTTCTTTTTTATGCATTTTCTATTGCATGTAGCTACATGTTGTTGTAGGTGTTGATTACATCCATCTCAGGCTCTATGTCAGATTTGGCCATCTGGGTATTCTTGGATTTGTCTCTAGTGTTGCAAATTGTCTTGCACAAGTGATACTTCAATATAGTAGTGAGATTTGCATTGTTATTTGGGGATTGTGTTTCTGCATGTTGCTGATGTTATCTCCAAATTATTAGACCTTTTTTTCATACTATTTACATCATAAAAAAACAAATAAAAAGATTTTGTGGTGATTCTAGTGCTTTTGACTCCCTTTGGTATTTGGTAGCTTTGTGGGTTTGATCATATTTGCTCCAGATTTGAGATTTTTGTTGTTGTTGATGCTAAGCATGTTATGACAGTCCAAAATGATGTAAAATCCATTTAATATCAGTCAAAATAAATTTCATTAATTTATGGGCAAAATTGTGAAGTTGGGTGTTTGACTAGCTTGCTAGTCTATGTGATTTCTGGTAAATTTGAAGAAGTTTCATAAATTTATTCCAGAACTAATTTTAATTTAAAATATTTTAGTTTGGTACATTACATGGTTTTCTCTTAAAACTGTTTGTAATTTGCGATGTGTTCTCATTTTGTACTTAGATTAATAATGATACATTAATGTGATATCTATGAAGAACATAGTTTAATGTTTATTTCTTGGCTGTGACATTTGATGCATCTTCTTTTTGACATTAGGTTTGCATTTGGATATACATAGGCAGACTGAGGATTACTATTTTCATTTCTGTCAATAGTTGTTGCCAAACTGCCCTGCCAGCACTATGCAGGAACTACGTTGCATTGCAGCTCTTGTTGATTAAGCTGATCTATAACAGACTTCAGAGCAGTGTTATATGCCATAGCCAATTGATTTGCAACATCCAAACATTCTCTATTCCCTGATACGAGTCTGCTTACTGGAGTACATCCTACAGTGGAAATGTCGAATACAAAGAATTTTCTTCCTACAACACGGTAAAGCCTCTGCCAATTTTAGTAGAAAACATATAAGTTTTCTCATTACTAAGACAAAGCAATTGTGAACAGAGAAAATAATTCAGGTAAATAGCTGCAATATAAAGTGTATTGGATAACTTACTGTTATGTATGAAAGAAAGTTAGCCACCAAAGAAGTAATGAATTGTTCAGCGGTGGTTGTATTTTTGGAATGTGGCATTGGATAGGTAGTTGGAGACGTCATTTCCTTCAACTGAAATACAATATAAGAAGCTAGCCAGGAAATATTTGAGTTTTTTGATCCAATATACTTATGGATTTAGTTTGTCCTCATCAAATATTCAAATTGCTGAATTTGGGTACTCATGGAGATGATGTTCTAGAAGAGTAAAGAAACCTAATCATATCAAAGATTGAATGCATCCATTTTCTTCTATGTGCATCTAACATTGTTGAGTATCTGAGATCTTGAGTAGAGTTTGAAATTGTATGGTGTTTAATCATGATCTCCTAGTTTTAGGTAAACATCAAGCCTTTGTGGTAACAACAAAACTCTATACTTTAAAACTCATGGACTTTATCGATGGACAAATATTTATGGGCATGTTTTCCATCTAGTTTATCTAAATGATATATTAGACATTAACCTATGGGAGATGAAACTTATCATCCATTCATGGGCGGAAAAGGTTAGCCTTTGTTAGTTTGTTTGAGAATACCATGACAGATATACAGTGATAGTTGAATAAGGTCCATGTAATAGTCAACAAGGGGCGAGAAAAGATCAAATGCTGAGAGTAAATGATGACAATAGCATCTGAGGAAAGATTACAGTGTTATGTATCCCTTAAGGCTGCTCAGGAAGGTTGTATAGAGGAATGATGATAGCAGTGATAAACCATTCAAGATCACGATTAGCAAGAGATGATAATATCATGAGTGCAGTCATATTCATATGGTGTAAGGTAGAAAAGAGTCGATAATGATGCATTCTTTATTTGACATAAAAGGCAACTACAATTCCATTGAGCAGGTCTGATAAGAAGTGAATAAAGGGTTTCAATGCATTGGGAGAGGACCATCAGGGTGAATGAATAGGGCAGTCTTATACCCAAAACATAGTCACTTGTTTATAAAGGAAGGTACAATGATGGTCTACAACATCAAAAGGATCTTGATAACCACCCAGTAGAAGACAGCCATAAAAGACTTTTGATGGACAGTCCTTTTTAAGTGGTCAAGATAGTTTTAATCACAATGTCAAAAGGACAAAGATGTTTTTTGGGCAGTCATCATTCATGGAAGGTGATCACTAATGTGACAGTGGTATGAATATAAGGGAGTTTCATTCATTAAGACATAAAACAATGACATACTAGAGCATCAAAATGACCAAAATATATGAAAAATATATGGATGACAGTCTGAATCAACTAGAGGGAATCATGGCATGATGACAATGTTGATACAGAGGTGGACAAGAGAACAGTAAATGCCTGAAGGGTAGAGTTCTAAAAGGATGAAAAAAGACATGGTAGTCAAGATGGCAGTCCAAAGGAAAAGTCATTTTGTCACAAAGAAGGTACAGTTAAGCAGGATGGAGTCTTTTAGGCCTAGCAAAGGGAGGATTGGAGACATTTCACAGTAAAAGGATAGTTCATACACAGCCTATAATGCAAAGTCACAAGCAAATTGTCCAAGGGTTTCCAAAGGTTTCAAATGAGGGCAGTTTTCTCAATACCAAAGAGGGACAATCCTATATATTGAATGTGCCCTTAGAGTTTCAAATGAAGACAATTTATTATAGTGGGACAGTCATGATGCAAGGTTAAAAGACACCAATCATCAAAGGTTGACAGTCCACTATGATGACCTCGTAAGAAGCCATCCATGTAAGAATCCATCCATGTTTATGATAGGTGCTACTAGTTCAAAACAGGGAAGATACTTTGTGCGAAGACTGGCTAGGTTTGTGAATGTGCCCTCTGTTTTATTTCAAGGAGATTGAAATTAACAATGGTGCAAAGGCAGCAATGGATCAAGGATAGTGGTGGAATTATTTTGGGGCAAGCACAATGGAGAATGAAATGGATTAAATTCCAAGAGTATGACAGTCCACATAGAGGCAGAAGAATGGTTGGGCATTAAATTCTATGAAAAGCAAAAGGTGATAGTGGCACATGACAGACCTTATACAGGTTTAAGATGGTAGTATTATGGCTTGAACAACACTATTTAGTCCATTAAAAGGAGAATAAGATTAGTGTTATTAAATTCTTTCCATATCAAAGAAGTTATTATGAGCCAGGATATGATAGAAGAAGAGTATAATCAAACACAAAGGACAATGATATTGCATAGGGGTTTAGGCCCTCTGAGGCTTTTCTTTGTTGAAGTGTTTATATGAGAAAGCTCATCTACCAACCTTATGAGGTAAAACAATGGAGTATGCAAGGAATATGTTTGTGAAGAAGACTGAATGGATAGCAATCAAATCAAACAAAGTGCAAACCTATGAGATGACAACTACTTTCAGTGCACGTTAAGGAATAGAGAGATCATGCATAAAGGGGTAGTCTACAGGGGTAGAAGATTTTTTAATGGACAACATTAGATGGACATGAAAGAGGATAGGAACACAGAGGATAGTGAGAATTAAGTTGAGGGTCTAGTAACTGTCATGGCATGAACATCCATCAAAGTATTACAAAAAATGAAGTATTCATCAGAGGTTGCAGCTGTGAATGCCTTGGTAAACTTGTATGCAAAAATGTTAAAGCATGTACAAGTCATTGTATACTTTTGACAGAATGTCTCAAGGTCTGTAATCATTCCTTGAAGTTTCATATAGACACCAAACTGTGTATGAGTAATGCTTAGATGACAGTCAAATAAGGAGTAGCAAGTTAATGGTGTGTTCATCATTTCCTTTGGTTTCAAGAATACTGCTA
Organism: Sequoia sempervirens; assembly: GCA_007258455.2. Classification (NCBI taxonomy): domain Eukaryota; kingdom Viridiplantae; phylum Streptophyta; class Pinopsida; order Cupressales; family Cupressaceae; genus Sequoia; species Sequoia sempervirens. The sequence continues at coordinate 156,127,145 of VDFB02105785.1, read as the reverse complement.
CTTGAGTGATAGGAGCATAGGTGATCACATGAACAGGAGCTTGAAGGATAGCTTGAAGGGTTTCAATTTTCAAGGAAAATAAATCTTACCATGTAAACTACTTGGCAGTAGCTAAATGGAAGTTATAGTCTCAGACTCTCAGGTATGATATGAAGGATAGTGGTATGCATCCTACAGGTTGATGATTAAATTAGTTTTGTGGAGTGAATGAAGTCATTAAAACATATTAAGGAATTGTAGAGATAGGGAATTTATTTACTTTCATACCGCTTCCACATGTCCTATTAGCAGTTTTGAAGAAGTCTGCAGCAGTTGGGGGTTTTAATGAGCAGTTATGAGCAGTTGCAAGCATTGAGGGGGAGGTTGAGTGAGTTGTGCAAATAGATGGAGCATATCTAAGGTATTAAGCTGCATTTAAACTCCATGATCTAAGAGGAAACTCTTCCCACGCCTAGTCCAGATAGTTGCAAGAATAAAAGAGGTGTCCTATTTTCATGCAAGAACAATTGATGTGTGTTATTTATAGCTTGGAGACTTTTAAGGGAATGGATAGTTGACAAAGATATCAACAACAATATTATGAGGTGGCAACAATTGGAGCTTTAATGAACAATTGAGGGAATATAGGGGAAATTTCAGATATCTAGGCATGATTTGAAGTAGTCTTAAGCTTTTGCAAGCATCCAGGAGCTGAAAAGTCATCCCACTCTCTTCCTCAACGTCGAGCTGGAGTTGGAACTTAATGAGTCAGCATTGAAGGAAAATACTAGGCGCCTAAGAGAGTTGACCTTTTCAAAAGAAGTTGTGACACATGTTACATGCTGATTGTAATACGAAATTAGGACTTAGGGAATGATTGTTAGTAAAAAGGCATGCCTAGTTTCATTTGAAGCTCTTTTTCTCTCTTAACTGCTGATTGTAACTTTTTGGAGTTCTTTTCAAGATGGAGCAGAAAAATGTAACTCATTTTCAAGCTTGCATAGCTATTTGTAAACACTTTTCAATCAATAAAATAAGCTAAATTACCTTTTCATTTTGTTTCTTATTGTGCAAATCTTCTAGATAGTTGATAAGTTATCTTGTGGTGATAGTTTTTTCCCTTGATTTTCATCCTATATTCCTTGTCTTTGAGTAGAAAGTATGCATTTTTGCAGGTCATAGCTTGTGTAAACTTGTTTAGAATAAATTTTAAGTTGTGATGGCACTCATGTAGCTCCTTCTAAACATTATTTTTGACATACCAAGCTTTGTTATGAAACACTTTTGCAAAAATGTACAAAATAATGAGTTGTGTAAGTGTTGAGTTTAGATTGTTGATCAAATTTTCACCACGTTTGGAAAAATAAAAGTGAAAATTCTAGCAAACAAGAGGACAACAAGAATTTGAAAACATTGAATGTTGAAAACCACACTAAAAAAATATGTAAAATAAATTGCTTATTTTTTTTAATACATTTTTTCAAATTGTCTCTAGAGAGACAATAGTTGGAATTGTCTCTAAAAGGACAATTCCCAACTATTGTCTCTAAAAAGACAAAAGTGAAATTGTCTATAAAGAGACAAAAATACTTCTGTTTCATATTGTCCTTACAGAGATAGTTTTTTAAGACAATAATTTGAGACACTTGCTTAAAGACAATATTTAAGACAATACACAAGTTTTGTTTTGTTTCAAGTTAAGACAATTTACTAAAAAATTGTCTCAAAAATTTTCTTAAGCTCCCCCTCTATTTAGTAGTTTCCTTTGGAAGTGTTGGCTACTATTTCATTATGATATTGCCTCCTTTACTCTTCTCTTGTCATTTTTTGATTATGGAAGTTATTTGGTTGTTATAAGGATTCATGATGTGAGTCTTCCCTTTTGTGTTAATTCTGACTAAGGAGACTTTTTGCAATAACTTTCTTGTAGTCACTTTTGAGATGGTTGGGAACCCAAGAGTTTGAATCACCCTTTTGTGGGTGTTTGTGGATTTTCGGTATTTTAGGCTTCAAGAGGCAATGGAGAAACTAGAATTACATTCATTTTCCATGGCTAGACCTTTATGATTCACTAATCTTATTGTTGATTTGAGTTCTTGTGGGTGGTATCTACTTTGTTCTAGTTCTCAACAATGTGGAATGGGTTACTAGATGGTTCTTGTCTCATATATTGTGATTTATGTACACTTTGATTTTTTTATGTGAGATGAGGTACACCCCTTGCTTTTATTTAGTTTTGGTGTCATAGGGAGAGTGGCTCTTCATGGGGGCCGGCGCACAAAGGGGTTGTGATGGTAACCCATGGAAGAGTTTCTTAAACAAGTGATAATATAATTAATTAACTAGTAGGTATAGGTAGATAAACACTAAACAAGACTAATTATGAGCCTCACCCATACTATTAGTGCTTTCATAAGCTAAGGATGGGATGAGAAGACCTGGTTGGTTAGATCACTTCCTTTTCCTCATAAAAGGTAAGTGGTCCCACATGAGTCACCCTATGGAGCGGTCACCTTTAGGTAGGAAGCCTGGATAACCATAGATGGAGGTGGTACCTTGTCATAGGTTGCCTAGAAAATCTATGTAATTCCATGCAATGACACTCTCCTATAGTACCTGTTTATTTTCCCTTGTTTGGTTGCCTCTGGGAGTGTTGCATTGTTGATATTGTTGAGGAAATTGGTTCTTGATGTTTGTTGTTGAAGCCTCCAAGTTCTATCTTTTAGTGTTGCACACATGCCTCATGGAAACTTCATTTATTTTATTGAAAGGTTCCCTTGTTATTTACTGTTGGTTGATATTGCATTTTCATTCGAAGGCTTTGGATCCTATTGTTGTTGGCACCTCTTATGGTTACTTAATGTTGATATACAATATTGGCATTTATTTTTTGATTGGAATTTTTATTATGTTGTTGTGGCTATGTGATGGCAATGTTTTGGGTTGTTACCTTATGCCATTGTTATCCTTGTTGTGGAGTTTGGTTTTCTTTTGGTTCATTTGACTATTTTGGTTGAGGAATGGGGATCTTTCTTGCCAACTCCTAGCATGGGGGTGGACTTTCAGGTCCACGTGGTCAGGTGGAACGTGCTATGCACCCTATTGGGTCCCCAGCTAAGGATCAAAATATGTAGATTGTGCCGCTTATAGTGACTCCAGAATTGTACCCAAGTTGGAACCAACCTTGTTACTTTGTATTCACCTTTTCAGTTGTATTATTCTATCTTATTATATTGTTCCCATTTATGTTTGGGAACACATCTGTATTATTGTAATTCTTGCATGATGTAACTTTTATTATCATTGTAATGATTGTAATTTTTGACCTTAGTTTATGATCTTTGACAGATGTTTGTCATGCTTGAAATGTATAGTGATACTTGGTACTACTATTTGTTATCATTTCATAGTATGCAATCCTTAATGGTCTTGTATCTGTGGAAATATTTATAATTATGTTCATAGATGTGATAGATGGTTTTACTTATATTCTGATATGGATGTTTGAATGTCATTTAGTAATTCCACATAATGGATAAACATCATCTTGGTATGGGTTTACATTAGTAATGCTATCACATGTACCCTAGAGGACATGGTATATGATGTATATGCTTAAGTGCTAAGTATGGGTTAGTTGTTCATGTTCAATCTATGTTATATATTTCACTTTAAAAAAAATATATATTGTACTTTTATTGAAAGTTTTTTGGTTGTCCTTTGGGGCTTGCGCGGCGGGGCATTATATTAACTTGGTCAAAACTTCATGAAATTCATTTTTTTTATTTTTTTTATCCTATAGTATGCAAAGCATAGAATGTGACACATGTTTTGGATTCAAAAAATGTGATACCGTTTGAAAGCTATAGATATTTTTTAATCAGCCTATCAATCAGGACATTAGTCGTAATTTGAATAGAAAATGAATAATAATTACTTATTAAATTCAAAGTTAAGCATAATTTATATTGGTGGAAAGCTGAGAATCTCCTTTAAAAATCCTTTTCATTTCATCAATTTTGGGTAAAAAAATAGTCGTTAGCCACATACCCATCATATTGCCATTTTTTGGCCCATCATGATCCCACACATACCTTGGATCAGTGGTTGTTGAAGGCACATACTATCAAAAAACAAAGATAGATACAAATGGCATTATATTTATTGATTATATGCTAGGTCAAAAGGTTTTACATTATAGTCATTTAGTAATAGCAACAAGATTAAATCTTGAAAATTTACCAAAAAGAGGGCATGCCAAACAAACTTGGAGGGTGCCTATTAAAGACCATGAAAATATTTTAGAGATAATAAAAGATAGAGAGGATCCAGATTATATGTACCAAGAACTTTAAGATATTTTTGTACATTTTTTTTCTATGAAAATATACACATGTAACATTTAGGGATGAGGTCCCCCATTTGCAACCTCGCTAGTTCATAGCTCTGGGTCAAAAGCGTTTACCCCTTGAATAAAAAAAAAAAACATTTGGACCTAAATTTGATAATCTTTTTATTTTCTGTTGAATTCAAATAATTTCATTCAATAGTAGCCCATGAAGCTTTATTTTTTGTGATCTTATTTTCCTATAAAGCTTTCTTAAGGTGATCTTATTTTCCTATAAAAAATTCTTAAGGTCAATTTAACCTCATGTTCATGGATATCTTTGGTGCATAATTATAACATATAATTTTGATCTTAATTTTAATGATATAAAATACACTATAGTTGAGAACACTCTTCACTTAATTCATAAAACCCTTACCTTCCCACATTGGATTGTGAATCACAAACACATACTTGTTAGCATTGAAACAAATCTAACATCATAGTATTAGAGATAGAATATTAAAATTTATAAATAACATTCTCATTTTCAAGTGAATTTTATTTATTTGTAAATATAAATATGAAATTTAATTTTTGGTTAAAAATAAATATTTAATACATTATTAAGCTCAAGCACCTTAGTTAAAATGGAATTTTACTTGTTTTAGTAAAGTGAAAATGAATTTGTGAAGTATTGTATACAAATCATTATTTAAGTTTTAATTAGATCAGCTATAAGAGACCTTCAATTATGTGTCTAGATTTAATCCAAGAGCATAACCCTATTATATAATCACCATCACATAATCTTCATCTCAAGGCTCTAATACTAAGGAAATATTGAAAATAGAAAGTATTTTCCCAAAAACATGGGCTCAAAGAATGTGCCAAGTCTTTTTCCAACTAGTCAAAGTTGGACCCATGTTCCCTTCCACTTGTGTGAGACCTCCAAAAGTAGAAAGTAGTTCCTATTACACATTTTTCTTTTTATGACCAAGGGGATCATATGTAATTATCAAGCACTCTATATAAGAGCACTATTTACACCTGCAAACCTCTTCCATGTGGGTATTATTACTTATTCAAAGATAATATTTCAAGTCCACTATGTAATCCCCCTCTAATAATAACCTTCTACCAAAAGTCTGGTCTTGTACTTTTTTAACTTACCATCTACATTGAATTTTTATAAAACGCTCATTTACAACCTATGAGCTTTATTTCTTCATTTAAATCAACTAGATCTCAAGCCTTGAATTTATGCATGGTCATCATCTCCTTTATCATGGTATCTATCCAATACTTTTTCTCCTTTAAAGATAAATTATTTCACAAATATAAGTTCATCATTAAAATTAGTTAAATTAAATTTACATAATGAAAAATGGAGAGATATACTTTTCAAATTATTTATGTTTTCTTGTAGACCTTCTTAAAGGCAGTGAAGATAGAGACTATCATTTTATTCTTCTAAATTTTCCTATAATTTTTTGTCATCTTTGGCTCCTTCTTATCCAACCTATTAATTTCCCTATGCATCTTCACCTTAAATTGATATCAAATTGTATTGTTTCCTCCTCTTCCTTTCATTGCATAGAACTACAAAAACCACTACATCCCTAGTAAACATATTTCTAGAATAAACAATTTTCTAAGTTGGAGGATTCCAAATCTTATACCATTATATTTTCTACCCATAACGAATGAAAAATATATACTTTGAAATCTAACTTAGAGCATTTTTTCTTGGGTGTTTGAGTGTAAGCCTCACATCCAAACACTTCCAAATGTGAAATTTAATCCTTTTTCCTATCCACACTTTGTATGGTGTCTCTTCAACAGGGATGGAAATAGGAAGCTTATTTATAAAATAACAAAAAATACTAACAACTTACACCCAAATAATTTTCTTCAAATTAACACAAATTAACATACTTCTATTTATTTCTTTTAATATCATATTCATGATCTTATCTACCCAATTTTTATATACATGGAATATTTTTCTATTAAATTACAATCCAATTATGTTTGCAAAATTATTCAAATTAGTTAAGATAAATATACCCCCATTTTATTTGATCTCAAATCTTGTATTTTTTTCCTTATGTGTTTCCAAAAGCACCTTATATTCCTTATGCTTAAAACATCATTTTTGTGCCTAAGAAAATAAACCAAATATTTTCTTGAAAAATCACCAATGAAGATGGCATAATATAGATGGTTTCTAAGATATATGAATTAACTCTAAAAATCCATTTTGCTATGAGAATTTAACTTTATTTTTCTTATGAAACACACATTCTCACCTATATATTTATTCTTCAATTTTTTTTATCCTTTCTCACCTAGATGTGGTCTGGTCTTTGATGTGAAAACATTGGCATATCAACTAATTCATTTACATGATCAAAAGTCATGGTATAGTTAGATTAAGTAGTATCATCCAATCCAAATAAATTACCATGCCTAATACCCTTTTCTAAAACCAAATCTCCCCTAAGCAATTTTCAACCATGATTAGCATAAATAATATGCACAATATTATCATTCATCTTAAAATATTAAGTATGATTTTTGGCTAAACCATGAAAATGCAACACATCAGATAGTGTCTTCATTGTGCCATCACTAAAAATTTAGTGTTATATTACCCTTAACAATGATCTTATGATTAGTTTTTTCACTTAATTAGACCTCTCCACAATAATATTATATATAATTTATGTAACAATTCCTAATTCAATGAAGAGTGAGAACTACTTTAAAATCAATTTTATTTTATATATATATAAAATAAAATTGACATTAAAGTAGTTCTCACTCTTCATTGAAATATTTTATTTTTAAATTTCTAGCAATATGAGGATTTCTCACGCTTTGGAGAATTGGAGCATGCAGACGATCCTATGCATGGTACATTTGAGGTACTTTTATAATATTTAAAGTACTTGATACATTCAAACATTGATAGTACAAAACTTTAAGATGACTTTACATTTACACATGTACATTAAATTAATTATTGTACTTTCTTGTGTAGGGAGGTGGATTAGGACATGGATAGATACAAGGATTAAGAGAGGCATCAGGCCATGGATTCAAAGAGAGATTAGGACATGGATCTAGATAGGGACCAAGAGAGATCAATCCATAGTCATACTACGCATCCTCCACTTTGACTTGTTTTACATGTAGATAATTTGTTATAAATTTTATATTGTGATTTTTTAGATTATGGTTCTTAGATGATGATCTTCACATTATATAAATTTTACATTTTGGTTTCTAAACCATTGAGTTTTGGCTCTTAGGACTTCTCTAACTCTTCTAGGGTTTTCACCTAAAAGGAGAGAATTAGGCCAGAAATGAAAACTAGTACATTCAAATAATGTTATGTGTGATGTCATCTATTAAAGTAAATGAAGTTAACTAAATGCAATTGACTAATCTGGATGGATGAAAATGAATGCAAAAGTGAAATTAAAGCTATGTTTGAAAACGCATTGTGATATGCGAACAATGAAGTAAATGAAGAAATTATGCAAAACAAGAAGGAATGGGATGAATCTGAGTGCACATGGATGAATTCTGATGAATCTAGAGTGATTTGAATGCCTATTGAAATTACTAATTTTTCATAGTGGGACTCACTTGCCCAGGGTGGTGAATTAGTCCTTCTCCTGGTGAAAAACTGTTGGAAGCACGTTTTTGTCTATCGAGATCGAGAATTTGAAAAAAATTATATTTTTAGTCCTAAGGTGGTACTCATTCACAACAGGTGGTGAATCATTCCTCTCCCAAATTTCTAAAAAATCAAGAGACAACTATGCAACACTAGATCTAGGAATCACTGCTTGTCAGGTTGTTGAAGCCAATTCTATAGAAAATAGATAGAAAACCTTCTCCAAACTTGAAATGGACTTAAGTTGACTTGAAGCACCTAGTTGACTTGTAAACCAATCTTCAACACCAAAAATATTATCAAATCTGCATACCTAGGTCTGCAAACAAACATGCAATAGGGGAAAAATGGTTTAAGGTTAGTGAATAGGGGTTTTCCTTGGTAAAACCCCATTTTTGGTAATCAAACCTTGAATAAAATAATGAAATGCAAAGGAATGATAAACTAACAACATACAATTGTTATCAACTTACCAAACCCTTGATGATGCAAGTTTGAATTAATTCCAATGGTTGCTTCAAAGTGCTTGAATAGTGCTTGAAAGGATGTTGTAAAATGGTTGAATGCTTGATTGAATAGGTGTATAAGTGAACTTGATGAATGGGGATTGTAGGAGATGTAAAATGAGGTGAAAATCACTTATTTATACACACTTGTGCCTTAGTTACCCATTCATACCTCATCACTGGCTGGCATCAAGTGTTTTTGAATAAAATATTGAAAGGAAATTTAAAATATTTTGAATTTGGGGCCAAGGGGGACTCATTCACCACCCATGGCAAATGGGTACCACCTAGGACCTAAAAACAAGTGTTGGGAAATATGTTACATATTTAATCTTGTTTGTTAGGATAATAATAAAAAAAACACTTAATTAAGCATATGAGAGCATAAAGGGGCCAAATAAAGCATGAGAAAAGGATAAATAGTGAAGATGTGCCTAGAAAAGTGTGAAATCTAGTTACAAGGCTTTACAATACTTAAAAATAGGACTTGTTGATGAATAAAAAGATTATTTTCAGGTGAATTGTAATTAATAGAGTCTAGAAGATTGTAGAAATGTCTTACAAAACTTCACAACACCTTCACAAGACGTTGTTATTTGAGTTTTAGTACCTAAATAAGCATGTTCAAGCCATGTTACAACATAAAATCAAAGTAACATAGTTGCAACACCATGAAACAAGACCTAAAAGGCCATGAAAATGACAAGGGGCCATTTTTCTACAACACATTTAGCCCCCACTTTAGTGAGAGGATGAACTTTCTTCAAACTCACACTAAAGTAGCCATGAACATCGAGGGGAGGGTTCAAATGCACTTATGTTAGGAACATGGAATGTGAACAATAAAGAGGGATGATCAAGCCCCCAGGATGAAGATTCCATGGGAAACTAAACATAAGAACAAAGGAACACACAAGTGTTTAAATGAATTGGATGAAGCTTTGATCATCAATCCAACTAGTTGTAGATTAGATCTAGGCTGATTGTTTGAAAAAGAGAATGTGTACTAACTCTAGGGCGACAAAATACATGATGTCCCACTGGGTGAGAAGGCCCAAATGTACTCACTTTGGGGCCACATAACTAGTTGTCCGTGGGGTGAGAAAGCCCAAAAAGGTAAGATACATACACTAGTTGGTATGCACTCACAAACACAAAAGTGGCTATGGGAAAAAGTCATGGTGCTAGGTGGGCTTCCTGCTCAACCATATTAAAGTTATACTCATTGATAAGTTTAACAAGGTGCCACAAAGAAAAATGCTATAAACAAAAAGAAAAAGGTTCAACAGTCATGTAAGCAGCATTATGCAATGTGCAAAAAGGTAAAAATGTAGAATGTAAAACATGTTCAAAAGTTTCTCGTTGAGTTCATGCAAGGTAATTCACTTAGAGAAAATTGTGTCTAATGTCTCCAAGAGAGGACCAATCAAAGAATAGTATATTCACAACTTAGGGGATGTAGTACATCACACCAGGCCACCAAGAGGAATGTAATATGCTTAAAAAGATGAAATTTATGAAGGATATCACACCTAATGTCATCCACAAAGTGACAAACACATCATATAAATGACAAGGCTACACTAGGAACCAAGAATACAAATGAATTATGGTAATGTATGCCCCCCACTTTAAAGGAATTGCTAGACATCGTTTTGTGAGAAATTACCTTAAAGGAGAGAAGAAAAGAAAATACAAAAAGAAAAAAAGACATGAAATCCAATCTTGGAAAGCCCTATGCCAAGTCATATGTTTCAAAGTTAGGCTACATCATGTCAAGGAAAAGTGAAAAATAAAGAAAGGGAGTTACCCCCCATGAAATAAAACACACCAAACACATAATGGATCGCTGGATTTGGGGTCAGTATGTTTGTTGCTGCAATGTTTTTATGAAAGAGCTCAAAACTATCATCATTCCCCAAAGCACATAGAACTACAAGAATGACACAAAGAGAGTGAAAACAAAAGAAAAAAAAATAAAAAATTGGGTCAACGTGGAAGAGACATTGTGGTCTCGATGCTTTGCATCATCCCTAAAAGGAAAACACAAGTGAAACAAAAGAAAATGAAATGGTGAAAGAAAATGAAAAAGATTTTGGGTCTGAAACATAAAGGAGACATTTCGATCTCAATGACTTGCATCATCCCCAAAAGGAAAACAAAATAAAAAGAGAAAAAAATATAAAGATCTTGTGGGTCAACATGGAAGAGACATAGGGCATCTCTATGCTTTGCGTCATCCCCAAAATGAAAAAATGAAACCAAAAGAAGTGAAAAAGACAATATCTGAAATATAGAAGAAGAGATACAAATAGAAGAAGTGCACAAAGAGAGGGAATATCAAACACACGATACAGGGGAACACGACACATGAAAAGTATAATAAAAAGGTGAAAAGAAGAAAGGCTAGTTAGGCGAATACAATTCAACCATCTAACAGGCCATCTACTTCCCAATCATGTTTAGTGTAATACGAGGGTGGTTGACTTTCCAAAGGAAGAATTGCAAGTGCCAGACTAGGAGTCGTACCAGGTTCTTCACTTGGTGAAGAGGATGTATCATTTAAGCTCATTGTAGATGAAAATAAAGAGTTTAAATCGTTATGCACTTTTTCATCTATTTTTGCGATTGTTTCATCATAATCATCATCATCATCAAGATTAATGACTACAGGAGGAAGAAGGGTTATTTCTAAGGATGGATGGATCTAAAGTGGAGGTTGTTGGATTGGTTCAATTTGTTGCAAAGGTTGCATTGGACTATTGTGTGGCAGGTTAGGAGAAGGAGGGTGGTCATCTATTACTTCAGTCAAAGGTAAAGGTTGATTTTCTTTATCTTCTATGCAAGATTAACGAGCAAGGAATGACATCTTTGTTACCTAGCACCACAGTTTCATTTAATTCTAGTTTGGAGTTGTTGAGGTGTAAGAGTGGATTGAGTCATCATAAGTTCATCTACTTCCAAAGAGGGAAGAACAAAATAAATCAGAGAGGATGGATCAACCACTTTCTCTTTAGTTTTATACACTTGTTTAAAGCGAGGAGGCATGACAAGGGTGGTTTCATTTTCCCTTGGTCATTTAAATGATGGTGGGGAAGTATCAAGGGGTAGTTGCTTAGGAGGTTGTATGGTTTGCTCAATGTTAGGCTCAGGTTGAAGCATAGTTTTGTCTATGATAGGAGGTGCAGAAGTGGACGGGTACGAGTTACTAAGAGACAATTTGACTATATTTTTGGCTTTAAGCTTTTGATAAGCAATGAAAAATAAGTCTTTTCGAGGTATGATAGGTTCCATAGGTGTAGGCCAATAGGATTCTAATGAAAAAATACCTTTAGAAGATAAAGGATTAAAGCCACTATGTTGTATGGTGACTATCTCATTGTCATATGGAAACTTCAAACACTTGTGAACAACTGATGAGACCGCTTTCATTGAGTGAAGCCAAGGGTGGCCTAGCCGCAAACAAAATTGGTTAGATTGTGGAATAATTGAAAATGTTACCTCCAAAGTTTTAGGTCCTATTTCTAAGGGTAGTATGATCGATCCGATTGTAGGGCATGCAAAACCAACATGTGTCTTAATCCATGCAATTGGTTTAGTATATTCATCTTGATATAGCTCATGTAATACTAGAAACTCTTATGTGATCATGTTCTTGCCACAAGTGAGATCTATTAATATCCCGTTAATGGGATTATTATAGATTTTTCTAGCTATGTAAAGAGGACCATCAAGAATTTTTTGTAGTATATCTTTAGAAGAAAAGGTGATATCAAGAGATTTAATGGTTTGGCCCTTATGAGGGATAACATCTATCATACCTACTAGCTCATCCATAAGAGTTTCTATAGTAACAAAGGGGGGTGTATCATGTTGTTCATTGTTTGTATCAAGAGTCATTACATCTGTGGTTGAAGGTTCGCTAGCCTTGAAAAAGGAGGTATTATGTTTAGGCATGGGATTAGTGAAAATTTGCAAATTCTAGTTAGTGGGTGCAACATAATTATTTCCTTGATCATTAACACCCATAATGGATAGATGGCCTGAATCAATGAGGTCTTGAACTAAATGTTTTAGATGCTTGCAGTGTTCAATGTCATGTCCATTTTGGCATGAAAATGAAAATAAGCATTAGGTTTGAAGGTGGGTGGTAAAGGCTAGTTTGGATCAAGCGATCAAATGAGTGGAAAAGTTAGCAGGCATTGCTGAAGTAATTGGTTCATTGTATTATGAAGGGTGTCAGGTAGGGGAGTAAACTGTCTCTTTGGGTCCCCATAGGTATAAGGCACCATTTCTTTAACAATTTCCACTTGATTTGGAATGGGTTGGGTTGGTTACAGTTGAGGTTGAGGAGGCAGATTAAACTGCAAAAAGCCGCTATTTGGTTTGCAGAAGTTTTGTTGGTTATTCTGGCTTCGATTGTTGTGTTCGGGTTTTTCTGCTCAGTTAGAAGTGGATTTGGAATCATGACTTGAAACTGAATTATGGTATTCACACAAGGTTGTGCATAAATGGATAAACGAAGGGAATTTCATCATTGTTAATTTATCCTGAAGGTGTGTGTGCAAGTTTTCGATAAACATTATTTGTAGATGTGCATCAAGAATCTTGACATCAATATGAGCATACAGAGATTGGTATCATGAGATAAAATCCATTAATTTTTCATATGTGTTTTTTCTACATCGCATAAGGTCATCCATTGTCTTTTTAGGTGTTACGCGAACTTGAAAATGACTTATGAAAGCATCCACCAATTCATTGAATGAATGAATGGAATGATTAGGCAAGTTGGAAAACCATTTTAAGGAAGTGTCTTTCAAGGTCCTTGGAAACAGTTTGGCTTACAGTTTATCATCAAGGGCGAAATCACTACACAAAGTTGTATAGGCATTAACATGGTTGACAAGGTCTCAATTTCCTCCGTATTTTTGAAACCGAGGCATTTCTATCCCTTGTGGCATCAGGGTATGTAAAATTTCTAAGGATAATGGGATATTATGGACATGATATGTAAGTGGAGCAGATTGACCTTGGCTAATGGTGGAAAGTTGATGTTGCATAGATGAAACGGTGGTAAGGAGTTGTGTAAGAAGGGGATCGGGGCATGTGGGTTGAGGTGGAAGGGAAAATGGTGATGGAGTGTAGGTGATATGAGGTGAAGTGAAAGGAATACTATGAGGTGTGAATGTGGTGGAAGGGACTTGTGATGCCACAAGAGAATTAGGAATGCTAGTGGAAATCGGGAAAGAAGTAGCCTAATGCATAGTTGTATGGACTTGCAGATTGGTATAAGTTGGTATGGAAGTTATAGTTAAAGGGGGAGGAACTTGAGGTCCTCCTTGGCTTACAAGAATGGTTGTGGATTGGGTATTAGAAGTGGCATGTTTATTGTAAATCTCAGAAATCTTCTTCGTCACTTGCAAGAAATCATCACTTTCAATCAAACAATGAAGATTATCAATGGAAGGTATGGCAGTTTAGGAAAGTTTTTCAAGTGACAAGTTTTGTTGTAAATGTGCAAATTCTTCATGAATACTAATGACCTTGTCTTGAGGAAGAGAGTTGTTTTGGTTTTCAACATTCATTGGATGGAAAGGTGAAGGTATAGAAGAGGTATTGTCAAGGCCTAATGCACCATTGTCCATACTAGGAGTAGGAGCTCGTGAGATCCCAAGGTCCACAACGAAAGTGCTATCATGGGAAGCCATGAGTCTAGAACTTCTTACCAACGTATTATCAAGAGGGCACCAAATGCTCATGCAAGTACCACAAAGGAGGGGTGAATGCAAATGAAAACTAATCTAAGAGATAACTATAACTGAGATCTAACTACAGAAAGAAAAAAAAGTGCAAAAAATGCCAGAAAAGTGTTAAAAATGTTGTTTAAGTGCAGAGGGACTAATTCGCCCTGGGTGGATAATGAGTCCAATATGCAATTTTTTTGTTTTTTTGGAAATTTTAAGATTATTTTAATGTCCTATAGAATGAAAACAATGATGTAGAATGTATATTTTTAGTTTTTTCAAGGAGATACAATGCAAAAATGAAATCTAAATAAAGCTTTCACTAAAATGTCCTAAAATGCAAAAATAAAATAATGTACTTATTGAATGTTAATTCAAATGAAAACTAGGATGAAATATGCAAATGAAATAAAAAATGCAAAGTGCTCAAAATTCAAGTTCACAAAAATGAACCATTGATTTTTGGCTCTTAGGACTTCTCTAACTCTTCTAGGGTTTTTCACCTAAAAGGAGGGAATTAAGCCAAAAATGCAAACTAGTCCATTCAAATAATGTTATGCGTGATGTTGTCTAAAATAAATGAAGTTAAATAAATGAAATTGACTAATTTGAATGGATGAAAATGAATGCAAAAGTGAAATTAAAGCTATATTTGAAAACGCATTGTGATATGCAAACAATGAAGTAAATGAAGAAATTATTCATAACAGAAAGGAACAGGATGACTCTGGAGTGTTCTGAATGCTAATTGAAATTATTAATTTTTGATAGTGGGACTCATTTTCCTTGGGTGGCAAATTAATCCTCCTCCTAGTGAAAAACTGTCTGAAGCAAGTTTCTATCTATTGGGATTTGGAATCTAATAAAATTTATATTTTTCAATCCTAAGGTGGGAATCATTCACCATAGGTGGCGAATCAATCCTCTTCCAAATTTATAAAAAATTAGGAGACAACTCTACAACACTAGATCTGGGAATCATTGCTTCTCAGGTTGCCAAAGTCAATTCTAAAGAAAATGGATAAAAAACCTTCTCCAAGCTTGAAATAGACTTAAGTTGACTTGAAGCACCTAGTTGACTTGTAAACCAATCTTCAACACCAAAAATATTGTCAAATTTGCATACCTAGGTCAACAAACAAACATGGAATAGGGGAAAAATGGTGGAAGGTTAGTGAATAGGGGTTTTCCTTTGTCAAACCCCATTTTTGGTAATCAAACCTTGAATAAAATAATGAAATGTAAAGGAATGATAAACTAACAACATGCAATTGTTATCAACTTACCAAACCCTTGATGATACAAGTTTGAAGTAATGTCAATGGTTGCTTCAAAGTTCTTGAATTGTACTTGAAAGGATGTTGTAAAATGTTTGAATGGTTGAGTGAATAGGTGGATAAGTGAACTTGATGAATGGGGATTGTAGGAGATGTAAAATGAGGTGAAAATCACTTATTTATACACAATTGTGCCTTAGTTACCTATTCATACCTCATCACAGGACGACATCAAGTGATTTTGAATAAAATCCTGAAAGGAAAATTAAAATATTTTGAATTTGGGGCCAAGGGGGACTCATTCACCACCTATGGCGAATCGGTCCCACCTAGGACCTAAAAACAAGTGTCAGGAAATATGTTGTATTTAATGTTGTTTGTCAGGATAATACTAAAAAAATACACTTAATTAAGCATATGAGAGCATAATGGGGTCAAATAAAGCATGAGAAAAGGATAAATAGTTAAGATGTGCCTAGAAAAGCATGAAATCTTGTTACAAGACTTTACAACACTTTAAAATAGGACTTGTTGATGAATAAAAATATGATTTTTAGGTGAATTGTAATTAATAGAGTCTAGAAGAATGTAGAAATGTCTTACAACACTTCACAACACCTTTGTAATACGTCGTTCTTTGAGTTTTAGTACCTAAATAAGCATGTTCAAGCCATGTTACAACATAAAATCAAAGCAACATAGTTGCAACGCCATGAAACAAGACCTAAAAGGCCATGAAAATGACAAGGGGCCATTTTTCTATGACATAGTTTTACATTATGGTTCATCTTATTATGTTTTACAATATATACATTTTATATTATGGTTTCACATTATGGTTCATCTTATTGTAGAAATAGAAATTCTCAAAGCTAATTAGAGTTTTGAGTTGGGAAACGTTAATATTCTTGCGCACTTTTAATCTATAAAAAAATTCAATTAACTTAATGGTTTTTGGTTCAATACGGTAGTTGGGAATGGTGGGTTGAATAATTAGGGCTTTAAAATGGTTGTTTTCATGAGTCGGTATGGATAATTTGTTACATTGCTTCAAAATGTTTTTTTGTTTTGTGAAAGTATTGAGTTATATGTGTTCTACGATATGATCCAAGTGCTTTGTCTAGTAGCTTTTGCATCTTAGGATTTTGGATATGTTCTAAGGCTAATTTACCAACTAGCTTCTAAGGGTTTTGAAAACTATTTACACATCAATTATTTAACATTTAACAATAAACATAATATTAAAATAAAAAACCCTAAAATAATCATATTTTTATTTAATTTTCATCTTGCATTAAAAAATAAGAATAGGTAACTTCCACATTCATTATAAATTCACTCAAAGTTATTGTGTTGTCTTGCTTGAAAATTATAGTTCAACACTAATTAACAAGATTTTAGAATTTAATAATCTATAATATTTAGAGATATTTGTAACATAGGAAAACAAGCAAGATTAAGCAATATTATGTAATAAACTCAAATCTAAACCTACCCTAACAACAAAGAACAATGGAATATAAAGCATAAATACAAGAATGATCTCACCAAACATCTATGTAATTCCATGAATAACCTCGATTGCACTTCTCCATTTTGTCATTATATGATTCTTTCCCTCATATTTCTCTTAAGTGTGCAAGTATAGCCTCATGATAGTGTTATTAGCAAAGTATTGAAGATTCCAAAGTTGATTGCTTCCAAAAGTCATAAGATTTCGAGAGGAGTAATAATGGTGAAGGTCAAGCCAATTTATAGAAAATATAACTTTCAAATGAAAGGCTTAGATTGAAAGATAGACCAAAGATTAAGATTGAAATATGTGACATGCATTGAGATTAGTGTCAGTAATAATGCAAGTGATAAAGCATAAAAGGTGGGGATTAAGATTAAATAATAATTTAATCTTTAGTTGAGACTGTTTGAACACACGAATGAATGAATTAAATAAATAAATTAATAAAATTGTGCATGTAGAAGAATAAAACTAGATAGCTGACTGATTAAACCAAAAGGTATGTTCATTAGAAATAATCAAATATTAAATTAGGACATAATTGACTGATTTAATTAAATCTTGACTTAAGTGGTAAATGACTAATTAGATAACTGATTGATTATCTAATTATAGAATAATATGCTAGGAATAATTCTTTTGATGAATTAAATAATTATTTAATTCAACATTCAAAATTTGGGGATTAAATTAAATAAATAAAGATTTATTTAATTGATTGGAGAATAGGTTAAAGAATAATTAAATAGTTTTACATGATTATTTAATTATAGTCGTAAATGTGATGAGAGTAAATTAAATAACAATTTTTTTAATTAATCAAGATTGAATAAAGGTAAAAAATGAACTAATTAAATAATTAAAGTTATTTAATTAATATAGGACAAATGAATTCTAGAAAATAATCATGTAATTAACATTAGTTAATTATGACAATGAAGATATTAATTATGAAGAAAATTAGAGTCGTAGGCCTACACCAATTTTTAGTGTCTATAGTTTGCCCCTCTTTGACATAATGTCATTTAGGAATTTGTGTCAAAGAATAAAAAAACATGCCCCAGTCGTGCCCCAGTGTGAAATAGGTAATGGTATGGCCCCTTGGGAAAAATGACAAATTTTCAAAATATTTCAAAAAAGTTGGAAATTATCCCCATTAGGTAATTTGATAGCTAAAAATTTGGTGGTTGTGATAGAAATCAGTTTCGACAAGGTCTGGTAAGTGAAATGATCATTTGAAGTTGGTAAATAGTGTGCCTAGTACACAAGGTGTGAGAAAAAACATCCAAAAACCCTAGGTATAAATAGCAATTGGGTGGAAATTGAATTCATTTGCACCCTTCAAGTTTTGAAACCCTTGACTTTGCTCTAGATCACTCAACAAAAATGTCACCTATTCCATACACAAAGCATCATAGATATCAAGTTAGGACCTTCAGACAGCCATCTGACACAAGACCCCCAGTATATACCCAAAAACCATCGTTTGAAATTTGAATTTTCATGCATTTTTAGGCATTTAAAATTTATTTTTCAAATGTGTCATTTATGGTTCGACATAAATGTGTTCATATGTGATGCATCTGCTTGCGATACGATGCATTTGTAAAAACACGTCTAGGCTGATTTTGCATTTAGTTTACATCAATGCATTTGTTTAATTATGAAGCACATATGTAATTGTGAGTCACATTTGTTAGGCATAGTGTCGCATGTAGGTTCATGCACTGCATTTGATATTTTGTTACACATATGGATGACTGTTTGTGTGTTTGATTGTGTACTGTATTTGATATAATGTGATGCATATGCATGACTGATCGCGTGTGTTTTCTCCTTTATTGCATGTGCATTATTATAACACATCTACATGGTTAAATGATAGATTTGAGTTACTGCTACATATTTGCTAGTTTAAATGACACATGTGCAATTTTGGAATGCATTTGTTATGAAATGACACATTTTCCTATCAAATTTTTTGAAGTTTTGTGATGTAAAAAATGGATTTATATTTCTGACACAAGGAATTTTTTTATGCATTTGTAGGTTACCTTGGATCTGATATACACCCTGGAGTCAAGGCCAGTTACCTACGAGCTATGAGATCAGCTACACAGTGCTGAGAGATGGTTGATATGGAACCTCGAGTTGCATCACATGACATTTATGCCCACCATTCAGGAAAATCAAGGTATGTTGACTACACTCTGTGAGTGATGGGACTCAGAGACTTCCTCTTTCCATCTTCCTATAGGAGAGGCTAATATTACCTTAGAGGATGTCTATAGGATTCTGAGATTACTAATTAGGGTTGAGAGAGTCCTCTATGATACCTAGAGGGGTTATAATTAGCTCACCTAGTTTTATGTGCATGATGATATTAGACAACTCGGTATCGAGCATTATGAGATTAGATGGCATGTGCTTGCTAATAGGTATGAACATTTTGATTGTATGTTGTGCACTTTGATTGTTGGGATTGTACTACTTAACCGTCGATGTCATGGGTTTCCCGTTGGGAGGGGTGAGATGTTGGTAGGGATGTTGGAGTGAAAGGTTGTATATGCATGGGGCCCATGTCTACTAGCAATGTTGTATTTTCATTTGCATGATATAGCTTATAGGGAGGCATAGTCGATGACCTGTGGCACCACTCTTCTTATGATTTGGGCATGGGATCACATTGATGTATTTCGCTTTCCTATTTATTTTGACTTAGATCATAGATCTCCCTATTTTTTTAGATATTGTGGGACCATCTCTCAAACTCATGTTAGAGACATAGGGTTCTTTAGACATGCAATTGATACCCTTGTGTAGTTTATCTGGAGAACTTACATGGATTGTGCGTAGTGACTTGATGAGCATAAACACTTACCTTTTTTGTTGATAGACATAGTACTTGATCGAGAGGACTGTCTCTAGGGTTCACATAATTGAGAGACCTTTCAGATAGAGTTCTCTAGTAGTTTGGTGAGGTTTACTACGAGCCACAGGGGGAGCTAATTTTTCCTATTCTTCAAGAGAGGTTCCTTTGTGGGGGGCACAAATTCCTCTTGTGATGGCTAAGGCAGACATCAATGCATTAAACCTTGTTTAGTGGGGATAGAGGGGTGGAGTTGTAGATCCTGAGGCCATTGTAGCATATGATACTTGGTGGGTAGAGCATAGGATTGTTCCATATAAATATCCTAAGCATTCAACACCTATAGAGTGGTGAGGGACATGATAATGAGGCCGACATGGTGGTAGAGGTGGTGGGGGGAGTGGTCAATGGGGTTGATGAGGTGGTAGAGGCCTAGATTTTTCACCCATCCATGAGGAGGAGGGGGAGGGGGAGGACATACCTATGCTAGAGATTGGTGGAGGAGAGGAGGCTATCATAGGGGAGGGAGTTGGTGAGGAGCATGCTATAGAGGAGGCTGTTGGTGAGGAGCATGTTGAGAAGGAGGTTTTTGGAGAGGAGGCCATTGGTAAGGAGCATGTTGAGAAGGAGGTTGTTGGAGAGGAGGAAGAGATAGATGCCCTTTGGTATGCTTGCAATATATTAGAATAATGATGAGGAGTAGGAGATGGAGAGTAGGACAGAGAGCTCTGAGACATGATTGTTGAGGAGTGGGATGTCAATGAGGGAGAGAGGCCATGGTGGAAGGATGAGGGTGTCCTTGATCAATGACTATCCAATTTGTATGCCAGAGTAGAGGCCTTGGAAGAGTGAGTGAGTTGTGATGGTAGAGAGAGATGTGATATAGATGGAGAGAGATAGTGCTTATTTGGAAAGGTATCAGGCAGTATTATGGAGAGGAGATTGAGCAAATATTTTTGGAGTTGAGAGCTCTGTGCAATGGACCAGCTGATGCTTTCACTCAGGAGTTAGTTAGGGATAGTGATAGAGATATATACTACAAATATTTGTATGAGTAGGAGGTACCTCCTTAGAGATGGGCCCCTAGTTATTCGTAGGCGCATAGCAGCAGATCACATAATAGGTCAGACAACAAATCTTAGAGCACAGAAGGTGTCATAGAACCTCATAGGTCAGGACCATATAATAGCCCCCCTTTTGCATAGTGATCATCAACACCTCCTCGTTAGTCACCTCCTTAGTCTCTGCATTGGAGTAGTGGGAGTTCAGCCTAGGGACATGTTTCATATTTGTAGACATTGTATTATTGTTATAGAGCATGCGAGCTCCATTTTGAGAGATACATTCTAACATTGTACTATGACACTTTTGAGCGATTTATATATATATATATATATATATATCCTTTTTTGTGGTGATTTATATGATATACAATTTTCTATATGATTATGTAGTCATTTGTTTATTCATGTGTTATAGATTCAAACATTTACTTTATGACATTGATGGAGCCTATGATGATGTATGCATTAACTTTTTCAGTTTCTATGGATGTCATGTGTTATATGTATTTACAATAACATGTGAATGTATTTATTATCACAATATTCTATATATATTATGATGGTTATGCATGTTATATCATGGACTCCTAGATGCAATGGATGCCAATATTTTTTGTTTTCAAATGCAGGATATATGTATGATTTAATATGTATATATGTATGGAATTTCTAAATGATGTTTCTAACATAAATCAATATGTAGGATGCTTTATATTTTTGTTTCTCATAGGATTCCATCATGATGCAAGAAAGAAGAAATGTTAGTGCAAAAAAGATGAATAGTAACATAAAAGGCATGGATGTTAGTACTAGAAATCTTTGATGTTTTTTCTGAAACACAATAGGCCTTCCATTAAATCAACATTGGGTGGTAACTAATACAAATGGACAACAAACACCATAATATGAGATATACCAAGGTGTGCAAGGTCATCCACCTACTAAAAACAGATAGTCATAGACAAGGAATGTCCTAACTCATACGAAGGGAACAGTTGCCCTAGTCTTTTTGTCAAGAAAAATCATAGATATTTAACAAAAAAAAGATGAGTTGTGAGGCATCATTGATCCTCTAAATCCTTCATGGGACATCCTTGAGGAAGCTAGTAACTTGACTCAAAGACAAGCCAAAAAATAGTCGACAAACAACAGTCAAAGAAAAAGAATCCAGAGACATCCTTGAGGAAGCTAATAACTGGACTCAAAGAAAAATCCAAATGAAAAGATCAGACAACAAAAAGCCATAAAGTCAACAACCAATAAAAATATTTTCCAAAATTTGATCTATTTGTTGTTTAATTATATAGGGGATTGATAAGTTGATTGTTTGATAAAGCCTAGTTTTAGGAATGACACATACTCTATAAGACGTTCAGTCTAGCTTCAATTGTGTGCCTATCTATATAAGGTAGTGACTAGGCCTGGTTTGAAAAAGACACGTACCATATAAGACATTGAGTCTGATTTTGATCATGTGACCACCTGTATAAGGTAATGATGATTGTTTGACTAAATGATCAGGTCATTTTTTAGGAAGGAAACATCCTGTATAAGACATAGATTGATTGATTTGTTATTCCTTTGGAAATTTTTTTGATTTGACTTGATGACCTTGTTGACTTGTTTGTTTGTTTGATGCATGACTTGTTTTGATGTTTTGACAATTGTTTGTGTGATAATTTTTAACTTATTTGACTGACACAATGAACCCTAAAGGACTGACCTAGTGTGTCCTCAGGGGCTAATCGATTGATGGCCTTGCCTACATTATACACACAGAGACCTCATAGTTCAACCAAACATTTACCAACATGACTAACTGAAAAAGATTTTATTTATTTAAATTTATCCAACATGTGTGATAGTGAATGTGACGAACCCTAATGGACTGACCTAGTGCGACCTTGGGGGCTTATCGATTGATGACCTTGCCTATGTTATACATAAAGAGACCTTGTAGTTTAACATGACCATTGACTTTTTCTTATAGAAAATGGATTGAGTCATGATTATATACAAAAATAATAATAAGGACTAGCCTAATGCCTTAGGTGCACATCAACAGATGTCCTATCCTATTTCTAGTTGCAGAGCCAATGTAGTTTGACAATGACAAAGACTGAAAAATGTGTCTGACTCTGACTATTGGATGTGTGCCATAGAAAAATGGCCCTGTCATTTTCATGGCCTTTTGGGTCTTGTTCCATGGTGTTGAAACTATGTTGCTTTGATTTTATGTTGTATCATGACTTGAAAATGCTTATTTAGGTACTAAAACTCAAAGAACGATGTCTTGTGAAGGTGTTGTGAAGTGTTGTAAGACATTTCCACATTCTTCTAGACTCTATTCAATACATTTCACCTAAAAATCACCTCTTTACACATCAACAAGTCCTATTTTGAACTATTGTAAAGTCTTGTAACAAGCCTTCACACTTTTATAGGCACATCTCCTTATTTACACCTTTCTCATGCTTTATTTTGTATCTTTATGCCCTCGTATGCTTAATTATGTGTATCTTTGCATATTATCCTAACAAGCAACACTAAACACACCATTATTTCTGGCACTTGTTTTTAGGCCCTAGGTGGGACCCATTCGCCATGGGTGGCGAATGATTCCCCCTTGGCCCCAAATTTAAAATATTTCAAATTTCCTTTTGGGATTCTATTAAAAGTCACTTGATGTCAGCCTGTCATGAGGTATGAATGGATATTAAGGCACAAGAATTGTATAAATAAGTGTTTTTCATGTCATTTTACATCTCCTAAGTCATTCAAGAAATCCTCTAATAATCTCCAACAATCAAATCATTCAAGCATCTTACATCATCAACAAAAGGAACTATTGAAGCACTTTGAAGAAGCCATTGACATTACTTCAAACTTACAAGATCAAGGATTTGGTGATTAATAGAATTTGCATGTTGTTAGTTTACATTTCCTTATTTCATTTATTTCTATTGGGTTTGATTACCAAAGTGGGGTTTGACCAAGGGAAACCCCTATTTGCTAACCCTCCAACATTTTTCCCCTTTGGATGTGTCTTTGCAGCCTTTTTTTTGTAGATTTGACAGGTTTAAAGGTGTTGAAAAGTTGAAATCAATTCAACTAGGATCTTCAAGTCAAAATATCATTATTTAAAGCTTATTGAGCATTTTTTGTGCATTTCCTATGAAAACTGACTTTAGTAACCCGACATTCATACATTCCCAAATCTGGTGTTGCAGAGTTGATGTCTATTTTTCTAGAAATCTAAGAGTGTACGGATTCACCACCCTTGGTGAATGAGTCCCATCTAAGGTCTAAAAATCTATATTTTGTTAGATCTATGATCCCGACTGTAAGAAATTAGTTCTTGACACTTTTTCATCAGTAGGACGACTAATTTGCCACCCTAGGCGAATGAGTCCCACTTTGAAAAACTAGTAAAATTCATCAACATTCCAGACATTCTAGAAAACTCATATTTCACTCAGGTGCACTCAAATTTACCTTTCTACCTTCTATTTTGCATTATTTCTTCATTTTCATAGTTATTTGCATATCATAATGTGTTTTCAAACATAGCTTAAATTGCACTTTTGCATTCATTTCAGTTCATTCTAATCAGTCAATTGCATTTAGTTAAGTTCATTTACATCATATCACATAGCATACATCCTAATTTGAGTGTTAAATAAGCATTTTGGGACCTAGATCTCTCTCCTTTTAGGTGAAAAACCCTAGAAGTGCAAGAGTAAGCATCCTCAGGGTCCCAAAATCTATGTCACATTTTGGTGAACCCAAATTTTGAACACTTTAAATTTCTGATTACATTCATATCTTTCCATTGCATTAGCATTCAATTAGGGCATTGATTGGTTATTGCATCCTAGGACCTTTGATTTTACATTAGCGAAACATTCATTTAGTGTTCATTTTTGCATTTACTTTCATTGAAAAACTAAACAAATCTAATTTCTGCATACTTGATTAGATTTTGTGTCGCATTTAGAATCATTTAAAATTTTTGAAAAACATAAAAAATTGCATCCTGGGAATCATTTTCCACCTAGGGCGAATCAGTTCCTCTACACTTTTTAGATAGTAGTTATGTGCTTTTTCTAGTATTTTCCTGCATTTCTATTTTTTGTATTTACATCTCTATTATAGTTAGCATATTTTTTGTTATTTTCATTTCACATTCTTAAAATATCTTGCATTTCCATCCACCCTTCCTTTGTGATACTTTAATGAGTGTTTGGTGCCCCTTTGATAATACTTAAGTGAGACTAAGTTCTAGACTCATGGCATCCTGCAATAGAACTTTCATTGTGGACTTTGGTATCTCACGAGCTCCTATTCTTGGTATGGAAAATGGTGCATTAGGCCCTAACAATACCACTTCCATGCCTTCACCTTTCCATCATATGGATATTGACAATCAAAACAAATCCCTCCTGCAAGAAAAAGTCATTAATATTCATGAGGATTTAGCACATTTACAACAAGACTTGTCACTTGAAAAAAAGTATGCCACTGCTATACCTACTATTGAGAACCTTCATCACTTAATTAAGAGTGATGATGGCTTACAAGTGCTAAAACAAATTGCCAAGATTTACAATAAACATGCCTCTTCAAATACCCAATCCAAAAATATTCCTGTAAGCCAAGGAACACCTCAAGTTCCTCCAACTATAGCTTCTATACCCACTTACACCAATCCACAAGTCCACACAACCATGCATCAACCTAATTATAAGGCTACTTCTTTCTTGATTTCCACTAGCATTCCTACTTATTTTGTGGCATTGCAACCTCCTTCCACCACTTTCACACCCCCTAGTATTCCTTTCAACTCCCCTAACATCACTTACACTCCATCACCATTTTTCCTTCCACCTCAACCTACTTATTTTGATCCTTTTATTACACAACTCCTTAACACTGTTTCATCATGCAACATTGACTTTCCACCATTAGTCAAGGTCAAACTGCTCTACCCACATATCTTGTCCACAACAGCCCCTTATCATTAGAAATCTTATGTACCCCGATGCCACAAGGGATAGCAATGTCGAGATTTGAGAAATATGAAGGAAAAGGAGACCCTATCAACCATATCAATGCTTATACCACTTTGTGTGGTGACTTTTTCCTTGATGATAAACTCTTAGGAAAAAAATTTCCAAGGACCTTGAAAGACACTGCTTTAGAATGGTTTTCCAACTTTCCCAATCATTCCATGCATTCATTTAAAGAATTGGTGGAAGCTTCCATTAGTCACTTCCAAGTGCACATGACACCTAAAATGACAATGGCTGACCTTATGAGATGTAGACAAAACACATATGAAAAAGTGACATATTTCATCTCCCGTTACCAATCCTTATATGCTCAAGTTGATGTAAAAATTCTAGATGCACATCTTCAAAAGATGTTTATTGAGAATTTGCACACCAACCTTCAAGATAAACTTACCATTATTAAATTCCCTTCATTCATGTAATTATGCACAACACTATGTGATTATCAAAATTCAGTTTCAAGTCATGAGTCAAAATCCACTTCTAACTGAGTTGACAAACCTAAAAATAATAATCCAAACCACAAAAACTTCCAAAATTTTTGCAAACCTAACTAAGGATTTTTACAATTTAATCCACCTCCTTCACCACAACTGCAACCAACTCAACAAGTTTAAAATTCAATGGCCACTACTAAGACAGTCATTCCTTATCATTATGGAGATCCAAATAGACACTTCACCCCTTTACCTGACACCCTCCACCATATAATGAACCAATTAATTCAAAAATGAATGCTCAACTTACCACCTGTTCACCCACTTGATCCTAATCAACACTTACCACCTACCTTCAAACCTAACGCTTATTGCCATTTTCATTATCAAAATGGCCATGACACCAAACATTGCAAGTGTCTTAAACATTTAGCTCAAGACGTCATTGATTCAGGTGAAATGACCATTATGGGTGTTGATGATCAAGGCAATAAGTCTGTCACACCCCCTAACCAAAATTTTCAAATCTTCATCAACCCTATGCCTAAACACACCATCTCGTTCGTCAAGGCTAGTGAACCTTCAAAGCATAAAATAATGACTATTGATACACACAATGAACAACTTGATACATCTCCTATTGATGCCCAAGCTAGTCCTATGGATAAACTTGTAGCTGCGATAGAAATTATCCCTCGTAAGGGCCAAACCACTAAATCACTTGATATTACTTTTTCTGCTAAGGATATACTACAAAAACTTCCTCATGGTCCTCTCTACATAGATGGCAGAATCTATGATAAACCTACTAATTGGATATTAATAGATCTTTCTTGTGGTGAGAATGTGATCATAGAAGAATTTCTAGTATTACATAATCTATATCAAGATGAAGTTATAATCAACTGATTGCATGGATTAAAACACATCATGGTTTTGCATGCCCTACAATTGGATTTATCATGCTACCTTTACAATTGGGACCTATGAATTTGGAGGTAACATTTTCCATTATTCCATAATCTAACCAATTTCATTTACGGTTAGGCCTTCCTTGGCTTTTCTCAATCAAAGCGGTCCCATCCGTTAATCATAAGTGCTTGAAGTTTCCACATGGCAATGAGGTATTCACTATACACCATAGTGGCTTTAATCCTTTATCTTAAAAAAGTAACTTTTCATTAGAAACCTTTTGGCCTGAACCTATGAAACCTATCACTCCTCGTAAGGACTTCTTTTACATTGCTTATCAAAAGTTTAAAGCTAAAAATATCGTTGAATTATCTCTTTGTAACACATCTCCATCCACCTCCATTAATCCTATCCTTGATGAAACCATGATTAAACCTAAATATGATATAGACCAAACCATCAGACCTTCTAAAAAATATCCTCCTAAAACTTCCTAGCCATTGTTTAAACAACCAAGAGAATGAAATAACTCCTATCTTACCTCCTCATATCAAACAAGTATATAAAGAAAAAGAGAAATTGGTTGATCCATCCTCTTCGGTTTCTCTTGCTCTTCCCCCTTCGGGAGTAGAAGAACCTATGACACCTCAATCCACTCTTAAACCTCAAAAAATCCAATACAAAATTAAACAAAACTGTGGTGCTCGGGAACATCAGTGTCATCATTGTCTCCTTGCGCATCAATCTCGTATGGAAGACAATCAAGATAATCAACCTCCACCCTTGACAGATGAAATAGATGACCACCTTCCCTCTCCTAACCTACCACATGATAATTCAACCCAACAATTGCAACAAAACCAACCCATTCAATAACCACCACTTTTGATACATCCATCCTTATAAATCACCCTTCTTCCTCCCGTCGTTATTAATTTTGATAACGATGATGATGCGACGATCAATAAAATAGATGAAGAAATACACAATGATTTGAACTCTTTATTTTCATCTACAATGAGGTTAAATGATACATCCTCTCCACCAAGTGAAGAATCTGGTAAAACCCCTAGGTCAACACTTGCGATTCCTCCATTGGATAGCCAACTCCCTTCACATTATAATGAACATGATTGGGAGGCAGATCACTTGATGGATGACTTGCATTTTTCTAACTAGTTTCTCATCTTTTACTTATTCTTTGTTTTCTTTTTCTTTTCATGTGTGTATCATGTTCCCTCATATCACATGTTTGATGTTTCCTCTCCTTGTACACTTCTTCTATTCGTACCTTTATTCTTCTGTTTATCATGCTTTGTTTTTTGTTTTCCTTTTGGGGATGATGCAAAGCATAGAGATGCCCTATGTCTCTTCCATGTTCACCCAAATGGTCCCTATCCTTTCATTTTTGTTTTGTGTTTTCCTTTTGGGGATGACGCAAAGCGTAGAGACACCCTATGTCTCTTCCATGTTGACCCAAATAGTCCTTTTCCTTTTATTTTTGTTTTGTTTTTTCCTTTTGTGGATGACACAAAGTGTAGAGACACACTATGTCTCTTCCAGGTTGACCCAAATGTTCCTTTTCCTTTCATTTTTGTTTTGTGTTTTCCTTTTTGGGGTGACACAAAGCATAGAGACACCCTATGTCTCTTCCATGTTGACCCAAATGGTCCCTTTTTCCTTTTTCGCTTATCTTTTCTAGTGTTTTCCTTTTGGGGATGACACAAGGCATTGAGACCGAAATGTCTCCTTCATGTTGACCCAACAGCTCTTTCCTTTTCGCTTCTTTTCTTTTCACTTGTGTTTTCCTTTTGGGGATGATGCAAAGCGTTGAGACCGCAATGTCTCTTCCATGTTGACTCAAAATGGACTTTCTTCTCCCTTCTTTTTCACTCTCTTTATGTCATTCTTTTATTTCTATGTGTATTTTGGGAATGATTACAGTAATGAATTGAAAAATTATAGCAATGGACATACTGACCCCAAATCCATAGATCCCTTATGTGTTTGGTGTGCTTTCTTTTCTGGGGGGAAACTTCCTCCCTTTCTTTGTTTTTCATTTTTCCTTGACATGATGCAGCCTACCTTTGAAACATATGACTTGGCATAGAGCTTTCCAAGTTGGCTCCCCTGTCTTGTTTTCTTTTTTCCTTTTCTTTTCTTCTCTACTTTCAAGCAATTGCTCACAGAAATATATTTAGCAGTTCCTTTAAAGTGGGGGGAATACATTACCATTATTTCATTGTGCATTCATGCTTCTTAGTGTAGACTTGTCATTTATGTGATGCGTTTGTCACTTTGTGGATGAAATTGGGTGTGATGTCCTTCATAAGTCTCATCTATCTTAGCATATTACATTCCTATTTGTTGTTTGATGTGACACACTGCATCCCCTAAGTTTTGAATATACTATTCTTTGATTGGTCCTCTCTTGGAGAAATTAGACACAATCTTCTGTAAGTGTCTGACCTTGCATAAATTGAACAAGACTCCTTTGAACAATCTTTTATATTTATTGCATTCTCGTTTGTCCACCTTTCATAACACAAATTGCATGCTTGTGGAGTCGTCTTATTTGTTTGGCCACCTTGCATAACACAACTTGTATGCCTATGGTGCCATCCTATTTTTCTTAAAACTTAAACTGACATTTACATTTCATTTGGCTTTGTGGTGCCTTGTTAAATTTACCAAGCAGTATAACTTTGGCATGGTTGAGCGGGAAGCCCAACTAGCGGCATGATTTTTCCCCATAGCCACTTTTGTGTTTGTGAGTGCATACAACTAGCGTATGTATCTTACTTTTTGGGCTTTCTCACCCCTCGGACAACTAGTTCTATGGCCCCAGAGTGAGTGCACATTCTCTTTTCCAAAACATTCAGCCTAGATCTCTTTCCACAACTAGTTGGATTGATTATCGAAGCTTCAATCAATTCATTTCAACACTTGTGTGTTCCTTTGTCTTTATGTCTAGCTTTCCATGGGATCTTTATCCTCGAGGCTTCATCATCCCCCTTGATTTTTGCATTCCATCTTGCTAACGTAAGTGCATTCAAACCCTCTCCTCAATGTTCATGGCTACTTTAGTGTGAGGAAGCAAGTTTGTCCTCTCACTAAAGTGGGGGCTAAATGTGTGGTAAAAAAATAGCCCTTTCTCATTTTAATGGCCTTTTAGGTCTTGTTTCATGGTGTTGAAACTATGTTGCTTTGATTTTATGTTGTATCATGACTTGAACATGCTTATTTAGGTACTAAAACTCAAAGAATGACATCTTGTGAAGGTGTTTTGAAGTGTTGTAAGACATTTCCACATTCTTCTCGACTCTATTCAATACATTTCACCTAAAAATCACCTTTCTACACATCAATAAGTCCTATTTTGAAGTGTTGTAAACTCTTGTAACAAGCCTTCACGCTTTTCTAGGCACATCTCCTTATTTACACCTTTCTCATGCTTTATTTTGTATCTTTATGCCCTCATATGCTTAATTAAGTGTATCTTTGCATATTACCCTGAAAAACAACATTAAACACAACATTATTTCTGACACTTATTTTTAGGTCCTAGGTGGGACCCATTCACCATGGGTGGCGAATGAGTCCCCCTTGGCCACAAATTCATAATATTTCAAATTTCCTTTCGAGATTTTATTAAAAGTCACTTGATGTCAGCCTATGATGAGGTATGAACAGATAGTAAGGCACAAGAATTGTATAAATAAGTGTTTTTAACCTCATTTTACATCTCCTAAGTCATTCAAGCAATCCTCTAATAATCTCCTACAATCAAATCATTCAAGCATCTTACATCATCAACAAAAGCAACTATTGAAGCACTTTGAAGCAATAATTGACATTACTTCAGACTTACAAAATCAAGGATTTGGTGAGTTAATAGCATTTGCATGTTGTTAGTTTACATTTCCTTTGCATTTCCTTTATTTCAATTGGGTTTGATTACCAAAACGTGATTTGACCAAGGAAAACCCCTATTTGCAAACCCTCAAACATTTTTCCCCTTTGCATGTGTCTTTACAACCTTTGTTTTGTAGATTTGATAGGTTTAAAACTGTTGAAAAGTGAAAATCAAGTCAACTAGGCTCTTCAAGTCAACATATCATTATTTCAAGCTTATTAAGTGTTTTCTGTCTGTTTCGTACACAAAACTGACTTTAGTAACCTGACATTCAAACATTCCCAAATATGGTGTTGCAGAGTTGTCTTATTTTCTAGAAATCTAGGAGTGGAATGATTCGCCACCCTTGGCGAATGAGTCCCACCTAAGGTCTGAAAATCTATATTATGTCAAATCTCGGATCCTGACTATCAGAAATCAGTTCGCGACACTTTTTCATCAGTAAGAGGACTGATTTGCCACCCTAGGCGAATGATTCCCGTTGTGAAAAACTAGTAAAATTTATCAGCATTCTTGACATTCCAGACAACTCATATTTCATCCAAGTGCACTCAGATTTACCCCTGTGCCTTTTGTTTTGGATTATTTCTTCATTTTCATAGTTATTTTCATATCACAATGTGTTTTCAAACATAGCTTAAATTGCAGTTTGCCATTCATTTTAGTTCATTCTAATTAGTCAATTACATTTAGTTAAGTTCATTTACATCATATCACATAGCATACATCTTAATTTGAGTGTTACATAAGCATTTTGGGACCTAGATCTCTCTCCTTTTAGGTAAAAAACCCTAGAAGTGCAAGAGTAAGCATCCTCAGGGTCCCAAGATCTATGTCACATGATGACTTATTTCTATTTACAAATTTCTATATTTTTCATTTTCTTTGATGTTACCAAGATGCTTGTTTGCCAGGTTTTCACCTAGGTAACTATTTTTTGATTGATTTTTTATTGTATTTATGATGATTAAGACAAGGCTCTCAAAATCTATGCATAGAACATCTTCAGATGAAGACTATTGATTGTTGTTGATAGTGGTTTGCCTTCAGGGGTAGGGAGTTGGTATTCTCTTGATCCAAAGGCTTCTGTGAAAATGTAGGGTCCTAAGCAATTTGGTTCTATGATTGCTAGTTTTTCTCTTTCTGCTTGATTCTTTGGATTTTCCATTAAGACCAGGTCACCAATGTCAAAATTTTGATTCAAGACTTTCCTGTTGTAGCTATGATGAAGACAATTTTGGTATGCTTGAAGGTGATCTAGTAAATTTTTTCTTCATTTATCCAGGAACTCTAGCTCATGTAATCTTGACACATGGTACTTTTCATCAACAATATGCCATTTCAAAAATACCTTTAGGAAAGGAATCTCAAACTCAATAGGAAATATGGCCTTAGAAGTGAATACCAAGGAATATGGAGTGCCACTAGTGCGAGTACGGATGCTTGTGCTCTATGCCCATAAGGAAGGGTTAAGTTGTAAATGCCAATCATGACCAACATCATTGACAGTCTTTTTAAGGATTCTGAGGATTGTTTTGTTAGATGCCTCATCTTGGCCATTACTACCCTATGGGTAATATGTAGTGGAAAAGTGGTGTTGGATATGGAATTCTTCACAGAGGTGACAAACTTCTTGGTTTTTAAATGGGCGACCATTATCTGTGATTATAGATTGAGGAACACCATACTGCTAAATAATATAGTTAAGGATAAGCTTATAAATTTGTGTGTTAGTAATGTAGGTCATAGGAATGGCTTTGATCCACTTGGTAAATTATTCAGTCAAAGTAATGATGAATTTATGACCATTGGATGATGTAGGATATATCTTACCTATGAGATCGAGTCCCCATTGGGTAAAGGTCCATGGTGATGTTATTGGACGGTGCTCTTGTGTTGGTGCATGTATCAAGTATCCATGAATCTAGCACTCTCTACATTTTTTGACAAAAACATATGAGTCCTTTTTCCATTGTAGGGCAATAGTAGCCTAGTCTCATAATCTTCTTAGCTAAGGTAGCACCGCTAGAGTGGGATCTACATATACCCTCATGTACCCCATGCAAGGTCGCTTGTGCTTCTCTAGTATCAAGACATCTCAATAGGGTATTGTCTAGGGCACATCTATAAAAGGTATCTTTGATGATGGTATATTTAGCTAACTTATGGATAAATGTCCTATGTTGGTTGTTTGAGAGATCAAGGAGTAGGATTTCATAATGGAGGTAGTCATATGTCTTTGTACCATGGGGAATTGGGAAAAACTATTGGAAGATTGAAATCACTGAGAGGGAGGGTGAATCAATGATTTATGAAAGCCACAATATATTTTTTAAAAGAGCAAGGATTTGTGTTCACTTTTAAACCAAGGAAAAAAATGATAGTTTGTGAAGCAGACTTGACTTGTGTATCAACTAAGCATATGAATAAGACATTGGTATGGATAGAATTAAATGAACTATTTGTGCTTTCACTTGAATGAAAGTTCATAACATTAACAAGACAACTTTAGTATAAACATTTGCAAAAATGAAAAGGCAATCATTCAACTATGAACTGATAAGGACAAACATTACAATCTAGCAATAGTATCATAACAAAGAAATGGCACTATAAGACCATGAATTTGACAAGTGGAAAACCTTCTTGGGGTCGAAAAACCACTCCAAAATAATGCCTTACTGGCTTAAATGAAACCACTATTTACAATGCCTTACATGTAGAATTTGGAGCACCCACTCTAGGAGCACCAACCCCTTACAAATTTAGGAACACCCATTCTAAGGAGCACCAAATCCTTTTAATGAATGACAATTAAAGCATCCTATGAGAACCCTAGAAGTGTAGATTTTTCAGCTCTATAATTTCAATAGAAGACTATGTATATAAATATTTCAATAAGCACACTAAAGAAGAATGTTGTATAAAATTGACATCTTCTTTTACAATGTATTTGAGATTCAATGATTTTCAATGTAAACCCAGTTTCTTATCACTGCAAAGATAAAAATATGATGATTCACAAGAGTTTTTTCTCTTCTTTTCTGTAACCCGAGAAATATAACAAAATCTTTTTAAATAAATGCATAAGCATCTCTGCAGATAGGTTTGTAACTATAAGAATAATCTTCAAATGATATTCCAAAAACCCTAATGGGTTTTCAATCATGATCATCAAAAGATTAAGCATTTTAACAAAAGTCTTAACAACATAACCCATAATGTTTTGTAACAGTTATGGCCAACTATCAAATAAATGAGAAAAAAATTGTTATCATCTTGTGCATAAAATAACATCCTTTCTTTGTTTTTCAAAAAACAAATAATAATATCCTTTTAATACCCTTAACAACTGTTTTAACAAGAAAAATCTCAATGCAAAACCAAAAGTATGTGATAGTTTTTCCTTTACTTGTTCACAGTGGGAGAAAGAGAAACAAATACCATAAATTACTATTGAAGAACATTATAACTATCCAGCTGAAGACTTCCATCAACGAGCTCTACCAGTTTTCAACTTCCTCATTTAAAGTTTTACCAAAAATATGCAATCACAATTTCATGGTCCTGGCTAGGGTTTCACAAGTTTACACAATGAAACAATAACAATTTTGCTTTACAATCCCTTAAAATCCTTCAAATACTTTTTAGAAGTATATAATCATTTGAAATCCAAGCTTCAACATGACCTAGAATCTGGTGCCCATGTCAACCTTATCAAACATAATCATTTTGAAGTCCGCAATAATATCCCTACTAAACTTGCTGAAAAATAAACATAACATCACTTATGCCAAATGTTATCCATGTTGATAAAAATAATCATAATAGCTATTGTCAGTGTTAGTCACATGTATATTGTGACTTATCATTTAAAACTAACACAAAAATACCATCAAAACATATTTCCATGTGCCTTTAATCAAATTCATTCACCTTCCAATTAAAACCAAATATAAGCCTTTAGATGATGTTTCTCGATAACTTAGATGATCTGTAATTAGAGTTTACAAAATTAACTTGTAAATTAAATTTAATTAAAGTAATTTCCTGATCTAATACAAAATTGTGTGATTATGCTTTTTAACCATTAAAATTACAAAATAAGCAATTAGACATTCAAATACTGAATTTAAACTAGAGAGAAAATTGAGATAGAAGAGAGAAGAATGAGACAAAGAATTAGAAGGGTCACAACACGCAGATTGATAACGGAGTTTGTCTAATGTGGACTACGTCTCCAGGTCCACTTCTCAATGATGGGACCACTTTATTGATATCGCCAAGAAAAATTATGCTTTGTTACAATACCCAAGCTCCAAGAACCTACAATAATCTCTCCACAATCTCTCACTCTTTTACAATTTTTGGTGTACAAAAACACCTTGTAAATTCTCCTCCAAAGAATTATTTCTCCCAAAATGAACTTCAATAATTCTCCCTGTTACAATTCTCTCCAAGAAAATTCTCGTTCAAAATTCTCCACTCAATAATTTCCAATCCCTTTACAAAAATCGCCCCTTTATATACACATTTATTTGCTAATATGGTTCTAACCATATTATTTTGCAAATATTGCATATCTCCCATATACAAGTAAAAATTCCAACCATTTCCCCCTTTTACAATAAAAATCACTAATATCCCATTAGTATAGCAAATTAATCTTTCAAAAATAAAACCCCCTTTGGCTTTTATAATTCTAAGCCATACAATTAAAAAACGAACCCCTTTAACTATGGGTCGTTATAATTTTGGAATTACAAATAATAAAATCCCTTTTAAATGAATGGCTTATAATTCAAGCCTTTAATCCTTCTGGGATTTATTCCTTTAATAATCTTTATGAATTATTTTAATTCTTATTTAAGCCCCTTAAAATATTATAGTTTGGGCTTAAAGGGGTTAATTGTTGAAATATGAGTTTATGGGATTTTTTTCCTCTCCTTGTTTTATGGGCAAGGGAAGAGGATTTTAAGGGATAAAATACTACCAAATCCTCGTTGAAATAAAAAAAAATCTTTTAATTTTTAAACCATATGTGTTTTCTTTTAACAATATGGTTTAATCCATATTCCTTTTTCCACCATGTTTGTGCAAACTCACCACTCCTGCCACATCACCACCCACCACATCAGCTTGCTGATGTCATCAAAGTCAACTAGAGTCAAAATTTTGACCAACCTTTTACCAGCCGTAACATTCACATATGAGCTCCATTTTTGAAACTGAATATAGTTTCATAATCAACATGACGAGCACTATGACTTGACATAATTTTTATTTCATTTTGAGACAATTAATTTTTTTCCTTTTTGAACCCTTGATTCGCCTATTTGACCAAATCTTTGAATGAGCATAACTTCTACATACGACTCCTTTTGAACCCATTAAAGTTGTGTCAAGATCGTGTCAGCGAGCTCCACGCATTGATTCTTCTTTGGATGAATTCTGAGACTATGAAATTTTTAGGTATTTTGGATCCACCTGGGTCATTCCTCCCCATTGAGAATCTTTTGGACCTCTGAAAGTTTACTTTTATGTACAATTTGAGATAGGGAAATGTCGCCCCACTTGCCCAGTATCATTTTTCCTTCTTGCTAAAATTTTGAACATGTGACCCATCACAAACACAAAGAAATATGAGGTAACTTTGTTGATACCATCAATTGCATGTTCATCAATATTCACTATCACATTCATCATTTACATAGAAATAACTAGTACAATAACAAGCAACAGTACTAAATACACTCATGTGAAGGAAATAGTATTAACATTTTGGATCTCCTGAATAGGAACATTGTTAGAAAATGAAATAGCCAAACCCTCTTTTACCACCTCTGGTTGAAGGCCTGATTCTGCTTGCAACTGATCCTCACACTATATTTTATGTGACACCATATCATCTTCATTCTTAGTATCATTAGCTAGTATAGACATGAGATTTAAAGCATTGCTTGCATTTACATTCATTTTCATATGCCCTGTGTTTAGAATAGATCTATCATTCTTCATGTGATGATATTTTACAATATATTCAAATCCATCTTAAAAAAATGATACTTGTTATGTTCCCTATAGAAAATGGCCTTTATGTCATACAAATAAGGACTACCTAAAACCATCCCACAGATATCAAGTGGAATTACATCTAACTCTACCTAATCTACAAACTTGGATGTGATTGCAAATCAGAGTTTACATTGTTGTGACACATGTAACTGAGCATTATCATTCACCCAACCCAATGGATATGGCATAGTATGAGGTGTTGTCTTTAATCCCAATTGCTTAACAACTTGTTTAGAGATTAGATTCACTTGTGATCCACTATCTATGAGTGTATCAATCTTTTTTTTTTTGTGATAGCCCTTATATGAAACAATTTGTTCCTCTTACTTTCAATAGGTACTTCATTACAGCTTAAAGAAGAATCATGAGAACTAGTACTAATAATAGGAGTTTTACCTTTGATACCCACAACTGAGATCTTGGTTTCATCATCGGAACCGGATCCAAGATCCTACACGATAGTTGCGGTCTTCTTCTTACCCTTTCGATCCATGAACCACTTTGGCTTCTGATTAGGATGTAGTTTCCAACATCTTGCATCTTCATGCCCTTCCTTCTTGCAATGTGAGCAATAAGGATTTTTGTCCTCTTTCTTTGTACAGTTGTTGTTCGCTGTGATTTCTCTTTCCCTTTCTTGCTTCCTGTCATGCCCCGTCGTGCGAACCCCAAAGGAACTAATAACAATGGAATGATTTATTTTTTAAAAAAGAATATAATAAACATACTTAAGTATATTAACATAACGATGTATTAAGTTACACAACTAATTCCATTGGGGTACACAAGGTGACATTACTATTCTAACCCAAACCAAGACAACAAATTAAACAATACGAAGATAATTAAGATAACAATAATTAAACAGTTACATAAACCATTCATTCCCACTTTGCCCGTGAGTGTCCTCAACATGACAATTCTGGTTTTAGTTTGGGTCCGACAGTTTCTGAGCTGACAGTAGATGTGGATCGATCACATAGGGCATTCATTGCAGTGGATATCCGTCAGGTCAAGCATCTGAGTGCAGTTCATCCTTCGGTTTCAGGAGTTGATCCTCACGGATCAAGGTTCTGAGTCAATTAGTGTTTAATTGGTTTTGTGGGAGTTCCATCCCTATTTTGTTTAATGGCTTCCAGGAGTAAGCCATGTCCTAGGGGGGGAGGATGTAATACCCCTCATACGGTTTAGACTTATTAATTTCTATGCTTTAACTTGATACGTTGATACTATGATGATACTATTATGGTTTGATTTGGTTGGTTTGAAGTTTGATGATGTTGTTATTCCTTTAGTGGACATGATCATTTGATATGACATTATTAGTATGATTTATGATACTCGGTGTGTTGATTTGGATTATTGTTTATTCAAATAGATTTTCATTAATGTTTTATATGTCGATGTGATGATTCTTTAGTGATCATGTTATTTGGATTTAGTATTATTTTATAATGCAATGGTTTAATAATTCTAGTTATGATGCAGTACTTAAATATCATGTTATCTTATGATCAACCTGGTTAGAAATGTTAGCTCGTCATTGATATTATAATGGTTAGAATAGATTAGATGAGAGGATAGTGTAGCATCACTCGTTCACGAGTGCCCTGCTACACTGCAATTCCTTCTCATGATAGGATGTTTGATTATATGTATATATACATGTGCTACTTGATGTTTATTTGGATGCAGGATTGCAGGAATAAGTCTCAATTCCATCTGCTTCGGCAGGAAAGGGTGAGCAATAAATTAACCCAATGGGTAAAATGTTGAAAAAGGGAGTAGGTTTGGAAGTGTCCCCATCCCAAGTTTGTCGTCTATTATGAGTCATTGTGTCATGACTGAAGTTTTGTCCTTGCCTTTATGTGGTTTGACTATTGAGTATTTATTTAATTCTTGATCAGTGTTTGATTAATTAATCGTATTTCATAAAATAATTAATTAATGTTGCATTGTTATTTGATTTAATTGCGAGTTGGAAAAATATTAAATTTAGATATATTGTAAATTAAAAGGTATTTAATTAATTAAAATGCAAGAAATTAAATTAAATTAATATTGTTGAGAATAATTAGATATTATCTTTGTATTGATATTAAATTAGAAAATCATGTGAAGATAATATATGAATTAAATAAATTATTTTAATTAAAATTTTAGATAAGTGTGAGCTTTTAAAAGCTGGAAAAGGACCAATAAGAAAGGAGACTTTTTGAAAAAGAAAGCGGTAGAGCTTTATTGAATTTTTATCTTTGATTTATTATTTTTGTGAGGGGATGATTCACACACACAAGTTTTGCTCTGTTGTGCTGGATCTGAAAAAAAAAAAAGAAATATAGTTTTGGGTTTGGTGTTTTTTAGTGAAAATTATTGTGGTTTTCAAAATAAAGAGAGATTCAGAAGAACGTTGGAGGGGGAAGATTGAGAGAAGAGTTGAAGGCAGAAAGTCGAGAAGAAGATTTAGAAGGATTCTTCATCAAACGAAGGGTTTCAGGTTTCTTTCAAGTTCATTATTTCTTTTCTGAGTTATTCTTCTGTAATAAATTTTGACTGCCATGTTGAAGATTAATTTCTCCTTGTGTTTTAAAAAGAGTTTCCTGTGATTGAGATTTGTCTGTTAAAAATATTTGTATTTCTCTGTAGTGAAAACCTTGGTTTAAATTCTTCAAGAAAATTTAATTATGAAATTATTGATAAGAAAATCATATTGCTATGGTGATGAATATTGCACGCCTGAATTTATTTTGGATATTTTGGAAATCAATTTATTTATTTAATTATTCAAAATCTCTTGTTTATATATATATAATATATCTTTGTTTGTGTTAAATAAATATATGTATATATATATATATATATCAAAATAAAATATACATATATTATTATTCTGGTTGAATCATTTGAAGAAAAATATATATAAATTTTAGGTATTGGTGTAAATTCGTTTATATAAATATTAAATAAAATATATTTAATTCATTTCTTATTTGTTCATATTCTTCTGTGCTTCCGTATGGGTGAAATTTTAATATAAATTATGGTACTGTTGTGGTTAAGATACGAATTATAAATATTTAAATAAAAATAAAAGAAAGAGAAGTTATTAAAATATATGCTTCTATTTTTCAGAATTCTATAATTGTGAGGGTGAATAAAATATATATTCATATTTTAATTCGAATGTTATCTTAATAATTCCTTTTGTGAGTTCGTATGGCTCGGAAATCAATAAAATATAATGAACCTGGGCATTAGTTGGTTCTGGCGCATGTGTTTTGGTATAAAAAATAAATTTAAATTTAAAATTTTTGTTTTATTGGGGAAGGTGGAGGGGCCGGCCCAGGCCGTACCCCCACGGACCCGGGGCTTGCTGTACACAGCCGTCACCGGCTGCGCACAACAGTCGAGACTGCTGGGCGCAGTCCAGTGGGGACTACGTACAACAGTACCCTCCCTGCTTTGTGTGTGCCGTGCAAAGCACGGGTTTTAATGTTTTTTTTTTTTAAATTTAGTTTAGTTATTTAATGTTTATTTTTTTATGTTTGTTTTATTAGGATCTTAAATGCGGGTTTGGTTTATAAAAATAATTTTTATAATTCAATTTTTATTTATTTAATTCATATTCGTTTTATTATATATAATATATATATATATTATTTAATATTTATATTTATTATATATTATTTAATATATATATAAATTAATTGTTAAATTTCTATAATATGTTTTGATAAAGTGACGGGTTTTATAAAAATGTGTCATTCTTAATATATTTATATATTAATTTTGTGATGTTTTGAACAAAATGTAATATGATAATTTTTACTAGATATAGTGATATAGTTTAATTGAGGAAATTGGAAATAAGCTATGTGAATATAATTAAATCGAATAATTAAAATTTAAAGGTATGATGTTATAATGTAATTGTGCGAATCTGAATTTAACAGTGTGTTTTGTTTTGAATTGAATAATCTCGAATTGATTGATTTATTTATTTGATGAAATTGTTGAGTTTGGAAATATTTCTTTATGGAATTGTTTTTAAGTAATTGTTTTCTTGAGGTTATTTGTCAAGTTTGTTGTGGTACTCTCTTCTTTGTTTAATTGTGTCGTATGGGAAAACCCTAGGTTTACCTTACCATTCGTAAGAGTTTGAGTTATTGTTAAGGGCTTCCAGTGATGGAATGTTTTCCTATCATGTTTCTTTTATTTTCCTTGTTGGGCAAATGGGGTTAAGGGTCTATGTAAGTCTTCCAGAGAAGTTCTCTAGAGTGGGATGTTCTGTGTAGAGGGTCAATTTGTGAATTGCCTTGGGAATGGTGTAGAGTTGTTCTATGATGTTGTACCCAGTTTCCACGAACTGGGATTTGTTCCTCCTGAGAAATAGGAGAGGGTAATGTGATTTGTACCACCTTTGAAAGGAGT
This sequence comes from Sequoia sempervirens, assembly GCA_007258455.2. Taxonomy (NCBI): domain Eukaryota; kingdom Viridiplantae; phylum Streptophyta; class Pinopsida; order Cupressales; family Cupressaceae; genus Sequoia; species Sequoia sempervirens. The sequence continues at coordinate 156,085,332 of VDFB02105785.1, read as the reverse complement.
GTGTTTTCGTATTTGATTTCCTCTAGTGTTCGGAGGGAGTTTCCTTGTTTTGTTTTCTCCTAGGATTGGAGAGGTTATGTTGTATAGTTACCTATTGTGGTATTGTACCTTGTGTGTTGTTGATAGGAGAGTGGCTCTTTGTGGGCGTCCGGCACACAAAGGGGCGCCAGGGTAACTCACCTAGAGTTTAACTAAGTGATAATCTAAAAGAATTAATGGGGATCTTTCACACTAATAAAGATAAAGAATGTCTCTCTCGTGAAGCAAGTGAGTGATAAGGCTCGAGATGAGATGGGACGCATAGTTTTGTGTGAGGGTCCGGCGGCCGGTAGAGGCAAGCCAGGGTAACCCAGGATGGGGGTCCGGTAGCCTACGAAGGTTGAGCCAGGGTAACTAATGGAAATTTATGCATGACACTCTTCCTATGTCGATAGTTAATCAGTTATTGTGCAATGTTCTTGATCTTTGTTCTCTGGAAGCATTGTAACCTTGTGTTAAGTGATATTGTGTTGGTAGTTGTTAAGTGACTTGTGATTGTAGTTAAGTGATATTGTGTTTGTAGTGGTTAAGTGATTTATTGATTTCTCTTTGGTTATTGTTGGAAATAGTCTTTGATATTATGTCTTGAGTTTCATTGATGTTGTGATTATGACTTGTTGTTATGTTCTGAAGTGGTTTGTTGTTGTGCCCTTTGGTTTTGTCATTGTTGAGTTTCTAAGTGATCCTTGATGTTAAGTTTTCTATCTGTAGTTAGTCTTCTATTTTTTTAGACGTGCTTGGTCGGGGATCCTTCCTTGACTACTCTCAGCACGGGGGTGGTTGGGTGGAAAGTGCTTCGCACCCCGTTGGGTTCCCTTTCTGTTGCAGATGTATCTTTTATTGCAGGGTTTTGGAAGATGTTGATGACCCAGTAATTCTTTGTACCAGATGTATGTTATACTTCAGATGTAATGTATTCATTGATGTATTGTCTCCCACGTGTGTTGGGATGACCTTGTTGTAAATTGTATATGTGGTTATTGAGATGTATGTTTAGATAGTTGTATTTTACTATCATTTGGATGTAATGTATATTCAGGCCATGTATTTATTCAGGAACGATCAATTGTAATAGTTGTGTTAAGTTGTGTGATATCTGTGTTAATATAAATGCTTCATATCCTTATAGTATTTTTTGTTGTCATGTGTACTTATATTATGAATATGGTTATTAGTTAATAGATATTTTAAATGATGAAATGGGAATGAATGGTTTACGTAACTGTTTAATTATTGTTATCTTAATTATCTTCGTATTGTTTAATCTATTGTCTTGGTTTGGGTTAGAATAGTAATGTCACCTTGTGTACCCCAATGGAATTAGTTGTGTAACTTAATACATCATTATGTTAATATACTTAAGTATGTTTATTATATTGTTTTTTAAAAAAAAAATTATTCCATTGTTATTAGTTCCTTTGGGGTTCGCACGGCAGGGCATGACACTTCCTTTCTTCTTATTGGATTCCATCAACAGATTATCATGGCTATTCCTTGAGCTTTTTCCCAAATGGATAGCTTGCACACTAGCTTCATCAATGTTAGTTGGATTAATCATAAGTATTGTATGTCTCAAACTTTCATGTAATCCACCTATATACTTTAACAAAGTTTCTTGTGTGTATAAAGGAATGTCCAAAATTAAAGCCCTTTCCCTAAACTCATGTGTATATTCCTGAACACTTTTTCCTTTTTCTTGCCTTAATGATTTCCAATTCATTACAACTTTTTGTATATGTCCGAATGGATAGAACTATTTCTCTAATGTAGCTATAAACTCAAACCAAGAAGAAATAATTTTTCCATAACGACTTAGATCCTCCTATGTTCTACTCTCCCACCAATTTAAAGTTGTACCTCCCATGCGAAGAGTAGCTAATTGGATTTTCTTAGAATCCTCAGTAAATTTCTGAACTCTACAATAGACTTCAATTTGCTTAATCCAATTATCTAGTTTATCTGCATCTAGTTCTCCATTATACATTGGCAAATCAAATTTAACATCTAGTTTTAACAAAGGTGAGTTGACTTCAGCTTTCACAGGTTGTTTCTTTTTAGAAGAAGAGGTAGACGAAGAGGAAGAAGAGAATGAAGAATAAGATGGGGATGGAGGTTTAGGAGGGTCACTACCACCTCCTATTCCTTTACCTTTATCATCTTTTGAAGAGTATTCGCATTCATTCTTCTTTCTTTTCTTGAGTTTATTTTTCCTCTGTCACTCTCGCCTCTCTTGGAAAAGAACTTCCACCATAGCCTTCATTTTGAGAAATTCTTTCTAGAAAGCTTTCTCATCAAGCTCTGTAGGACTTTGTTCAGCTGCCATCAGTGATCGTGGAAATGTCCTTCATTTTCTGATCTCTAGATTGAACTCTTCCAGTGCACCTTCTCCTTGTTTCAGTTTCAACTTGGTTAACATTCACTCTACAATTTCTTGCAAAATGGGCTCTGATACCAACTTGATCCATAATTAGAGTTTACAAAATTAACTTGTAAATTAAATCTAATTACAGTTATTTCCCGATCTATTACAAAATTCGTGATTATGATTTTTAACTGTTGAAATTACAAAATAAGTAATTATAAATTCAAATATTGAATTTAAATGAGAGAGAAAATTGAGATAGAAGAATGAATAATGAGACAAAGAAATAGAAGGGTCACAATGCACAGATTGATAATGGAGTTCATCTAATGTGGACTACGTCTCCAGGTCCACTTCTCAATGTTGGGACAGCTTTATTGATATAGCCAAGAAAAATTATGCTTTGTTACAATACCCAAGCTCCAAGAACCTACAAATAATCTCTCCAGAATCTCTCACTCTTTTACAATTTTTGGTGTACAAAAACACCTTGTAAATTCTCCTCCAAAGAATTATTTCTCCCAAAATGAACTTGAATAATTCTCCCCATTACAATTCTCTCCAAGAAAATTCTCGTACAAAATTCTCCACTCAATAATTTTCAATCCCTTTACAAAAATCACCCCTTTATATACACATTTATTTTCTAATATGGTTTTAACCATATTATTTTGCAAATATTGCATATCTCCCATATATAAGTAAAAATTCCAACCATTTCGCCCTTTGACAATAAAAATCACTAATATCTCGTTAGTATTACAAATTTATCTCTCAAAAATAAAAATCCCTTTGGATTTTATAATTCTAAGCCATACAATTAAAAAACTAACCCCTTTAACTATGGGCCGTTATAATTTTGAACTTACAAATAATAAAATCTCTTTTAAATGAATGGCTTATAATTCAAGCCTTTAATCTTTCAGGATTTATTCCTTTAATAATATTTATGAATTATTTTAATTCTTATTTAAGCCCCATAAAATATTATAATTTGGGCTTAAAGGGGTTAATTGTTGAAATTTTTTTCCTCTCTTTGATCTATGGGCAAGGGAAGAGGATTTTAAGGGATAAAATCCCACCAAATCCTCCTTGAAATCATAAAAATATTTTAATTTTTAAACCATACGTGTTTTCTTTTAACAATATGGTTTAATCCATATTCCTTTTTCCACCATGTCTATGCCAACTCACCACTCCTGCCACGTCACCACCTGTCAACTTGTTGATGTCATCAAAGTCAACCAGAGTAAAAATTTTGACCAACCTTTGACCAGTTGTAACTTTCACATACGAGCTCCATTTTTGAAACTGAATATAGTTCTGGAATCAGCGTGATGAGCACTACGGCTTGGAATCATTTTTATTTCATTTTGAGACAATATTTTTTTTGCCTTTTTGAACCCTTGATTGGCCTGTTTGACCGAACCTTTGACTGAGCATAACTTTTGCATACATACTCCTTTTGAGCCCATCAAAGTTGTGTCAGGATTGTGTCAACGAGCTCTATGAATTGATGCTTCTTTAAATGAATTCTGAGACTACAAAATTTTTAGGTATTTTGGATCCACTTGGATCATTAGCTACTACAATGTGACTTTCAATTTGAATATACTTCTTTAATGCCAATGTCACATAGAATGTGACTATTCAAGGTGCTCAGAAGCAAAATATTTGCACATTAAATATCAGTGAATAGAATTTATTTACAAGTTTAAAACTTGTAATCTGCATTCCTATGCCTTTCATAAAGTTGAATATATTTGTGCAAACATAAAACGTGTCATTCATATATCATGTGAAAGCAATTTGCAAAAGATCAAGTTGAATATACCACAATCTCAAAGTTATCAACCTGGATATACCTAAGTAACCATGCCATGTATTTGAAACAAGATATATACCCTGAAGCAAATGCATGTCCTGCTATAATGAACATGCCATGTTGTAATAAACACATGTCAAACATTTGTACCAACATGTAAATTTGAAACTGCATGCCATGAACCAACTATAAACATCATGTGCCACCAATATCATATAAATATGTCACCATGACTATGAACCAACTGTAAACATCATGTGACTGCATAAGTGTGAATCACTAAATACTAAAGCACTGCATAATTTATTTTGACATCAAGGAAAAACCAAAAAACAACTGAAAGCCAACAGCAACAAGCTCACACAACATCTCTGAATTTGGGATGTCAAAGGTAGGGACCAAAAGTTGTTCTACCAAAAAATTGAATTTAGGCATGTTGCTAGGTATGTCCAAGAGTGGAGCAATAGTTTCCATGGCATCTACTACCTTGTTATGAATGTGATGTATTGTATGAAAGACAATCTTGTCAAAATATTGTTTGAAACTATCTACCATCTACTTATATGGGGTGAGCTTTTCATCTTTCATTTCATAGTCATCATTAACTTGTCAGATTACTAACTGAGAACCACCATAAACTTGTAGGTGCTTAATATTCCATTTGATTGCCATGTGTAATTTTGTCACAAGAGCGTCATATTCTGCTATATTATTTTTGCATGGAAAAGCAATTTTGAATGACTTAGGAATAGTGTCGCCCTATGGTGTGATAAAAAATATGACAACCCTTGAGCCATGATTTTTGTGGGACCCATCAAAGTATAACTTCCATGTCATTCTTGTGTTAAGAGCGAAGATGAACTCATGAGGAAAATATGAAACTAGAGGATGATCTACCTTAATTGGTGTATCTTCTAGCTAGTCAGCAATAACTTGTCCTTTTATAGCTTTTCTTTCTACATACTGGATATTGTATTCACTAAGTACCATTACCCATTTGGCTAGTTGTCCTGTTAATGCTGCTTTGCTAAGGAGATATTTCAAAGGATCTATCTTTGTGACCAAAATTGTTTGGTGGTTTAACATGTAGTTCCTAAGCTTATGAGTAACAAAAACTACTATAGGAAAAGCGCATTCAATGGTACTATAATTTAGCTCATAACCTACCAAAGTGTGGCTGATATAATACACTACCCTTTCATGACCCTCATTGTCATTTTGTGCAAGCAAGGCTCCTAACAATGATGTGGTTTTTGAAATGTAGAGAATCAATGGTCATTCCTCAATAGGTTGCATTAGCATTGGTGGTGTGAGTAGGTAATCCTTGATTAGTTGGAAAGCTTCTTGGAATTTATATGTCCATACAAATGGTACCCCTTTTCTGAGTATATGCTGGAAGGGATGTGTTTTATCTACTAACTACACTATGAATCATCTAATAGAGTGAATTCTCCCTTCTATTGTCATTAGTTGACTTATATTGGATGGTGGAAGCATGTCCATTATAGATTTTACTTTTGTTGGGTCCACTTCAATGCCTTTTTCTAGAAATGATGAATCCTAGAAATTTTCCTGATTTCATGCTAAATACACATTTCTTTGGATTTAGCCTCACTTTTTATTCTTCTATTCTTTGAAAAATATTATCTAGGACCTATAAATGGTCAACCCTTATCAATGATTTACCTATCAGATCACCCACATAGTCTTCCATAAGAGTGTGTATGAGATCATGGAAAATAGTTGTCATGGTGTGTTATTATGTTGCTCTGGCATTTTTAAGTCCAAAGGGCATGATGTTCCAACAATAAGTTCCCCATGGACAAGTGAAAGTTGTCTTGTGTTGGTCTTCAAGTGCGATTCTAATTTGGTTATACCTCGAGAAACCATCCATAAGGGATAACATTTCACATCCTATTGTTAAGTCCACAATCATGTCAATATTCAGTAGAGGAAATTCATCTTTGGGACATGCTTTTTTATGTCTCAAAAGTTTTTACATATGCAGATTCCCTCTGTTGGTTTTTTCATTGGTACAAGATTGGAAATCTAGTCTGCAAAGTGAATTGATCTGATAAAGCTGACATCTAATAGTTTCCTTAGTTCATCTTTGACTAATAAAGCATTTTTTGTTGGATGTTCTAGTTTTTTTTTTTATATGTGGTTGTCATTGATGTCAACACTATTAGCATTAATGTATTTGAAGCTGTATATGTTGAGGATATTAAGAAAATTGTAATAAATGAGTTGCAGGTTGTTAGTGGTGAAGTGAAGTTAAGTATGCATGTTATTTTTGTACATTGATCATCAGAGGTTGTGGACTATAGGGTTTGTTGCTAAGTGTATCCGGTTTATCCATGTTGATTTTGAGAGATCCACGTGAAGATTTGATCGAGTTATGAAGATTTCTAGTCTTATAGTTTTTTTTTCTTCAGATGGTGTTCTTGATTGAAGAAGATGTTATTTCAGTTAGTTTAGTTGTTGTGGATGCTTCCCTTATGATTTGTGATGCTTTTGGACGTTTCTAGTTCATTCTCTATCTTTTATTCAAGTCCGCATTGATCGTTGTGCTTGTGGTTGGCGATTTTCTCTTGCATGTTCATGTTTTTCTTGTTCTTGGTCGACATAGTGTTTGTAGCATGTTGTGGATCTTCGAGGAGAAATTAATTGAGCTATCTTCATGCTGGAGATATTGTTTTGGGTCCTCACTAACTTGTGGCTAACCTTGGCTGATTGCATTAACAATCTTAAATGTTTTGGGCCAACAGTTTATATTCATTTTATTATTTCCTTATGGCCGACTTGTAGTGATGAAATTTCTTGTTACAGATATAAGAGTGATTTTTTATTTGAAATGAAGTGTGTGAGAGTGTGTAAGAGTGTGTAATAGTGTCTAAGAATCCGAGAGTGTATGCCAGAGTGTGCTTCTATGTGTGTGTGTGAATATTCTTTGAAGGCAGAGCAGAGTGTGAAGAAGTGTGTAGAAGAGTGAATAATTGTTTATGTGCTTAATTGGAGTTGTAATCAAGCATTAGCAGATGGTATTTTCTCAGTTCAAAATCCAGATGGCTATAATCCAATTTTTTTTGTAAGATAGTGTGTCTTCCTTTGTAATTGAGCAGATAGATCCAGGTAGTGTTCTTGAATGCATGTGCATTCCCCGTATTTCATTTTCATTATACTTTTAATAGGGTATAATCTTGTGGACTAACCTCCACCATGGTTTTTCCCCTAATAGGGTTTCCACGTAAAAAATCTTGGTGTTATGTGTGTTTCTGATGTATTGATGATTTATGTTTTCATGGTTATTTATCAGATTTGAGAATAAGGTTAATAAGTTGAATAAGTTTTGAATTTATGTGACAACTGATTCACCCCCCTCTCAGTTGTTTTCCCTTGTGTTGCCAAAAATTGGTATCAGAGCAGGTTCCTTGGTAGAAGTTTAACAACATGAGATGATTCAGGATGGCAATTTATAAGAAGGATAGTCCAAGATTTGATGGAAAAAAATATTCTTTGTGGAAGACTCGAACAGAGTGCCATCTGAGATGCATTGGTGAACCCTACTAGAGTATTACAAGTAATATGTATATTATTCCATAGAATGGTCCTACTACTTTTGCTAAGATCAGAGATGATAAGTATAATATTAGGCTAAGGAAGCCTTATTGAGTGCTTTGACTAATTCTAAGATGAAAAATGTTATGGATCTGAAGATTGCTCATGAGATCTAGAAAAAGTTGGAAACCTTGTATGAAGGTGATTCTAATGTGAAGATTGCTAATTTGTAGATTTTGAAAGGGAATATGAAATCTTGAGAATGGGTGATGATTAGAACATTAATGCTTTCATGCAAAGAGTGAATAACTTATGTGTGGTATTAGATGTGTTCGTGGAAAGATAGATGAATCTGAGATTGTTGCTAAAGTTCTTAGATCCCTGCTTGATTCTTACAAAGCCAAAGCTAGTGCTATTGAAGAGCTTTGGACTGTAACAAACATAACCATAGATACGTTGGTTGGTAAACTGACTTCTTTTGAGTTGAACAAATTTGGTGATGCCCTTCTTAAGGTCAAATCTACATTTAAGGCTACTACTTCCGAAAGAGATAGACAGAGATATGATCCGGGTGAGAGTTCATATAGAAAGACATTCAAGTATTAGGATGAAATTAGATAGATTGAAGAAGAAATAGAGCTAGAAGAGATAGAAGCACTTATTGTCAAAAGAGTACAGAGAGGAAAAGGTAAGTATGAAGGAAAATTTCCTCTTAAATATTTTTCTTGCAATAAGATAGGTCATTTTTCATCAAGGTGTCCATAAAGAGCTACTAAACCAAGACATAACAAGCCTAGATTTGCTGCTAATGAAGGTGTGGCAGATGATGAATCTAATAAATGAAATAGAAGTGATGATGAATGGGTATTTGTTGCTATCAAAGAAAATAATCTTGTATCTATTGAATCTACTAGTTGTACAAATGTGGAGAAAGCCCTAGCTTCTCAAGTTGAAGAGAAAGATGAATGGGTGATTGACAGCGGATGTTCACATCATATGACAGGAGACAAAAGTAAGTTTGTAAGCTTGGAAAAGTATGATGGTGGTGTTGTGAGATTTGGTGATAATATAGCTAGTGTGATCCATGGAAGAGGATGCATTTCTCTTGATGGTAAGCATAATATTGATGATGTTTTGTATGTGGAAGGCTCGAAGCATAATCTTTTGAGTGTTGGTGAAATGGTTGATAAGGGATACAATCTTCATTTCAAGGATGGAAAGTGCATAATATTGAGTTTTAGAAATGAAATTACATCAGGTACAAAAACAAAAGGTAATATCTTTCACTTGAGTGTTGTTAGTAAAAGTTGTTTGATTACTCAAGTTGATGAAATTTGGTTATGGCATAGGAGGTTGTTTCATGTTAACTTTGATAATATTGTCAAAATAAGTTCCACTAAGGTAGTGAGAGATCTACCTAAGTTGGTGAAACCTAATAATGAAATATGCAAGGAATGTCAATTGGAAAAGAAAACTAGGATTTCATTTTGGAGTAAAAAGCATTGTTCAAATGAATTGTTAGAGCTTGAGCATACTGTTCTGTGTGGTCCTTCTAAGGTCAAAAGTTTACAAGGTTATAGGTATTTTATGGTACTCATTGATGAATATTCTAGAATGGTATGGGTTACTTTTGTAAGGGAGAAATCTGAAGCACTAGAAAATTTCAAGATCTTTAAAGCTACACGGTTGAGTCAAAGACAGGTTGGAAGGTTAAATGTCTAAGATCAAATAGAGGTGGTGAGTTTACTTTCAGTGAATTTAATTCTTTTTGTGAAGAAAATGGAATAAAGAGACAATTAACTGCACCGTGGACCCCTCAACAAAATGGAGTTGTGGAAAGGAAGAACAAATCAATTTAAGATGTTGCTAGAAATGTGATGCTAGAAGGAAATGTTCCTCATATCTATTGGAGAGAAGTTGTGAGTACTGTTGTGTACACACTCAACTGGGTACAAATCAAAGGTGATACAGGTAAGATCCCTTTTGAGCTATGGACTGGTTAAAATCCTATTTCCAAATACTTCAAGATATTTGGAAGCACATGTTATATTAAGAGATGAAAACATAGGAAATTTTGATGCTAGGAGTGATGAAGGTATCTTTCTGGGTTATTCTACTAAAAGAAAGACCTACCGGTGTTACAATAAAAGATTGAATAAAATTTTTGAAAGTGAAAATGTTAAGGTTGATGAAGACTTAGGTACACTATCCAAAACATGTGGATATGACTCTAATGATCATTATAACAATACAAACAAAGGAAAGAAAGTTCAGACTATAAATCAAGTGAAAATCAATTTGGTAAATCAAGAAAATGAAGAAGGATAAATTGGTGAAAGAGTAAAAGAGAGATCAGAAGAACCTGAACTTGAAGAAAATCCTAAGAATACTCTGAGGTATATAAGACTAAATCATTCTGAAGTTCAGGTTATAGGTGATATGAACAAAGGTGTCCAAACTAGGAGAAAGATTGGAGAAGACTATTTCTTGATATCAAAGACTGAGCCTACTAGTGTGAATGAATCATGTAAAGATGAGCATTGGGTTGAAGCAATGAAAGAAGAGTTAAAATAGATTGAGAAAAATGAGACATGGATTCTTGTTCCCAGACCTAAGGATAAGAATGTCATTTGAACCAAATGGGTCTTTAGAAACAAACTGAATGAGCAAGGTGAAGTGGTTAGAAGAAAAGAAAGACTGGTATGTAAAGGATATTCATAGATGGAAGGAATTGATTTTGAAGAGACATTTTCCCCTTTTGCTAGAATTGAAGTTGTAAGATTATTTCTTGCCTATGTTGCTCACAAAAACTACAAAGTTTATCAGATGGATGTAAAATCAGCTTTTCTAAATGGTAAATTGGAAGCAGAAGTGTATGTTGAGCAACCTGATGGATTCCAGTTGACTAATAAGGAAGATATGGTGTGTCGATTAAAGAAAGAATTGTATGGACTCAAGCAAGCACCTAGAGCATGATATGCAAGATTAGATAAGTATTTACTGAAGCTTGGATTTAACAAAGGTACTGCTGATAGTAATCTATATTTCAAGATTGATCATAATAAAGATTTGATTGTTGAACTCTTTGTTGATGATATCATTTTTGGAGGAGATGATGGTTTGTTCATGAATTTTGATAATGAGATGCATATTCAATTTGAGATTTCCATGATTGGTGAGATGAAAATCTTTTTGGGATTGCAAATTATTTAGTTAGATAAAGGGTTTTTATATCTCAGTCCAAGAATGTGAAGGAATTATTGAAGAAGTTTGGTATGGAAGATTCAAAGCCAGTTGGTACACCCTTGGTGACTGGATGCAAGTTGACAAAAAAAGATGATTCTCTAAAAAAAATCAAACAAGATACATATCAATGATTGCTGGATTGTTGTATTTAACTAAAACTAGGCCTGATATCATGAATGTTGTATGTATTGTTGCAAGTTTTTAAGCTAATCTGAAGGAATCTCATGTGACTGTTGTGAAGAGAATTTTTAGATACTTGAAGGGAACTGTTGACCTTGGCCTATGGTATCCTAAAGATGACGATCTTACCTTGAGTGCCTTTACTGATGTCGATGGGGAAGGAGATGTGAATGACAAAAAAAGTACTAGTGGTGGTGCATTTTTCTTGGGTAAGAAGCTAATTTCATGGTTAAGCAAGAAGCATAATGTAATTTCCTTGTCTACTATAGAGGTCGAATACATTTTTGCTACTAACAATTATACTCAAGTCCTATGGATGAAGCAGATGTTGAAGGATATCAAAATTATATATGATGAGCCTATTGCTATATTCTATGACAACTCAATTGCTATTAAATTTTCCAAGAATCTGGTGTTGCATTCAGAAAGAAATCATATATCTATCAAGTTTCACTTTTTGAGGGAGAAGGTAAGTGAAAAGGAAGTTAGACTAGAGTATGTGCCTACCAAGGAGTAGATTGTAGACATCTTTACCAAGTCATTTCCTAAGGATAATTTTGAGTATCTCAGAGGGAAGTTAGGGGTGATTACCCCTCTTAATAAAATCAAAGGATACATTGCTTTGCATCAGTGTGTACATTTCATAATCATATCTTAGTTCAGATTGATGTTGTGGTGGCTGCTACTTAAGGGGAGTAGTTAGATGTTCAGATGTTAAGATATGTGGTTCAAAGCTTAGATATGTTTGTCATTGATGTCAAAGGGAGAGAAGAGTCATGTGAAAAACTAGTATCATCTAAGGAGAAGAGCCTTGTGTGGAGAAAGATTATGTGAATGTATTGAGGAGAAGATGAGTCAAATGCTTAGGGGGAGTAAGTATCAAGAGTTAGTTGCATTGATGGTGTTCTTCACATCATGTGTTGCCATCAATTCCAAAGGGTCATATTTTTGGATGTTGTGATTGTGTTGTTGATATGTGGTTGTCAATGATGTCAACACTATTAGCATTATTGTATTTGAAGTTGTATATGTCGAGGATATTGAGAAAATTGTAATAAATGAGTTGCAGGTTGTCAGTGGTGAAGTGAAGTTTAATTGTCAGTTATTTCTATATGTTGATGATCATAGGTTGTGGACTAAAGGATCTTTTTCTGAGTGTATCTAGTTTATCCATGTCGAGTTTCAGAGATCCGCATGAAGATTTTCATTCTGATAGTTTTTATGTTTCTTCAGTTGGTGTTCTTGATTGAAGATGATGCTATTTTAGTTAGTTTACTTGTTGTAGATGCTTCTCTTATGATTCTTAATGATTGTGGATGTTTCTAGATCATTCTCTATCTTTTTTTCACATCCGCATTGATCATTGTGCTTGTGGTTGGTGATTTTCTCTTGCGTGTTCATGTTTTTCTTGTTCCTGGCCGACATAGTGTTTGTAGCATGTTGTGGATCTTCGAGGAGAAATTAATTGAAGCGTATTCATGTTGAAGATGTTGTTTTGGGTCCTCACTAAGTTGTGGCCAACCTTGTTTGATTCACATTAATAATCTTAAATTTTTTGGGCTAATAGTTTATATTCATTTTATTATTTCTTTATGGCCAACTTGTAGCAATGAAATTTCTTGTTGCAGATATATAAGAGCGATTGTTTATTTGAATTGAAGTGTGTGAGAGTGTGTAAGAGTGTGTAAGAGGGTGCAAGAAGGTGAGAGTGTATGCCAGAGTGTGCTTTTGTGTGTGTATGTGTGAATATCATTCCAAGGCATAGTAGAGTGTGAAGAAGTGTGTAGAAGAGTGAAGAATTATTTATGTGCTTAATTGGAACTGTAATCAGGCATTAGCAGATTTTATTTTCTCCGTTCAAAATCTTGATGGATCTAATCCGAATCTCTTTGTAAGATAGTGTGTCTTCCTTTGTAATTGAGTAGTGAGCTCTATGCAGTGTGCCTGAATGCATGTGCATTCCCCATATTTTATTTTCATTATACTTTTAACAAGGTATAATCTTGTGGACTAACCTCCACCATGATTTTTCCCTTAATAAGGTTTCCACGTGAAAAATCTTGGCGTTATGTGTGTTTTTGATGTATTGATGATTTATTCTTTCATTATTATTTATTAGATTTGAGAATAAGGTTAATAAGTTGAATAAGTTTTGAATTTTTGTGACAATCGATTCACTCCCCCCTCTTAGTTGTCTACACTTTTGTTTCAAACAATTTGTGGGTGCATTTTTCTTAATTTCTACTTCACGAGTTTAACACCTAGTTGTAATGGAAAATGATGTAATACCAGTTGAAGATTCAATCTAAGCATGTCAAAATATGACCATGCAAAGTTCATATGTATTTGTGTGAAGAAGTTACAAAATTTAGGTTTCTTTGTTTCTATCTAAGATGCTGCAAAATAGATTAGTCAGGGATTCTCTTCAGTGCCTATGTTGATCTCCATAGATTCTTCAACCAACATTGGTGACTTTTCCTAGTCAATGGGGAGATTTCTCAAGCCTCCATCCATGGGTTCCTCTGAGAGGTTTTCACCCTTGGATGTGTCCTTATTTTTTCTTTTTCATCATCCAAAGGTGCCTTTTGGTTTTAACCTACGGACTTGTCATTTTTATTTTTTTCCTTGTTTTTCTTATTTTTGCGACTAGAGGGTTGAACGAACTCCCAAAAATAAGCCATGTTATCCAAGTCTATGGTAAATCCAACCTTATTGTTGATAAGCCCAAAATGTGCTCATAGTTTGGATATTATGATGTACTTTTAATACCTTTACTTTTGTTATTCGTGGTTGTTTAAACTCTTTTGAAACCTTTTATGGGGATATCCTGTAGCAAAATATTTTCATATTCCTACAACCTATTATGTTTACTTGACTACATTTATTACCCTGTTGACTCTCTAAATGATTGGTATATCGCATATAGTTTTTAAATGATGAAATAGATTTAAATATGTGATTAATGAATGGATATTGTGTATGTGCCATGTGCCCTTTTCTTTCGCATCTGTTACCTTGTGTTTTGCAGGTTGTTGAAGAAAGTATGATCGAGTCAAGTGCAGCCGATCTCGGCCTTGTAGTAAACCATATTTCCTGCACGACTTCGAGGAAGCTTTGGTGAAGACTCTTTGACCGAAACCATTGGGAAATATTGTTAATGACAGTCAATCTGGAAAGAGTGGAGTGCTAGATTCTCTCTGGATTGGGTTGAACAGATAAATTCATTTATGAAGTTTGTTCCTTGATTCTGGGATACACTTTACTTCCACGTCTTTCTTTGATAGGGTTAGTTAGTTAGTTGTTCTCCTGATTTTAAATAAGGTTCTCCTCCCGCGCGAGAGAGAAGGAGATGATAGTTAGAAGTAAGATAGAAGCATAGTGATAGAGATATAGCAGATATTATGTAAGAGTCAGTATGATAATAATGAAAAGCAGAATCTGTATGACAAGAGACAGAGTTTGTTGTTAGTTTCCATATCAACAAAGCAATGTATACCATTCTATTTTCATGAATAAAGTTTGATGAAGTTCTGAGTTCAGCACTTGTGTAATTAGTAGATGCTTGCTAAGGGGGCCCACTTAGTAAGTATTTGTAGCTAGTTAGTTAGCTATTCTTTTCTGTTGATCATCAGTTAGCTTTCATCTTTGAAGTTTCCATACAAACTCAGTCTTGTATTGCTCCTACAGCATCGGGAATCCATCCCTATGCATGTTCCTGCAGCATAAGGCCAGTTCATAGTTTCTGTTTCAGTCGTAGCTATTATGGTTTCTGTTTTAGTCAAATCATGGTTGAGTTAAAAGAACTTTGCATTACCTTTCTGTAGCATAGATAGAATTCCTTCCAAGTATTTATTTTTGATAAGTTGTGACCAAAACTAGTTCTTAGTGCATATATTGTGCTGCACCATTCAGAGTATACGTTCCCTGGTTTGACAAGTAAATGAACGTCCATGAAAAGATATTAGTCACCTGCTGGAATGTCCAATTCCTAGGAAAGGTTTTACTGTGATTTTCATATCCTTTTGTGGGCGCGACCATTTTTGGTGCCATTGTCGGGGATGGTGTCAATCTAAGAACTTGCTATAGTCATTGTCAGTAGTAGTTTAGTTAGTTGTTTAAGTATTTTCAAGTTCTCTTTAAATACCATCTATTCTATTGCATGCATAGAAGAAGAAGAGACGCTTTGGGAAGGTTCCTCCCTGAAAACCTATTTGTTGAACTACCATTTAACCCAGCTGATGAAGAACTTGAGAAAAATCCATTTGCCCTGATATTCCAACAAGCAAATATGGCAAATAATCCACCTAATCCACCTCCTACTTTTGAGTTTCCCATTGTTCCCCAATAAGATACTGACAATCTTAAAAATATTCCTTCTTCATTGCTTCCCAAGTTTTATGGCCTAGTTACGGAGGACCCATAAACTTTCTTGTTTGAGTTTGATGTCCTCTGTCATAGTTATGACTATAATTCAGATGCTCACAAACTAAAGTTATTTCCTTCCACCTTGAAGGAGGGAGCTCTCAGATGGTTCATGAGTTTGGGAAGAGGTGTTGTTGATAGTTAGGCAGCCATGCAAACAAAATTTCTTGAGAAATATAAGGAATATTGTAAGAGTGCTAGTAAAGGTGATGACATATTTAGAATTCAGTAGAAGGAGGATGAAAGTCTGGAAGATTATATCTCAATATTCTTGTTTTCTCTGAAAAGGAACTCAAACCATACTCTCAATGAAGACTCTTAGAAACTACTTTTTCTAAGGGGAATCAGTGATGCCTGTATAGACGCCTTGGACCAGATGGGAGGAGGTGATATAACTTAACTGCCTTGGGATGATATAAAGAAAATATGTCTTAACTACTCTCGAGCAATAGTTAAGAAAGGTCGAGGTCATCATGCTACAGTGGGGAAGACTTCTTCTGGTGGAATTTCTGGGATGGAGATAACAAATTTGCTATCTAATTTCAAGTAGGATATCATTAATAATATGGCTACACAACTGGACACTATGCAAGCTTGGAAAAAATATGAGGAAGTCGAGGCAGTTTTGGCCGAGTTTTGTCCATACTATAGATAGAAGAAACTTGACTGCAGATGCAAGATGGTGGCTAATCTGGAAGCTAAGCAATTACCTACTGACTTTAAGCCAGTAGAAGGTGATGATGATCAAGTGTTCTTTGTTGCACAAAGGAGACCATGGGCTCAAAGACAAGGTATGCCTCAAGATCCTTTGACTTTTGGTAATCCTTATTCTGCCTATAATAACCAATGGCAACCTACATATGGACCACCACCACCTTGGAATACATCTCAACCAAGTTGGCCTAATTATCAAACCCTGTAATGGCAATCTCCTCAAGGAGGTTGGCAGTAGCCACAAGGAAAATCAACCCCACCCCCAGGTAATTGGCAGCAAAATCCTCAATGGAGAGGTCCTCAACAATGGCAAAACCAGTCCCCTGGGTTCCTGCAGCTTCCACAGCCACAACCACAGGCCCTCATGCCACCTCCTGCAGTAACTACCACAAATATTGGCCCTCCAAAATAAACACCTATGCCTACCCAGCCATTGCCAAATCCCAATAATAAACAATAGCAGTAGCCACAACAGCCTATGTATCTTATTGAAGCCAACCAATAGCAAGCTTATGCCTTAAACATTAATGATATCCATTTGAGGTCTGAAACCACCCTATCTATTCCACAACCACCTCTAATTGCTGAAATACTTGATTCTCCCCTTGAAGAATCTACTGCACCTATTGTTCCTACTGAGCATATGTCTATAACTAATACGGTTTCTAAGGAGCCTATTTTGCAAAGTCAAGAAAAACCACCTTTTTCTCAGAGGTTGCAAAGTACTGCATTTAAATCCATGGAAGAACCCACTTTTGACATTTTGGATCAGCTCAAGAATGTACAAATTCAAATCCCTTTATTTCAGGCTATTAAAGATGTTCCCATTTTTTGAAAAGCTATTAAAGAGGCCTGTTTGAAGAAGCCTGGATGCAAGAAAAAGGATCCCCAAACAATTCATGTCTTAGGGAAATTGGCTGATATAATGTTGGGAAATGTAGTCGTTCCAAAGTATATTGACCCTGGAAGTCCTGTAGTGCAAATACATATAAATGGCCAAATTGTGAAAAATG
Organism: Sequoia sempervirens; assembly: GCA_007258455.2. NCBI lineage: Eukaryota > Viridiplantae > Streptophyta > Pinopsida > Cupressales > Cupressaceae > Sequoia > Sequoia sempervirens. Next base: position 156,067,973 of record VDFB02105785.1, on the reverse strand, counting down.
TTTTGATTGACTTAGGTGCTGCCATTAATGTCATAACAAAGCATACTATGGACTCCTTGAACATTCTAAATATTAGGTCTACACATATAGTTCTGCAGCTTGCAGATAGCTCCACAGTTAAACCTGATGGAATGGTGGAAGATATAATTGTCACTCTTGAATCTTGGGAGTATCCAGCTGATTTCACAATATTATCAGTTAAGGCAACTTTAGGAGGGTATCCAGTTATCCTTGGTAGACCATGGTTAGCCACTGCTGATGCTTTTATAGGATGTTGTTCTGGAGATATGACCATTTCTAATGGACAGTCTACAAAAAAATTAGCTTTATATCCGCCTGCTAGACCTCAACCAGATTTTTTCCAACCTGTTTGGCCAGATGTGGGGGAAGAAACTGAAGAAGCCAATTCGTTGGTTCAATTAATGATGCTTCAAAATGATCCATTCTCACAACTTCAGAATGAGGATGCCTTGCTTTTTCAAATTTTGTAATTTAACTCTGATATAGGTAGTTCATCTAATCCAAATAGTAGCCATCTACAATGTTTCCTACATCAACTAAATTCTGAGAGTTCGCGGCCTAAACTTCCTACAATTTTTCATAACTCGCTTCCATAAGAGGTACAAACATCACCTGTAGATTCTCTGAGTAATCTCACTAAGCAGATAGAATTGTCTCTAGGTCACTGTTTGAATATCAATAGCAAGTTGTCACAATCCCAACAAACTGTCTAATTAAAAATGCTACAAGATCAGCATAAAACTTTTGCATGGGAATATGGAGACATTCAAGGAATATACCCTTGAATTTGTACTCACAAGATCTATATCAAAGAAGATTGTTTACCAGTCAGGCAGCCTCAAAGAAGAGTAAATCCAACACTTAGAGAAATAGTTAAAAATGAGCTTCAAAAGTTGCTTGATGCTGGTTTTATTTACCCAATCTCTGATAGTCAGTGGGTTTCTCCATTAGTTATTGTCCCTAAGAAAGGTGAAAAATGGAGAGTGTGTGTAGATTATAGGGAGTTGAACACTGCCATTAAAAAAGATCACTTTCCACTACCGTTTGTAGACCAAGTACTAGACTCACTGTCTGGCAAAAGATATTTTTCCTTTTTGGATAGTTACAGTGGGTACAATCAGATAAAAATTGCCCCTGAAGATCAAGACAAGACCACTTTTACTTGTCCATGGGGAAAATTTGCTTACTCGGTATTGCCTTTTGGTCTATACAATGCACCAACAACATTTTAGAGAGCAGTAATTAGTATCTTTGCTGATATATCTCATGACTGTATGGAGATTTATATGGATGACTTCACTACCTATGGAGTCACATTTGAAGAGGCACTGGTGAATTTAGAAAAAGTATTGAAAAGGTGCAGAGAGCAAAATTTGTCTCTAAACAGTGAAAAGTGTTTTTTAATGATGGAAGAAGGTATTGTTCTAGGACATCATATTTTCAAGAATGGAATTCAGGTTGACCCTGCTAAAATTGAACTTATTCTAAATTTACAAACTCCTGCAAAACAAAAGGACGTCAGAAGCTTCCTTGGCCATGCAGGGTATTATAGAAGTTTTATAAAACATTTCAGTAAAATTGCTAGTCCACTTTATGCCTTATTAACTAAGGATTCTCAATTTGAGTGGACAGAGGCCTGTGAAAAATCCTTCTTGCAACTAAAGGACTTGCTTACTAAAGCCCCTGTTCTTCAAGGTCCAAAATGGAATTTACCTTTTCACATACATGTTGATGCCTCTGATTTTGGTATAGGGGTAGTCTTAAGTCAAAAAAAAAATTCAATTGAGCATGCTATCTATTTTATCAGTAAGAACCTTCAAGGTTCTGAGCTAAACTATACTGTTACAGAAAAGGAATTGCTCGCAGTAGTGTATGCTTTGAATAAGTATAGGCATTATGTCACAGGTTATCAGATATTCATCCACATTGACCATGAAACAATCAGGTATCTAATGAACAAACCTACCATCTCTGGTATATTGGCAAGATGGCTCCTGTTGTTATAAGAATTTGACATTACAATCATTGATAAACTAGGAAGAGCTAATGTTGTGGCTAAATTTTTATCAAGGCTTCAAATAGCTGCACCTGCTGAACACAAGGTCATTGATGATAAGTTCCCAGATGAACACTTGTTTTCCATTGTTGCACATACTCCATGGTATGCAGACATTACTAATTATCTAGCAGCAAGCAGAATACCAGCTCACTTTTCTCCAAAAGAAAAAAAATTGTTAATAGAGAAGAGTTTTAACTTTTCATGGATTGCAAATTGTCTGTTTTATACTGGACTTGATCAAGTGATGCAAAGATGTGTAAGAGAAGATGAGACTTATGATATCTTGCATGCTTTCCATGATGAACCATGTGGGGGACATTTTGCAGCAAAGAGAACATCAATGAAGGTTCTTACAACAGGGTACTACTGGCTAGTGTTACACAAGGATGTTGTGGCCTATGTAAGGAAATGTGACAGATGCCAACATATGGGAAGACCAACCAAGTAAGATGAAATGCCACTATATCCACAGGTAATAGTCACCCCTTTTGATAAGTGGGGAATGGATTTTGTGGGACCAATTGATCCACCATCAAATGGCAAGTCATACATTCTAGTTTGCATGGATTATGTAACAAAATGGGTTGAGGTAAAAGCTATGACTCATGCTCGAGATAACAAGGTTGCTGAATTTCTATATGAATAAATTTTCACTAGATTTGGAGTTCCCAGAAAGCTTGTAACTGATCAGGGAGCTTAGTTCACATCCAATTTGATCACTGCACTAATGAATGACTATAAAATCAAAGATAGGAAGTCCAGCCCCTATCACCCTCAAGCCAATCGTCAGGTTGAGGTTACAAATAGGGAAATTGAGGTGATCCTAACAAAGACAATACAAATCCATAGAAAAGATCGGAGCAGTAGACTTCCTAAAGTAGACTGGGCCTACAGAACTACATGGTAGACAACTGGGTTTACACCTTTTGAGCTGCTTATGGGAAAACAGCCATGTTGCCCATAGAATTTGAGCACAAAAATTTGAGGACAGCTCTTGAACTTGATATGGAAATATCTTAAGCACAAAAGGAACCTCTCCTGCAGCTAAATGCTTTGGATGAAATAAGAAAAGCTGCTCTGCAGCATACATAAGCGGTCCAACAGTAAAGGAAGAAATGGCATGATCAACACATCAAAACCAAGCAATTTTCTGCTAGTGATTGGGCTCTATTATATGATTCTAGATATCAAGAAAACCAAGGTAAGCTCACAACACACTGGCTTGGTCTTTATGAAGTTAAGAATGTGTTTGACAACAAAGTTGTACAACTGGCGATAATTGATCCAGTCTGTTTCAAATTGCTAGTTAATGGCCACCGACTTCGGTCGTACCATAAACCAGTCTCCAAAGAAGAATTCATGTAGCAGTTCATTTAGGATCCTCCTGCTACTCTTCCTACAGCTGAAGGCTTTGGCCTTTCTCCTGTAGCTTCACTGTAATTTTGAAAAGCATGCTCATAATAAAGGTTTCCTTTTTAAGGAAACCCCTTTTTCTCCATTCTCACTTGTCGCCACATCTCACTTCTTTATCTTCCACCCATCCATCCCATCCATCCATTCCATCAATTCATCTCATCTACCCATGTCACCCATCCACTTCATCCATCTGCATCACCCTTCATTATGATATTGTTCCCAACTGTCAATTCATGAAGACGTCGTCATCTTTCTTCACACATACACGCAATTATCAAAGGTACGCCATATCTTTTGTTATCACATATTTGATTTATTTTATTCTATTCATTTACTGCTATGCCAGTACCAGTCATTATTACCCGATCTCTGCCTATTCTTTAGTACATGTGAGGACACATGTCATACTCTAAGTAGGGGGCGGGGTAATCCACCTTTTAAACCATGTCTTTTCACCGCTGCCACAACTGCGCAAATAACCTTTCTTTATTATTTTTCTAGTACTTTCCAAATATATTCGCATGTCCTTTTCATTGCATGTTTTTCTTGTAAATTATAATAAAAAATGCTTGTTTAAAAGTTCATTTTTGGAAAAGAGAAATGCGACGGCACGATAGAAGAAAAAAAAACCATAACAGAAAGGGAAACAGAGAGGAAAATTTTTGAATTTTCATCAGGGAGTTGAGTTCAGCTAGGGGAAAACTGTGAACATGGGTGGTCAGTTGGTGCAACATGAGCCTGTAGCTCATGAATTATTATTGCAAAATCCTCAAACAACCGAGGCATTCAGCCTCTGTGGATGGTTAAACTACTTCTTGAATTTAAATACTTTTGATGAGGAGGTTGCTGGGTAATTTTTGAGAACCCTTTCTGAATGGGAGGCTACTGTATGGGGTCTAACGGTTGTTACAATTGAAGACAAAATTGTTGAAGTAACTGGGCTTCCAGCCGTTGGAGAAAAATTTTCTTCAGATGATGTCATTGCAAGGGCTGAACTTTCAATACCCACTGATGGACCTTTGGAAGTCTCCAAGCAGGGATGCAAGCGGGTACCGTTGCCTCCTCCTTATTCAGAATATGTTGCTTACATTATTAGGTATTTAACCTATGAAGGCCATTTCTCCTACCTGCATTCTTATCATTTCAAATTACTAAGTCATATGAGGCATGGGTTAGTTGTAAATGTTCTGAATTTCCTGTTAAAATTTCTAGAACAGAGTGCCCACGAAACCTAACAAGGGAAAGATAATTCTATTGCTCACCATGGCCTTATCAAATTATTGATTGAATACTCTTTGAGAGATGTCTCACCTCTTTCCTAGCAACAATTCATTGCCCAAAAGAGCTTGCAAATTCTACAACCCCCTAGGGTACGTACCCCACGGCCTTAGAAAAAAGAAAGAAGAAATTGCATATACCAGTAGAATAGGGCAAGAGTCATCTGCTCCTGTAGCATCTGGTCATGCAACTCCCCCACTGGAATCCTCTGCTCGGGTACAAACTAGGTCTGCCACTAGGAGAGAGAAGAGAAAAACAAAAGCAGGAGAGTCATCTGGGGCAGAACAAACCCCAGAGTCTGACCCTCATTCTCGGAAAAGGAAATGCTCTTCTCCTGCAACACCTTCCCCTACAGCCATCTCTCCTACAGCAACACCTGTTGCTATCATTAGTTCACCATCATCCTCTAGCAGGGCAAAACCCTCTAGACAAACCAGAAAGAGGAAGGCTACCAGAACAACTCCTGCAGCCACACCAGTGCCAAGAAGAGTTTCCACAAGGAAACAATGTAAGACCTCCCCTGCTTCACCTCAACCAGAGGTCATTGTAATTTCAGAAGGGTCTGTAGAGTCTGAATTTGATGTTTCTCAGAATGTGTCCGAGAATGCTGCACAGAGTTCATTCATTCCTGAAGAGGAACAAGTTGAGACAAAGGAAATGGGTATAATGAAAAAGGGTTACCAAGTCTTGATGACTTGGCTACCATTGTTATGTAGTTTTCAGAGGAAGCACAGCCTTTTCCACTGCAACAACAAGAATTCATCCTGCAGCAAGAGCAGGAACAAACTGAACAATTGAATGTGGCTAGTGAATCTACATTTCCCCCTGCAACTTGTAAAGCCATTGTTGTTTATAAGAAGATGTTTTTAATTGAGTTTCTAAAATATGTCAAAGCTAACTGGGAACTAGTTGCATTGCAAACCTTGACTTTCTGGCACATAGCCCAGACTGACATGCAACAAATTCTATGGGAGGTAGAAAGGAAGAAACTGAAAAAGGAAATTGAAAGTCAGAAACAGGAAATTTCTGAGTTAAAAGTAAAAATGGATGAAATTTTAAAAGTAACTAGTCAGATTATGGAATGCAGACCACCACCCAGAGTTTATGCTTTGTGCCTTAAGGAACAATTCTTATGCTTCCAACTAATGAGAATTTCTAGAAATCAAGATCCTATACTTCACACTGCCAAAGAATTTTACGACGCATACCAGACAGCCCCTAATTGTTTAAGAAATTCTCTATGTGAATTTTATTTACATGGCTTTTTAATTCCATTTGAAACATAATGGAATCCTCTTCTGTATATTGGTGATATCCATTTGAGATCATTTATGTCTTGGGCAACAAATGAAATAAATTATGGCAGACAATGGGAAACATATGAGGAAGCCGAAAGGAATGAGCCTGTTCCATTGCGCCCTCAAAGTTCAGACCCCCATGCAATGTTGAAAACCTAGTTTACTTTTACATATGGCATTCATAATAATTCAGCCATAATGAAAATATTTGATCTCAAGAAACAGGTATATGATGAATTTCAGGAACAGTCATATTCATTTTGGAGACTTTCATACACCAGAAGTGAGAAAAGGTGGGAAAGATTAACTGTTGGGCTGAGAAGGTTCGAACCTCACAGTCCCCTAAATTTCACAGTAGCTCTTAAACGATCAAGCAGATATATATAGTTGGGACTTCAAAAGAGATTTGAACAATGGTTGCCATTGACATTCAGACCTCCTGTGCTAATGTGGCCCCTTTATCCTTACCAAGCTACAAATCTTAATGATGATTTAGAAGCCCATAGGTATGAAAGGTGCCAGAATTTCAGAGGATTTTATTATAGGTTTGGAACTCCATTTTAGAGTCATGCCGCAACCACAGATTTCAGAGAAACTACCAGGAAAGTTAATGCTAGAAGACCAACATTGGGCTAAGTAGGGGGCAAATGATGAGCCCAAAATATGCTCATAGTTTGGATATTATGATGAAATTTTAATAACTTTACTTTTTTTATTCATGGTTGTTTAAACTCTTTTGAAACCTTTTATGGGGATATCCTGTAGCAAAATATTTTCATATTCCTGCAGCCTACTGTGTTTACTTGACTACATTTATTACCCCGTTGACTCTCTAAATGATTGGTATATCGCATATAGTTTTTGAATGATGAAATATATTTAAATATGTGATTAATGAAAGGATATTGTGTATGTTCCATGTGCCCTTTTCTTTCACATCTGTTACCTTGTGTTCCGCATGTTGTTGAAGAAAGTATGATCGAGTCAAGCGTAGCCAATCTCGGCCTTGCAGTAAACCCTATTTCCTGCACAACTTCGAGGAAGCTTTGGCAAAGACTCTTTGACCGAAATCATTGGGAAATAATTTTAATGACAGTCAATCTAGAAAGAGTGGAGCGCTAGATTCTCTCTGGATTGGGTTGGACAGATAAATTCATTTATGAAGTTTGTTCCTTGATTCTGGGATACACTTTACTTCCACGTCTTTCTTTGATAGGGTTAGTTAGTTAGTTGTTCTCCTGATTTTAAATAAGGTTCTCCTCCTACGCGAGAGAGAAGGAGATGATAGTTAGAAGTAAGATAGAAGCATAGTGATAGAGATATAGCAGATATTATGTAAGAGTCAGTATGATAATAATGAAAAGCAGAATATGTATGACAAGAGACGGAGTTTGTTGTTAGTTTCCATATCAACAAAGTAATGTATACCATTCTATTTTCAAGAATAAAGTTTGATGAAGTTCTGAGTTCAGCACTTGTTTAATCAGTAGATGCTTGCTAATGGGGCCCACTTAGTAAATATCTGTAGCTAGTTAGTTAGCTGTTCTTTTCTGTTGATCATCAGTTAGCTTTCATCTTTGAAGTTTCCATACAAACTCAGTTTTGTATTGCTCCTGCAGCATCAGGAATCCATCCCTATGCCTGTTCCTGCAGCATAAGGCAAAATCATAGTTTGTGTTTCAGTCGTAGCTATTATGGTTTTTGTTTTAGTCAAATCATGGTTGAGTTAAAAGAACTTTGCATTACCTTTCTATAGCGTAGATAGAATTCCTTCCAAGTATTTATTTATGTTAAGTTGTGACCGAAACTAGTTCTTAGTGCATATATTGTGCTGCGCCATTCAAAGTATACGTTCCCTAGTTTGACAAGTAAATGAACGTTCATAAAAAGATATTAGTCACCTACTGGAATGTCCAATTCCTAGGAAAGGTTTTACTATGATTTTCATATCCTTTTGTGGGTGTGACCAATGGTCACCACTAGGTATTATTTTTCATAGTCCCAGGAACTCAACTATTGCTTTGTCATTCTCAAAGATATCTAAGATAGGAGTGTCTTATTGATCCCAATAAATAAACTAGGGATATACTAATTGCATTCCATCATCAGAACTATCAAATTTCAAAGGGGTCAAGGGAAAGGCTAAGTTGTTGACATAATCACAAAAGTTTCTTACCAAATCCTCATTCTTTTTCTTGGTAATAGGTAGATTCTAAGATGGGTCGATTGTCAAGGTTGGGTTATCAGAAGTGGATTTTTTAGGTTCCCAAGAGGCAAGATCAAGGGATTCCCAATAGTAATGTTTGAGCCATTCCTCTTTTGTCAAGGATGTTTGTGGATGGGAACTAGATATATTTTGTGAGGATTTAAGCATTTGATCAAGTTCCCCAAATATTTTATCAAGGTCCATGATAGAGGTGGAGGATAGGGAATCCCACTCAGATTCATTAGAGTTGGGGAATTGTAGTAGGGTTGGTCATATGGCTCATTGGATGTCATGATAGCTTTGGAAGGACTTACTTCCTCCAGTAAAGGTGATGTGGTACTAGAAACACCAATCTAGAGTGGTTGAAACCCAAGCCCTAGGCCTTTCGATCATTTAGAGACAATGATAGGTTCAATCCTCCCATTTTGATGTAACCATAACCCACTATGTCCATTATATCCTTTGTCTTGCATTATCTTGAAACCTTTTCCATATTGATCTATGGGTATTTGTGCAGGAAGATGTTTTTCATTGTCTTCTTTGTATAACGAAGAGGTCGCATCTTCTTTGTTTATAGCTTCTTTAGTTAGTTCTCCCCATTTTGTGAAAGTCGTTATGGGAAGGATGTGTATGGTGACCATTGATTGTCTCCTATCTACTTTTGGTAAACCATATGATTTGGAAGGAACCAAATGGTTGACACAATAAGATGCTTTCATATGATATTCTCCACAACCTTTATCTTGGATCTGGACCTTAGGAGTGGAAGGTAGTGATTGCAAAGTGGATGTTTTGGGAAGAGTGGATGGATCAACATACTAGGATGAATTGGATGATGAAGCCTCTAGGTTTATAGGCACCTGTCATTGGGGTATCCCTTGTAGGTTAGTGGAATATTGGAAAGGATCAGGATCACCATCTATCATGATCTCAGTGCCATTGTATGGGAGTTTAAGGAATTGATGATAAGTAGAAGGGACAACCTTCATAGCATGTGTCCATGGTCTTCCTAGCAAAAGGTTTTATGGGAGGATGAGATCCAAGACTTGGAAATTTGTATCCATAACCTTAGGACAAATTATGATGGGAAGCATTACAACTCCTTTAGATGATCACTCTTTGTCATCGTATGCCTTAATGACAATGCTTTTAGTGGTGTCCACATATGCCTCTAAGAATCCTAATGCCTTAACCAGTTTCAAGGTGCAAAGATTCAACCCTTCTCCTCCATCTACCAAGACTTGTCTAACTTTCATTTTATGAACAAGAATGTCAAGGTGCAAAGGGTCATTATGGTTTGTCTTTTCGATTGCATAATATTGTTTAGAGAAGGTAGCATGATGAGAATTGGTTAGGTATCCTGCCATCTCTTGGAAATGATTCACATCAAGATTGTTGGGATGGTCATGCTTTGCAAAGCTTTACCTAGAATAGATCGGTGATCGGGTGATATACACAATAGTTCCAAGATAGAAATTTGTGATGGGGTCTTAAGTGGCAAATGAATAATTATATAATTAAGTGATTATCTAATCATAGAAAAATATGCTAGGAATAATTCTTTTTATGAATTAAATAATTATTTAATTCAACATTCAAAATCTAGGGATTAGGTTTAATAAATAAAGATTTATTTAATTGACTAGAGAAAAGGTTAAAGAATAATTAAATAATTTTAAATGATTATTTAATTATAGTCATAAATGTGACGAGAGTAAATTAAATAACAATTTATTTAATTTTAGAAGGAGGACAAACTTCATTAGTGACATAATTAAATAAACAATATCTATTTAATTAATCAAGATTGAATAAAGGTAAAAAATAAATTAATTAAATAATTAAAGTTATTTAATTAATAGAGGACAAATGACTTTTAGAAAATAATCAAATAATTAACAATTTTTAACTATGACAATGAAGATATTAATTATGAAGAAAATTAGAGTCGCAGGCCTAGACCAATTTTTAGTGCCTACAGTTTGGGCCCCTCTTTGACATGTCATTTAGGTGTTTGTGTTGAAGAATAAAAAAACATGTCCCAGTCGTGCCCCGGTGTGAAATACAAGAATGATCTCACAAAACATCTATGTAATTCCATGAATAACCTGGATTTCACTTGTCCATTTTGTCATTGTAAGATTCTTGCCCTCAGATTTCTCTTAAGTGTGCAAGTATAGCCTCATGATAGTGTTATTAGCAAAACATCGAAGATTCTAAAGTTGATTGCTTCCAAAAGTCTTAAGATTTCAGGGGGAGTAATAATGATGAATGTCAAGCCAATTTATAGAAAATATGACTTTTGAATGACTGACTTAGATTGAAAGATAAACCAATGATTAAGATTGAAAGATGTGACATGCATTGAGATTAGTTTCATTAATAACGCGAGTGATAAAGCATAAAAGGTGGGGATTAAGATTAAATAATAATTTAATCTTTAGTTGAGATTGTTTGAAACTCAAAAGATTAATGATTGCACATAAAGGATAAAGATTAGCATAGAGGAAATGGTATGTTCAAACAACACAAATGAATTAATTAATAAAAGTTTGCACATAGAGGAATAAAACTAGATAACTGATTGATTAAACCAGAAGGTCTATTGATTAGAAATAACCAGATATTAAATCAAGAGATAACTGAATGATTTCATTAAATCTTGACTTAAGTGGTAAATGAGAAATTAGATAACTAAGTGATTATCTAATTATAGAAGAATATGCTAGAAATAATTCTTTTTATGAATTAAATAATTATTTAATTCAACATTCAAAATTTGGGGATTAAATTAAATAAATAAAGATTTATTTAATTGATTGGAGAAAAGGTTAAAGAATAATTAAACAATTAAAGGTATTTAATTAATAGAGGACAAATGACTTTTAAAAAATAATCAAATAATTAACATTATTTAATTATGAGAATGAAGATATTAATTATGAAGAAAATTAGAGTTGCATGCCTAGACCAATTTTTAGCGTCTACAATATTGATTTAGGTCCCTCTTTTCATATGAATTCACTATTCAAACAATAGTTTGGGTCAGGGTAAACTTCAAGTGTGTACACTTTGTTGTTGTAAATATACTTCATTTTACGATGCAGAGTAGAAGGAACCCCATTCATTGCATGAATCCACAGTTTTCTTAGAAGGAGATTATATGAAAGATCATGAAGCATAACATGGACCAGTGATTCTAGTGTGGCCTTTCTAGTTGTAATAGGAAAAGTGATCACACTGAGTGATTGTTTTCCTATATTGTCAAATCCCTTAATAGATAAAGTGTTAGATTGAATTTTTTATTTATCAACACCAAGCCTATCCAAAAGGTTTACCCTACACTCATTTAAGGCTAAGCCATTGTCAAGGGTATGTGCAGGATCATCATGGAAAAAATAGGCCCTTAAGTGGCAAAAAAAATAGAAAAATTAGAGTTAGGAAACTTGACATAAAAATTTAAATAAGTTATCTATATTATTTCAAAAATATGTAAAAACAAAATCTATAGAAAATTGAATGTAGTTTCTAAACTACTAGGTTTATTTTTATTTTTTAAAAATCTATTTGATGAAAATTTAAAATTTCAATGCAACACTACTTAAATTTTAGGGAAAAAATAAGAAGTAGGTGTCTGTCTGACCACCCTAACCACAATAAAATGATAATATTTTTTTACAATATTTTAGACATAAGTAGAGGACTCATGTCTGGATGTGATGCATATTTTTATAATTTTTTTCCGTAAATAATTAATTATGATTTTTTTATTACAACTTTAAAAAATATAAAAACTCACCTGTCTGACACCTTAACTTGGTCAAAACTTCATGAAATTCATTTTTTATTTTTTTAATCCTATAGTATATGAAGCATATAATGTGATGCATGTTTTGGATTCAAAAAATGTGATACTTTTTGAATGCTATAGATATTTTTCAATCAACCTATCAATTAGCACAATATTCATAATTCAAGTAGAAAATGAATAATAATTATTTATTAAATTCAAAGTACAACATAATTTATATTGCTGGAAAGTTGAGAATATCCTTTAAAAACCCTTTTCATTTCATCAATTTTGGATAAGAAAAAATTCGTCAACCACATACCCTACAAATACAAATCATATTGCCACTTTTTGGCCCATCATGATCCTACACATACCCTCAACAAGGGTTCATTTTATCCCTGTGTTATTGTATTGAGCTATGATCATGAAAGAATCATTTTATGTTTGAACTTCCAAAGGAGGGAGCTCACTTTGGTGGAAAAAATGTCAACATTTATTCCTTTTGCCATTGCTGCTATATCATTCAGGTTTGCACTAGAGGGGACCACAACTTGTTGCAAGGATGTTTGAAGCATAGTGTGATAATTAGGTAAATTTTGAATTAGGTCCCATAGGGATATCTTTTTAGGAGTATTCTTAAGTTGTTCAACAAGATCATACTCCTTCCCACTCTATGAAGTAAAATGAGGAGTACTAGGAAAAATGGGATTAGGCAAAGGGAGGGATGTTGAAGTTGTTTGTCTTGGTTGCAGATTGTTTCTAGATTTATATGCATGAACAACGGTATTATAAATCAGTTGCTATGAAACATTGTTCTTATGTGGTTCAAGGATAAGGACAGTTTTGTTTTGAACTTGTGGTTTTTGAGAGGGTGGATAAATGGTAAGTTTAGGTTTGACAGAGTACTTCAAGGGTATCTAATGTGCATAACCTCATAATACTTCTCCTTATTTTCATGATCTCTTAGTGAATGGGAGTCTAATGTCACTTCCTCATCTTAATCTAAGGAATTAATATTTTCAATGTTCTCATTTTCTTCCACCATTATATCTTCCCTAGTAGGAGCATTTTTAGGAGAACTACAAAACAAATATTCTTGACATTCAAGGATTGGTTCTTCTAAGATGACTTCATCACACATAAGGTAGTTATCAATGGTTGAATTGTCTTGTTCATAAATGTTGTTGTTGTCTTGTTTCATATTTTTTTCCCTAGGGGAATAGAGACACATAAGATTATCATGGCATTCATATATTGGAATTTTTAACATCAAAGTATCCTCTTCACAACTAGGAGATATATACTAGGAGAAGAATAAATGTGATTATCAAGATTGCATAAATTTTCACTCCTTTGTCCTATAATGTTCTTCAAAGTAAGGGAAGTAATATAAAGATGGTTTTCATAGATCTTAAAGGTTTGATTATCTAACACCAACATATCCTCATCATTATCACAAGAGGAAAAGATGTTGGGCGATGAATGTGGGTAGGTTTCAATGGTCTCTTGTTTTGTTATGTGGTCATCATGATTACCTATGGTTGTTTCTTCTTGTTCATCAATGTCTTGTCAACTAAGAGAGGTAGAAGGAGGGAAAAAACTAGGACTCTCGAAACTCTCATTGATTAGTTCTTCTAATACTAAAATATCCTCTTCACAAATAGGAGAGATATTAGGAGAAGAAAAAATATGATCATTAGGATTGTCAAAGGTTATATTCTCTTTCACTAAAACACTCTCATAGGGAGGGGAAATTAATTTTTTCTTAGCATACCTAGAAAGGTAAGGTACTAACATTGTTTGACCAAAAATGAAAAGCAATTTTAAAAATATCATGCAATGCTTTAATAATGTAAACAATGAATATCCAAAGATGCAAAACAATTTTATCTGATGTATGCAGGACTTTAAGAATGAATACAATGTATATAAAAAAATGAAAAGAACTTTTATCAAACTCGTTCAAAGTTTTATGAGTGTAAACATTATATATGCAAAAGTGAAAAGTACTTTTATCCATATTATGCAAAGTTTCTAAAATGTGAGAATTTTCAGATCTAATGATGCTTGCAATTGAAATTATTTCAAACTACACTTGAAATGTAAGAAATTGGAGTAACAATAATTCTGTAAATTGTAACAAAAAACTTAAAGTAGCAAACAAAAGCATAAAAAAGCATATTTAAACTTTGAAAAATTGTAACTTCAAACTCAACAGGGACTAAGATGATAGCAAGGGCGTCTTGGTCCTACTGAAGGAATTTTGATGTTCCAAAAAATGGAATAGACATCAAACAACATAGAGAGGGTTTTGAGCCAAAAACCCATAGAGGGACTAAGATTCGAGTAAAGTTGTTTTAGTCTTAGTAGAGGTTTTTTTAGAAAAACAACAAAATATGGATTTTTTATAGTGTTCCTAGGTTGCCTACTAAGGGATTTGATGTTTAAAAATAGAAAAGTGTGCCAATGAATGTAATAAAAAGTAACTAATGACAAATAGTTGAATGCAAAATTGAATGCAATTTTTAAAATTTTAAATTCAATTAGGATGATTAACAATGTACGTTTTAGTTATTTAGTGAGATTTATAAGATGATGCAAGAAAGAAAATATGCAACCTATATGCACTTTCACTAATGCAAATATGAGAAACCCTAGATGCACATTCACTAATGCAAGATGCAATGCAAGAATGAATGTTACCTAGATCTAGGACCTTAATGAACTCCAAATAAAAAAAATGAATGAATGTCAAAAATGTCAGGTTCACCAAAATCAATCAGAAAGAAAATAGGGTGGGGAAATTTCCACCTTAGTTTCCTCCAGTCACTCAATGATTTCCTACGAACCCTAGTTGGATTGACTATCAAACCAAAGGGTGAGTCAATTATCAACAAGGAAGACCTAGGAGGGGGTTCTTTAAATTCTGAAGGGTTCACCACCAAGAAAAAACTTAGAAAAGATAAGTAAACATTCAACTCACAAAACCTAGTAATGCAAGCTAAATGATGGGTGCAAATGATGAAATCAAGCAATGAAAAGTTATGTTGTATGTACCTAGGAAGTATAGAAATGTGATGAGGGTTCCAAAAATGAAAAAATGTTGTCAAAATGTGCTAGGGAGGACTAAGATTCCCTTATTGTTGCCTTAGTCCCACTGTTATTTTTTGGGGTAGATACAAAATCTTTGGATGTTGGAACTAGATCTCAAAGAATCTTTGAAAAATACCCTTGCGAGGACTAAGATTCCCTAGGTGTTGACTTAGTCCCATCTAGAATTTTTGAAATCTCTTAACATGATCCTAAGGCTCAAGGTCTGCACTTCCTTCTTCTTAGATCTTAGGTCATGAAACTTCCAGATCTAGCTTGTAGGTGAGTATTTGTGAATATTACAACTTTGCAATGCAACTTTAAAACTTTGCACTTCAAATGATCTTCAAGTCTTCAACGTAAATTTGCAATCACAAACATGCAAGAGAGGAAAAACTTGTTGATTGTTAGTAATTAGTGGTTTACCTTGGTAAAACCTCTTGTTCATAATTAAACCTTGAAATGAAATAGAAATGATGAAGGAAAATGATGAATGAACAAAGTGATATGTTTCAACTCACCAAAACATTGGTGTGAAATCTGCAAACTTGTGTGAAGTGGCTAACTTGAATGTAGATCTTCAATCAAAGGAGTACTTGATAGATATTGACTTGAATTGCTTGCTTGAATCAAAACCCTACATCACAAATGTTAGCACAAAATCACACATGATACAAGAATATCTTTTATATGATGCTTGAATCTTGATGATGGCTCCAAATGCTTGATGAACTGCTCTTGAATGCTCTAGATCTCATAAAATTTCCTTAAGAATGAATACTTGAATGCTTGTTAGGGTAAAATAATTGAAAGAACCTTTTATTTGTACTTAAATCCATGCTTAATATCTGAAAATTACACCACACCAAGCCAACATATGAATTCATTAATTCAAGGAAGCTAAATCCTACCAGAATTTGAAATTAAATCCTGAAAAATAACCTAAGGAGGACTAAGACACTCTAGGTGGTGTTTTAGTCCCAAGGCATGAAACTCGAGGCACAAACTCCAAAAAGGGGCCCATTTAAGGTGTCTTTCAAATCAAGGTCCCAAGATCTTTGGGAGACAAATACATCCAAGGTGGAATCTTATTCTTGACCCAAAAATTAGGGACACATAATAAAAATCATTAAGTTATCATTTATCCTTTTATGTTTGTCGGGATTAGCCATAACAAGATATAATTTATTAGGCTTGTGGGTGCAAAATAGGACCAATTAAGGCATAAATAAGGATAAAATAAAATGAGGCAGGCCCAAACAAGTGTGAAAATGCAAGGGTACACAAATTCCTACACTACATTATTTAATTGATCCCATTAAAATCCTCTATGCTTCTAATTCCAATTATGTTAATTAATCCTTGATTAATTAACCTACTAGCCTCCATTATCCAATTTTCCAACTATTAACTCCACCTAAGTTAATAAAATCATGGTTTATTAACTCCACCTCTCCTATTATGCTAATTAATCACTAATTAACTATCCTAACCCCCATCATTACCATTATTTCCTAATTTAAAACTCATCCTCAACCCACTAATGTTGTTTCATTAATGCAACCAATCTCATGTACCTCCACTATCTTACACCTAGCCTCCAAAATTAAATGAGGTTTCATCCTAAGGTGTGCTCACACATGTGTGAGAATGCCTCATCTCCTCTCTCACAATCAATTGTAACACTTGTTACAATTCTAATTAGCCACAACCTTGATCCATGCATCACATCCCTAATCAGTCCAAGGCCTTCATCAAATTTCAATCTTGGCCATCCATTTCCCCCTCCAATTTTCTATGAATTGGGCCTTCATCCTCTCATTTATTCATCTTGAATTTGGGATAATATTATGCTAGTGCAATCTTGTGAGCAATCCACATCCAAACTTGAGCAAATCCAACAAGAATGGGGTGCTTCTTGAGCTCAATCTTGAGGGCCACCAAAGTTATAATGTTATGTTTTCTATTTGATGTTATTTCCTTATTGTTTTATGCTTTTTGGTGTTAAATTCTAACCCCTCTACATTTGGCATGCTTGGTGGGACCCACATCCCTACTAACATTTGTTCTCAATGTTGTATGATTTCAAAGTTTGCAGGTTGCAAACATAGTGGAATCATGCTTCCATGATGACCTATGGTGCCTACATTATGAATTGTAGCACTTTTGTTCAAATTTCCATGTTTTTGTTCAATTCTGTGGTGCCTACAAGCCAACACATCATGCCTGCATCCCATAATTCGGCACCCGTATTCTCAGAAATTTGTTTGGTTGTTTACTTAACAAGTTTTTGATTTTGTAGGATTTCTTTAGTACCTTAGGGTTGTGTTTGACTCTATAATTTTTTTTTTACTTATTATCATCAACTAACATTTTTAGATCTCTTTATTTTTCCACAACTACAATAATCACACTAAAGGGAAAGATAAAAAAACCACAATCTAAAATCAACCTAAAAATCTACCTAGGCTAAACAAGATCACTAGATATCACATAATTTCATTTTGGGCTTTTAAAATTTACCTAAAGGTCCAAGAAATCACATTCTTCTTTATTTTTTTATTTGCTAGGCTATTGTATGTTTTTAGTGCATGCGCAAAAATTTGTTGCACCTGTGTTGCGACCTATGGTTCCTACATTGTTGTACTTGCGCAAAGACCTCCTACACTTCTATCCCAAGAAAAGATGCCCATGTATTTAGCTAAGATAAGAGAGTTTAATTATCATTAAATTAGTTCTCATAGTTTTTGCATCATTCTCCATTTAGGAAAGTCTCGGTTATTTATATCTTTTAGTTAGAATAGAGTAGTGTTTTTATCATTTTGCATAATTTAACTTAAAATTGCACTAACAATACTTTTGAATGTAGGCACTATTTTTTCACATTTTAGTGCTTATGTTTAAGATAGCTAGTTTAAATCATTTTTGTAATACCTCAAAAAAAAAATCTATTTTTGTTAATCAATCATTCAAGAATATATCAGAATTTGGCATATTTTCATCACATATAGTTAGCATCAACAGTAGTCAAATTTAGAGTGCATTATTTCACCTAGCTTTCCACAGGCACATTTTTTGCATAGTTTTGTAAATCTATTTTTTGTCTACATCTTGTGATTCTAGCTTTCTGTGTTTATGTTCATGTTTTCTAAAAAACTATGCATATGTAAAATTTGGGCTTTTTGGTTTTTTATGAGCTAATGTTGGGACTAATGAGTGGTGTAGTTGTCTAATCATCAAAGAGAAATATAATAAACTACTAATCTATGGTTTTGCGGGATGTTTGACCAAGATTTTTTTCCACTAATTTAGGTACTAAATTAGATTAGTGGGTTAACTAACTAGTTTTCTATGTTTGGAAGGGTGCAATAGATGTATTCTCTCCCCTTGCACTTAGCGTGATATTGGGGATCAAAAATCTTTGCATCTCTTCATTTTGTTTAGATCAATATTTTAGGTAAACATAAGGTTGCTATTTTGTGTGTATGCTCTCCCCTCACACTTTGTGTCATCTAGTTTCATCATAATTGGTGAAGCTCTAATTTCTTAGGATGATTCCAGGCTAGGAGTGAAGGACTAGTCTGAGCTCTCAATACCTCACTAAAGTTCCTAGGCCACTCTTGATAGACCAGTGTTCAAAGTTTGAGCCTCACGTATCTTGCATATATAGAGGAATCCATAGAAAAACATTGTAAACCTAAAAAATCCATTGAGCACAGGTTAGTGTGGTGCAAGGGATGCATATTGTACCCTGATTTTACTCACCATGTACTCCCTTAGGTTGAGATATAAATCTGGTGCAGGAGCACCTATTTGATTTCTTGCCTCCATGAGGCCAAATTGTAAAAAATATCTTTGTAAGGTGTTTGAGCCATGTAATAATATTTAATTGACCATTTTAAATGTTTTAGGGGGTCTAGGAGATTTAAAGTGTTTATTTTGTCATATATTGAAAAAAATTTGTCAATGTTGTCATAATGGGAAATTGTCAAAAATAATGGAAGATGAACAGTCATATGTAGTTAGATGGTTACAAAGAGATGGAATGATTATAAATAGGTTTTATATGAGTCATTTGAAGAGGGGGGAAAATTTATGGTACAAAATGGAGATGTAATGAATATTTGAATGTAAAAGCAATGAAAGAACATTATTTTTCCTAAAAACTCTTATGTTCTGATGCATGGTACGGTCTGTACGACCCATTTCATGGCCTAAGATCACATGGGATTGAAAGAATATTGAATTTGTTTTATTTTTTCTTTTGTTTCATTTAATTTCATTGAAAAATGTGAAAGTTATTGTGTTTTTGGTGAAGATAGCCAGTTCAGAAAATGTTTTCCAGAAATTGCAGTTAGAAAACATGTTTGTACAGCCATGTACAGACCTAAAAATTGGATGGATGGAAATATCTTGATGTTCTAGACAAACTTTCTTTCTACCAGTAATTTTTATAATGTCATTTAAAGGGTCAAACAAGTCCATTCCTAAAAGTTTTTCCGAACATAGGGTTTTTTGGGTTGCATGCAAAAATTGTGATATGATCTTCTAATTTGTACAGTGGAAAATTCTAAAACTTTGTGAAATGATTTTTTTAATTTATTTTTACAATATCCAAGGTTTCCAAGAATTTGAAAAAGGTTTTCTATGTTTTTGGTGATGCCCTAGCATTGTTCTTCCATGTTTATTGACTGGAAATGGATAGGACAATCAAGATTCTTGAGTTTTGAAGTTGAATTAAGAGTTGTCTAAGGCTAGCATGTTTGAGGATGTTGATAAAAGGGTTTATAAACTTTTTTTGATGTGATGTTGAACATATTTTCAAGATTTGATTTCCTATGGTTGTGAACTTGTATGACCGGTTGTTGACCATTTGCAAGACTGAATTTATTCATTGTCATTGCTTCATAAAAAATAACAAAACCCCTTTGAGAGTAATCTATTATAGTGTTATGAATGTTTCTAATTACATTTTGAAGGTGTAAAATTCTACCTCCTGATTTAGAATTTGTTTGATGTTGTTTCATGTTATGTGGATAGCCAAGAAGTGCCAATAATAATGTTTTATGAAGTTTGTTGCCTTGAAGAAGTAGTTGATTGACTTAGTGTGATGTTGGACCTCCTTTTCCTTGCATCAAAGTACTCATGGTGAACTATGATATTTCTTGAGTAGAGATAAATGGTGAGCCAATGGTATCCATTGACAACCTTGTGCTAGTAGATCTTCATCTTTCTACCTATAGTGTAGGAAAATGCATACCCTTGCATTTTCACACTTTTTTGGGACTACCTTACTTTTTTTATCCTTATTTATGTCTTTATTGGTCCTATTTTTCATCCACAAGCCTAATGAATTACAACTTTTTACGGCTAATCTTGACAAACATTAATGGATAAATGATAATTTAATGATTCTAGTTGTGTGTCCCTGATTTTTTGGTTGGGACTAAGAAGCCACCTAAGGTTTCTTTGTCCCCCAAAGGTCTTGGGACCTTGATTTCAAATATTCCTTAACGTGGCCCCTTAATGGATTTTGTGCCCCATGTTTCATGCTTTAGGAATAAGATGCTACCTAGGGCATGTTAATCCCCCTTAAGGTATTTTCAAGATTTAATTTCAAATCTTGGTGGGATTTAGCCTTCTTTAATTTGTCCTTAGAAGTAAATCTAAATCCTACAACGTCCTTGATAATCTAAGGGTAGCTTAAGAATTTTCCTATCCTAAGTTGCATCCTTGGCTAGACCATCCTTTTCTAGATAATTTTCCCTAAGGAATTGGCTCACTTTTGCTAAGTTTTTCAAAATCATCCCCATATATCCTTGGTTTGGAACTTGTCTATCCTAGGTAAGAAAATCCTAAATCATCCATCCTAAAGGTCTAGGTTACACATTTTGATCACAAACTTTGGTTTCCCACCATCAAATTAATCCAATCATCTTAAAACAATATTATCATACCAATCCAAATAAATCATCCTTAATTACATCATCAAATCAATCACTCCAAACCCAATCCTTCAAATTCAATCCTAAGGACATACTAATCCACAACCTTTACCATCATCTTTATCATTAATCCAGGGACAAACCTAGTCCAACATCCACACCCTTAATCTCTTAAGGAATCCTTCCTTTGCATGCCAATCAATAGATCACAAGCAAGGAAATTAATGGATTCTTAGGGAGAGGAATTTTTCAACACCGCTACATCTCAAACTCCCACCCCTCATGAAGACATGGTAGATGCTCTAGAAGAGTCCCCTAGACTAAGGGAATTATCCAATAACCCTTATAACTAATAAATGATGAAGAGAATCATTCTCCTTGACAAAGAGCACCTTGTCCTTAGCCTCACAACACAAGGGGTTAAAATACCTTCCACTACCGACATCCTTTAAGCAAGGGGTAGTGACCCTTCAAACAATCCCTCATCATCCAATAATTTCTTTGATCATCTTGTTGGACCACAACTTAACACCAATATCCCCTCTTCCACAACCATCAACCTGTCAAATATAGCCCCATTAACAAACACAACCTCTTCCATAAAGACAATCTCATCTAACACCAACCCACCACCTTTCTCAAATACCACAACAATTCTCATCATTAAAAAAAAGTCCCTCTCTCCACAAATGTAATGCAATCCCTTAATAATATACCCCCACTTACATCACATCTAAGGGTCACTATTCCCCCCAATTCTAATGTTACTTAGGCCCCTTCCAACCCAACTATACCCACACAACCTCTCCCCACTTCATCTATGCATGCCAATTACATCTCCTCACAAAATATATCCCAACCCCTTAACAACAACATACCTCCCCCACCCCCTAATAACCCTACCAACATCCATAACCAAACCCAACATAACAATCTTCCACCCTGACCTCCTCAAAATCCCCCACATATTAACAATCAAGTACCAACCCCTAATCACAAACAATATAACCTCAACATCAATAATCCCCCATCAACACCCTCATATTGATACACGTACAACAAACCACCCCAAAATCCTCCACAAGATCATTACCTTGCCCAAGAGTTGCAAAAAATGAAAGACATGATCCAAGGAATTCAATGTTGTAAAACTAAGAATACCTTTAGGTATGAAGACATATGTCCTTATTTGTTTGACCAATCTATACTAACAATCCCCTTCCCTAAGGACTATGAGATCCCAAAGTTTGACAAGTACAAAGGGAAGAGTAACCCTGCTGAATACTTAAAATAATTTAGAGTCACATGCCAAGAAATGGCCTCCATTGACATATACCTCGTGAGGTTATTCCCTAAGAGTATTAATGGCCAAGCCTTGGAATGGTTTACATAATTACAGAATGGATCTATTAAATCCTTTTCAAACTTAACCGAAATTTTTTTGCTAACACACTTTTCATATAATAGTGACCAAGAAATAACTTTGGCTAAGTTATGTACAACAAAACAAAACAATGGGGAAATGATGCAGAGTGTTAGGGGAAGCAACCAACTTGACACACTTGTTCAACGATACCCTTCAATAAGAAAATATGATCATACAACTTGACTCACACAACCAGACAACACCACAATACTTGGGGATGATTTGGACACTCTTAATATGACAAAATATGAACAAACAACCAGACTTTGCTTGCATAGAAACTCTCATTCCTCCATTGTTTCCATACTATCCATGCATTCCTTCTAGCACTAACCAATTTAGGATAGTCATGATAAAAATTTGTTAAAGGAAAATAAAAAAGAAAAAAAACCATGTTTTAGACTTCTTACATAGACCCTTACAGATCTCCAAAAGCATAGAACCAAACACCAAGAGAAGGTGTATCAAATAACTAATTTACAAGCCACCAAAAGGCTTCATTTGGCTTGTGCAAAGAATGAATCAACTTGTCAAGGAACACCCCAACACCCCTAGTGCCTTTAAAATACTTCAACAGGTTCCCCATGACCTTTTCCATGCGTTCCATCCATTATATTTACTCAAAAATCAACAAATAATGTATTCAAATGATCACATTTTGGATTGTACAAGGAAAAAACCAGACCTAGGGCATCACATAACTTTTACAAACCTCCATTTTTCAATCTGAAAAACATTGAAGCATGTAAAGGAGTCCTAAATCTACCAATCCACTAAGTTTCAGATTTTTCCCCCAGTGGAAATGGGAGTTACATCCATTTTGGTGACAAAACCCTTGTTTCGCAAGGTTTCAGACCCACTTTCACTAAAATTGATGTAACTTACTCAATACTTAATGAAAATGAGCCAAATAACCACCAAAAGAAAGTAGACTCTACCCTCTTTCAAACCATGCCAATTGGGAGTGCATATAATGATGTACCAAACTGTACCAAGCACGGGAATAGTGAAAAATGCTGAAAAAACCAAAAAAATAGAGTTTTTTATTATATTTAATGCTTCAAAACTTCATCAACTCCCAGCCTCGACCTAAGGGAGTATTTTTAAAATTTTCACCATAAATTCCAACAGCCATCCACTGATTTCCAAGGAGGGAACCCATTGGTTAATGATAATTACATCATAAATGCTAAGTTTACTCCAAATTACATTATGAAAACTTTGCATTTTGAAGCAACCTTTCAATCCTAGAGACCTAAGACCTTAAAAACCATTCAAATGGCTTGGAATTAGCCTTATTAAATTATTAAGACCCCCACCATTGCATATTTACATACAGATTCATGTTTTTTCCTTCAAAGGCTACACGAGCATCTTTTAGTGCAAGAGTGCATTTATGTACATTGAGACTCAAAACTCAAAAAATCAACCTAGATCATAGTAAATGGTATTGTTAGACCTTATTTAAAGAAAAACATACTCAAAATACCAACACTAACGCTAATAAACACCAATTTCCATCAAATAAGAAAAAATGGAGAATGAGGTGTAGGTGCTCCTGCACAATACACCCCCCCTAGAAAATACTCATGCCTCATGATTTTCCCTTGAATCCACTATCTCCATGATTCATAGAGGCTACATTGATCCACAAAGCCACTCCACTAATTCATTTATACTGATTGTGCAATCTTCCCTACACTTATAGCATGTTGGAATGCATTTACATGTGCATTTACCTTGTACTCTGTCCTCAGACCAGTCAACTATCCTTTACCCTTTTTTTGACCAATATGTGATTTTTTACCTTGCATTTCACTTGCAAACAAACATATTTCAATGTTCCTTTTATTTTTCCTCACTTTCTTTTCATGCTCATGTCTGGAACTATCTTCTCTGGCCTATTTTGCTTGTCCTTTACTCATTGCCTCATCAAGTTGTTTTGTCACTGTCATATCAAACTTATGTACTGTATTTCCTACAAAATTTACATGTTTCTCAACTTTATTCAGAACCATAGAGCACTCTATGGTTCCTACTAACACACTATCCTCCATGTCCATTGTCAAAGCACTCCTTATCCCTATGTTTACCCTTTCATCATCTACCCCTGCATTTTCAGTCTTAGAACAATTGACAACATCATAATGTTTGTTTTCCTTCATCACATGTATAGGCTCCTTCTTACCACATATTATTACTTTATCTCTACCTTTGGTATCTTCTACAAGAGGATTCAACACAAAAGAATGACCATCTTTAACTATGGTGTAAGTATTTTCCCTACCATCATACAATGCCCTCTTTTCATATTGCCAAGGTTTTCCTAATAAGAGAGGACAAAAGTCCATTGGAAGAACATCACACACAAGAATATCGTGATAGCCACCAATTTGAAAATCCGCAATATCCTTTTCATTCACCAATAAAGATTGATCATCAGTTAACCATGAGATTTTATAGGGACATTCATGAGGAATTCTTTTCAAGCCTAATTTGTTTACCATTTCACATGACATCATATTCTCTTTTGAACCAGAATCAATGAACACTCTACATACCTTGTCCTTGCACTTCCAATTAGTCTTGAAGAGACTTTTCATTTGCAAAGGTGCTTCCTCTTATGTTTCCCTCAACATTGTTTTTCTCACCATCAATATTTCCCCTACCTTAGGATGTGCATTCTTACTTGTCAAACAATGAATTTCACATTCCTCTTCCTGAACCAACTGTACTCTCCTATCAATCTTCTTGTCTCCACTTCATGAACTACTAGCCCTTGCCGGACACTTCCATGAAGGATTGCCAAACTCATTGCATGTGTAGCACCTTCCTGCAAAATCATTAGAACCTCTACCAATACCAAACCTTCCTCTACCTTTAAAACAAAAACCACCTCTAGAATCAATATTTCATCTTTACCTTTGTTTGCTCCTTCTTGATCTTCATTTGGCTGCTTTGATGTAGAAGGTATTCCTCTTCCTCTTGCACTAGGACCACCTCTTCCTCTTACTTATTTCTCTTGTCTCCTTTTAAGCTTCTCCTCCACCCTAATTTCCATTTGATAACAATCCTCTACACTCCTAGGGCTAGCCAAAACCAATTCATCTTGTATATTGAGCCTCAAACCACCAATATATCTAGCAAATTTTTCATCTTCATTCTCATGATGACCAGACCTCAAACTTAATTTATAGAACTCCTCAATATAAGACTTAATTTCCATTTCCTTTTGCCTTAAACTTTGCAATTTCTTAAACATTTGAACTTGATGATCCTTGGGTAATAATTTACCTTTGAGTTTTGATATCATCTTGTCCCATGATGTGATCTTAGAATTTCCTTGTTTCCTCCTCTCAGATTGAAAATAATCCAACCATACCAAAGCATGGCCCTAAAACTTAGTTTTTGTAATCTTGACTCTTTGCTCTTTAAGAACTTCATCACATTCAAAATAATTATCTAATGCAACAATCCAATCAAGTAGTTCTTCATCATTTAAACAATCACCATATTTAGGAACATCAAGTTTTACCTGAGGCTTGTCACCTTTCACTGTCTTCAACAACTTTTCAATTCTTTGATCCTCTAGAGTAAGCTCTTCTTCCACATCTTCAAACTTCTCATCTTCCTCTTCTTCAGTCTCACTCTCTTCAACATCCCTTCTTTTGTTTGTCTCCAAGGCTATGATCCTTTCTTCCAACTCTCTGAGTTCCTTAGCATGTCTTTCCTTCATCTCCTTCATCTCTTTAGCCATATCATTCTTCTTTGGAGGCATCTTTGAAATCTCTTCACTTCCTCTTCAACCTAAAAAATGCAAAAAAAATCTATTCCTGACTCAGTTACCACTATGATGCAGAGTGGCAGGGGAAGCACCCAACTTGACACACTTGTTTAATGATACCCTTCAATAAGACAATCTGATCATACAACTTGACTCACACAACCAGATATCACCATAGAACTTTGATATGATTTG
The DNA here is from genome assembly GCA_007258455.2 of Sequoia sempervirens. Classification (NCBI taxonomy): domain Eukaryota; kingdom Viridiplantae; phylum Streptophyta; class Pinopsida; order Cupressales; family Cupressaceae; genus Sequoia; species Sequoia sempervirens. Next base: position 156,041,462 of record VDFB02105785.1, on the reverse strand, counting down.
GACACTCTTAATATGACAAAATATGAACAAAAAACTAGACTTTTCTCATAGAAACTCTCATTCCTCCATTGCTGCCATATTATCCATGCATTCCTTCTAGCACTCACCAATACGACAGTCATGATAAAAATTTGTTAAAGGAAAATAACAGAGAAAAAAAGCTGTGTTTTAGACTTCTTACATAGACCTTTACAGATCTCCAAAAGTATAGAACCAAACACCAAGAGAAGGTGTATCAAATAACTAATTTACAAGCCACCAAAAGGCTTCATTTGGCTTGTGCAAAGAAGGAATCAACTTGTCAAGGCACACCCAAACACCCCTAATTCCTTTAAAATACTTCAGCAGGTTCCCCAAGACCTTTTCCATGCTTTCCATCCATTATATTTACTCAAATACTCAAAAATCAACAAATAATGTATTCAAATGATCACATTTTGGATTGTACAAAGCAAAAACCAGACCTAGGGCATCACATAACCTTTGAAAACCTCCATTTTTCAATCTAAAAAAAATTTCAACATGTAAAGGAGTCCTAAATCTACCAATCCGCTAAGTTTCATATTTTTTCCATGGTGGAAATGGGAGTTACATCCATTTTGATGACCAAACCCTTGTTTTGCAAGGTTTCAGACCCACTTTCACTAAAATTGATGTAACTTACTCAATACTTAATGAAAATGAGCCAAATCACCAAAAAAAAAAAGTAGACTCTTCCATCTTTCAAACCATGCCAATTGGTAGCCTGTACAATGATGTATCAGACTATACCAAGCATGGGAATAGTGAAAAATGCTGAAAAAAATAGAAAAATAGAGTTTTTTTATTATATTTAATGCTTCAAAACTTAATCAACTCCTAGCCTCGACCAAAGGGAGGATTTTTAAACTTTTTACCATCACTTTCAATGGTCCTCAACTGATTTCCAAGGATGGAATCCATTGGTTAATGATAATTACATCATAAATGTTGAGGATACTCCAAATTACATTATGAAAACTTTGCATTTTGAAGCAACCTTTCAATCCTAAAGACCTAAGACCTTGAAACCCATTAAAATGGCTTGTAATTAGCCTTATTACATTATTAATACCCCCACCCTTGCAAATTTACATACAAATTCATGTTTTTTCCTTCAAAGGCTACAAGAGCATCTTTTAGTGCAAGAGTCCATTTGTGTACATTGAGACTAAAAACTCAAAAACTCAACCTAGATCATAGTAAATGGTCTTGTTAGACCTTATTTAAAGACAAACATCCTCAAAATACCACCACTAACCCTACTAAACACCAATTTCCATCAACTAAGAAAAAATGGAGAATGTGGTGTAGGTGCTCCTGCACCAGGAAATTTTTGTTGCATTCCTTCAAAGATGGAGATACCTTGCAAGTAGATTCCCCTTGTGGCAATCGAAAAAGTATCCCTTCTACTTTTCCTTTCTTGTTTGTGTCCTCCTTGTGATATAAGCTTAATGGTTCCTTGATTTCATGTTGCTATGTGTTTTACAATTCACATTAGGTCCTGGGCCTTTGTGAACTAATGAATTTTAATGGTACCTTGCTAAGGTGTTGTGAAGTGTTGTGACATACTTTCACACTTTTCTAAGTTTTTATCAATTAACTAAACCTAATAAACCTCTTCTTAATCAAAATAAATCTTAATCATGCCTTATTTCGAGTGTTGTAAAGTGTTGTAACACACTTTCACACTTTTCTAGGGTTATCATTAATAATTGGGCTTTCTTATGCTTTAATTGACCCCATTTTTCATCCACAAGCCTCATTTAATGCATCTTTTCAATGATAATCCCATAAAAAATCATTAGCCAATCATAATTCAAGTGTTTCAGGTTTGAATGACCTAGATCTAGTGATCTGGAACTCATTCACCGCCTTGGAAGAATGAGTCCCACCTAAATTTTTTAGTCCCAAACTTGGTTTCACACATTTCTAAGCACTTTTTAAAATGGTCCAAAAAATTAAGCCTAATGGGACTCATTCACCACCTTGGGTGAATGAGTCACCTGTGGCCCAAAATCAAAATTAATTCAAATTTTTGGTGGGATTTTATTCTCCTAGATCTAATGTCACCTTTTAGTGTTGTAATTTCAGGAATTCTTGCATAATTAAGTATAAATACAAGTTTCTTTCATTCATTTTTCACCTAGTAAGTTGAAAGAGCATTCTCATAGCAAGTTTGAGTTCACAAGAGAATTCAATCATTCATAAGAGCATTCAAGAGCATTCAAGGGTATATTATCAAGCATTTTTTAGCAGCATTTAAGCATCAATCATCATGTCAAAGGCTTCATGCATCATGTTTGTTTTTTAGCTAATAATTGTGATGTGGGGTTTTATGATTCAAGAAATCATTCCATTCAAGATCTATCACCTTCAAGAAAGAGTCAAGATCCACATCCATTGGCACCATTTCACACATGTTTGCAGCACCTTATTTCTAGGGTTTGGGTAGTTGCAACATTTTATTGTGTTCATTCATCATTGTCCATTCATATTTCATTCTATTTCAAGGTTTAATTAACAACAAGGGGTTTGACTAAGGAAAACCCCTATCCTCTAACCCTTGAACAACATTTTTTTCTCTCTTTTGTGTGTGATTTGCAGGTCTAAGTTGTAGATTTCCTAAGGAGTAAGCTTGGAGAAAAGTTGTCATCAAGCCTTGGAGAACATTGGAGAACACCTACAGGTTGCAAATCAGGGTTTTAGATCCAAAAATCAATCAAGAAGGATAAAGAAATTAGAGAAGAGTAGGATTAGAATTTGAAGCTTCTGAAAACCCTAACTAGATTTTTTTCCACTTCTAGTGAATGATCCTAGTTCCAATCAAAAAATTCATTTTTTTGCAGATTCGGATGCCCATTTTCAATATTCTTGTTCTCGCACAAAAATATAAATTTTGGACTAATTCACCTAGCTTATTGAATGAGTCTCATTCAACATTGAAGTCTTATTTTCCAATATTTCAAAGATTCATTGAATCACCTTCAGATTTCTAGGTGCACATATTCCTTTATGTAGTTTTTTATTCTGTTTCATTTACTTTCCTAGGTCATTTTGTGGATCATTGCATCAAATTAGGGTTTATTGTTGTATCTTGCATTTCATTTATCTTTCCAAGTCTAAACTTGGTTGTGAACCCCTTATTAGTTTACATTCAGCCCCTAGGACAACCCTATTACAAGATCCTTTCCTATTTTGCATTGAGATCTCTAGGGTTACCCTTGAATGGAATAGCTTTAAAGTGGGTGTTATCTATGTCCTCAACCATATGATAACACTTAATAACCCCATTTCAAGAGGTTTCACCCCTTACAAGTACCAAAGAAACAAATGGTTGACACCTTCATTAAAAATTTACACCCTAAAATTGCTCTACATTTAAGACTACAATGTGTCACAACATTTGATGAAGTCATTAAAAAAAGGTTAGCCATTGAAAAATATTTAATTACAAAAGGGTTAATTAAATCTATAAGGATAAAAAATACAATAACCAAACCTCCAATGAAAAACTTAAATATTGGTCTAAAAGCAAAAATGTTGTAAACAATGGTCTAACTGGTAGTAAATGTGTTCAAAACATACAAAACACATCATCTCACAACACTCAACATCAATAGGGTGCATACAAGACCATAACCATTCCCCAAAGAAAAGGAAAGAAAAATAGTCTATCCAAACACAAATAGACTCCTCTCGGGGAACCTCTTGATGTCATATTTTTATAGATTGGTACAAGCAAACATGATCAAATTCCCTATCACTACACCTTTTGATGAAAGTAAACCCAAACTTGAATGGTATAGGGAAGATAAATATTGTGAATATCACCAAATTAAAGGAATTAATGCCATCAAATGTATGATTCTAAAGAATTACATTCAAAACCTCATCGATAAGTGATAAATTAAAATTAAAAATAAAAAATCCCCAAATGAGCAACTAGGAATCCATACACAACCCTTTTGATAAAATAATGATGGAAAATCATATAATAATGTTCCATACACATACGCCAATAATCCCAACCCATCTACACATGACACAATCATTGATCGAATTAATCAATACATTACCATAACCATAAAAGCAACCAACTGCACTGTCACCACCAACCATTGTCGAGTGACAATACAAATACCATCCTCCTTCTCATCCACTCCATCCAACACTAATAAATATAATATCATTGAAAACCTTTGCAAAACTCCATCTCAAATTTCCATATTAGAACTTCTTCGTACATCACCCACCCATAAATAAGCACTTGAGAAAGCTCTTCAAGAATTGTGAGTGCCAAGTGATATCAATGTTAATCAATTCCAAGCTATAATTGGACACCTTTCATCCTCACATCAACTGTCATTCGCTAATAAGGACCTTCATTTTGAAACACCTCATAATAAACCATTACAAATCTAAGCCATCGTTCACAAACATAACATCAAAAGGGTCCTAATAGATGATGGATACAGTCTAAATATATGTAAATTAAAATTAATTGAACAATAGGGCTATACAGATGATGTCATTGATCCTCATAAAAAATATAACTATCAAAGCATATGACAATGCTGAGAGAGAATCAGAAGGTACCATCAAACTACCTATTCAATTTGGATTGGCCATTATGGAAACAACATGTCACATACTTGGCCTTGGCCTTGACCTGCCATATAACATTCTCCTTGGAAGACCTTGGATACATTCCATGCAATCCGTCCCTTCACCTATCACCAATGTCTAAAATTAAATCATAATGGAAAAGAAATCACCATTCCCACAAACCCACTACCTTTCCAATATTCTAAAGCATTGGAAGGAAAGTAAAAAAGCTAACATCATTTCCCTATTAATGATTAAGCTTCCACCTCATCCACTTACATAATTCATCCATCTACATTACAACCATCACCAACACCACCCTCCATTTTTTAGGACAAGATCAAGATAACCAACAAAGGATGTGGAGAATATAAAATTCAAAATTCCTTTTGCATATGGAAACTCTCTACATCCCCACGTTCACATGGTTGAACACTCAACTTAAAACCAAAAGAAAATTTCAAGAACATCAACAAATGGGGACTACTAGAAAAAGATGACCTAGGCCTAGAAATTGATGTTTTAGCTTGATTTTACAAAGAAGAAAATGAGCTTCCTACCCTGGAGATCCATAGGTATCCCAATGGACATGACTAATGAAAAAAATGGGGCTACAAAGGCAAAGGATTGGGGGCAGAAGAAAAGGAATCATGGAGCCCATTTAGCTCAAGAATATAAGGACTATCAAGGAATTGGCTTCTTGGCCACTAATATGGTAACAATAAAACCCCAATGTTCTCATAACAAAGGTGGAAAGACTTCTACTGATAAAAACTCTTGGAAGGAGGCCATTGAGGAATCCTTTCACACCATCACTGAAATGTTTGACACCAACCACATATACACCAGTTTATCCTCTATTGATCTTCAACTTGTGTATCTTGAATTAATTGATTGGGACCAACAAGGACCTCCAACCCTGGACATATTCCAAAATGATGAAGCAATTGCAAAAATTATGGGAGTCTGAGAAAACCTCCCATTCAAAGACCAAAAGAAAGGTAATGAAATCACACTACACAAAGATGCATAATTTGGAGAACAAATCATGTTTCTCAGTCAAAAAATAAAAGAGATAAAAATAAGAAAGAAAGATCCCTTAGTGAAAACCTCAATGAGGCACTTTTGGATTGTGAAAAAGAAAAATAAAAGATGCATCCTATGATGAAAACCTTTCTAAGGCATTGGAGGATGAGGCACATGATTGGATCCACAACCATGATGAGACATCTACTATAGTGATTGAAGACATCATAGACATTAAGATGGGAACAAATGAGGAACATAAAATTACCTACATGGCCAAGGAGATAGAAGAGACACTGAATGAAAATCTAGGAGAGTTCCTCAAAAGAAGATCAATTAATTTTTCTTGGACATACAAGGACATGCTAAGATTGGATCCATATCTCATAGTACATCACTTGGTAGTCTTTGCAGATGCAAAAAATTTCAAGAAAAAGCTAGGAAAAATGCATCCACAAATAGCTCTCTTGGTAAAAGTAGAATTATAGAAACTATTGGAGGGTAGATTTATCAAACCTATTGATTATCTTGAATGGGTTTCCAACATTGTAGCAGTTGCAAAACCTACTGGAGGCATCTACATATGTACAAATTTTAGAGATCTCAAGAAAGCATGTCCAAAATATGACTTTCCATTGCCCAACATTGGCATGATTATAGATCTTACCACTAGACATGAAATGTTATCCCTCATGGATGTATTTTTAGGCTATAACTAAATTCACATTGCTGAAGAATATTAGCATAAAAAAACTTTCATAACTCCATGGGCAACCTTTTGCTATCAAGTTCTCCCCTTTGGACTTAAAAATGAAGGAGCAACATATCAAAGAGCAATGAATTTCATCTTTCATGAAATGTTGTATGATATTATGGAAGACTATGTGGATGATCTCCTAGGAAAATAAAAAGAAAGGACACATTGAAGTATTATAAAAATTCTTTGATTGGCGGGAAAAGTATCAACTACAACTTAATCCCAAGAAATTTTTATTTGGAGTCTCATCTAGAAAACTATTGGGCTTTATTATTTCCCATGGAGGAATTGAAGCAGTTCCAACAAAAATAAAAGCAATAAGAGAAGTAGTTTGCAAGGAAAGCTACATGAACTCTGAAGATTCATTGCACAGTTGACTGATAAATGTCAACCCTTTTCCCACCTACTTCAAAAAAATATCACATTCAAATGGGATAACAATTGTCAACAAGCATTCTAGCAACTAAGAGACTATGTTGCAACACCACTAGTCCTAGTGCCTCTACAAGAAAACAAACCACTCCTCTTGTATATATCAACTACTCAAGTTGCACTAGGGGCATTGTTAGGTCAACATGATGAAAAGGGGAAGGAAAGAGCCATAAACTACATATCTTACACATTAGTTGGTAGTGAGTTGAACTACACATCAATAGAAAGAGCATGTTTGGTTTTGGTATTCTATGCTAAGAAATTGTGACATTATATGCTCAATCATAAAAATCAACTCATCTCAAAAGTGGATCCATTAAACTACTTGCTTTCAAAGGAAACACTCCATGGATGACTAGCTAAATGGATCATGGTTATTAGTGAATTTGACAAGAAGTATGTAGACATAAAATCTATTAAAGGACAAGTGGTCATTGATCTTCTTGTTGAATCCCCCTTATAGGATAGTCACCCATTGTTGCCAGAATTCCTAGATGAACACATCTTGACTAAAGAAGAAGGAACATGGTCAAACCTATACTTTAATGGATCTTTCACAAAGCATGGCTCAGGGGTAGGAATAATTTTTTTTATACCTCAAAGAGATTGTATCCCTAAGTCATACTGAATCACATTTCCTTTCATAAACAACATAGTAGAATATGAGGCATTGATAACATGACTTAAGCTTGTCATCTAATGGAAGATTACAAAATTACAAGTATACAGTGACTCTCAACTAGTCATCAAACAAGTGAATGAGGAATATTAGGTAAAGGCTGACAAAATTTTTCCCTACAAACACATGGTAGACAGATTCAAGGATTTCTTTAGAAAAATTATAGTTTGATAAGATTCTAAAGGTAAAAAACAAAGCAACAGATGCTATGACTACCATTAGTTCCCTTGTTGATGTCTCACAAAATAACTAGCAATATGAGTTCCTCCTAGAGCATTTTTTGGTCCTTGCTTATGATATCCCTGAATCTGAAATTCTTGTTAACATTGTTGGTCCTAATTCACCATAGTATCAAGACATATAAAATTACCTATGCAACAATACCATCTCACCTAACCTCTCAACCTTAGAATTCCAATCCTTCATTTGAGAAGCATCCCGCCTCACCATTATTGGAGAAATTCTTTATCACTGCTCCTTTTATGGCACTGTCTTGGGATGTTTAAACTCAAAAGAAGCTTTGACCGTGCTAAATGAGGTACATCAAGGTATTTTTGGGGCCCATTCTAGTGGATGAATGCTAGTTAAGAAGTTGTTACACATAAGATATTATTGGCATACAATGGAACAAGATGCTATCAATTTGATAAAAGTGTTTAAACCTTGTCGACAACATGGTGACTTAATTCATGCACCATCATAATAATTATAGCCTATTGTTACCACATGGCCTTTCTCATAATGGGGGTTTTTACCTCATTGGCAAGATACACCCTACATCCTTAAACGATCATAAATTCATAATCACTACCACCGAATACTTCACTAAGTGGGTCAAAGCCATACTTATGGCCTATGTTATAGGGAAATAAATTTACAAATTCATACTCCATTACATCATTTGTTGCTTTGGCATTATCACTTCCATAATCACAGACAATGGACGACCCTTCAAAAATTAAGAAGTTTGTAATCTGTGTCAACAATTCCACATGTAGCATCACTTTTCCACTCCATCTAACCCACAAGGAAATGGCCAGGTTGAGGCCACAAGTAAAAAAAATTAAGAATCCTAAAGAAAATAGTAGATGAAGTTGGTCATGATTGGCACCTACAACTTAATACAACCCTATCGACATACCATATGATGGAGCTTATAAAATTCTAAGAAATTTTCCCTTAACTCCCATGAACTTGGTTTCCATTTTAAACCCTTGTCCCCAAGGTGAGTAGGGTTTTATTCAAAAGCATGAAAAAGTTATAATTTTAGGTTGACCTACTAGGTCGGTCATCGAACCCTTAATTCATCTCTTGAGCCATCCGACATGTCAGTCTACTGGCCCCATTAGCCCGAAGAATTGGTCATCATTTTTCCCACCATATCAAGTCTTTTCCTAAAGTCGGGTTTTAAATTTAACCCGGTGACTTATACCTTAAGTCATTAACCCTAGTGGTCATGTCACCGTTGGCTAGACCAAATCATGTCCATTAAATGCTAACACCACTTGATGTGCAGATTTCAAGATTCGAAGATCGGGGAGAAGATCTGGATTGTACTCTGCCATCCCGAGGGAGTTAAGTGCCAACAAGATAAATGTAGTGAGGCTAGCGAGAATCTGATGCATGTCTAGGTGTAGGGCAGGACCCACTCCCTACTACCACTCACATGACTCGACATATTCAACGAGCGACTTAGATCAATTTGGTGGAACGATCTTCACCATTCCCTATTAGCTCACTAGATTAAAATGAAAGGTGGTTATGACTAGTGAGATAGCAAGATCTCGACCCCTGTCTCGACCTACTTGGACTATGAAGCCTACACATTGTGAAGGAGTCATCCAACATGGAAGAACTCCATTGGCTATGAAAATTTTAGCGAGGTGCCGCTGGAAATCAAAGGTGGTCAAACAAAAGCAGGTTGTTAGATCATCCACCAAGGCAAAAGATCGACATATAGCATTCAAAGTTGACAAATAACATGTGATGGCCATTTTTACTCTGTGCAACTAGCTCACAGTAATGGTTAACATCCAGCAGAGTGATTGACTTGATCTCAATTCATGTGGAGACGCAAATGCTGGTAATCATGAAGAATAGTCTACGAATTTCCATGCAAATGGGGAATTAAATGGTGATAGTATATCTTCCAACGAGTTGCCTCAATTACACTTGCATGTTAGAAATTTATTGTGATTGTCATCACTCGACATGATAAATATAGAAGGAATAACTTCTATTCATATCATCTACACTTAGTAGTTAGAAGTGTGATTGATTAAGGCAAGGTAGTGTGAGCAATTATCAGAGAAGAAAAATGAGAAAACCAGTAAGGAAGTCTGCTCACTTGAGTTCCCAAAGGTCTGGTTTTGATGCACCAGAAGTTGCTCCAACCATGGAGGCTAATATTTTTGTTCAAAAGCCGAGACTTGTACCCAATAGGTGCAGTCAAAGGCTATAATTCTAGGGTGATGTTGTAGGAAAAGCGGATGATAAAGGAAATATCCCATTGCGGTCTCCCACAAGAGCACAAAGAAAGATAAGGTATGGGCATGGCTCCATTGGATGCCAACATTTTACTATTGACCTTATAAGTAGCTCCTCTAAAAATGAGACCGACTCTGACTACTGTCGGTATTTATCTCTTTTGAATGATGGTCTGCCCTCTGATGAGGAAGTGATATATGTTGTTCCATTGGTGGTCAAAACCCCAAGCGTGCGTACTGGAAGTGTGTTAGGAAAAGAAAAGAAAGAGGAGGAAGCTGAGGTTTTCTCTTCTCTAGAAACGACTAGGAGTGGTCATGTGAATTGTAGGCGTGGAATTGGTAAAGGTGGAGTGACAGGTAAATAAGAGTTTGCTGTGTGTGGGGTCTAATTTTTTTGTGTTGATGCAATTTATTGTGGTGGTCATGTTTTTTTGCATGTGTGGCACATTTTAGTATTTGATGTCAATTGTGCACCCTCGTGGCATTTTCAATACCTAGTTCGTTGTAGCTTGGATGGAGACAAATGGAATTTCGGTAGGACTTTTCATTTCCCTTCTTTGGCAGTGGTTACATTTTGGCTTTCCTCAATTGCACCATGTTTTGCAGATTCAACATGTGGGGGTTTTGAAATGCAAGTAAAATGCAATTGATATTTTGATGAAATAAAAATTGGTAATGAAACTACATTTGAGCCTGAAGCTTGTCCCTCCCTTGTCATATAAAAGGGAATTCAAGGAACACTTGCAAAAGGAGGAAAAAAGAGAAAAATAAAATATAGATAAAAAAAATTTGGTTAGGTTTAGGTCATGTGTATATGAATTTCATGATAGGAATAGAATAACAGGTCTATTTTGAGCTCTCTTTGGAAGAACATATACATATTGTCTTAAATTGTTATGCAGATTTGACTCATGAATATAAATGAAAGTATAGTTCTAATACATTTTCTCTCCTTATGTGGATTTGATTAAATCTTGAATGTAATTGTTAATAATAGTTTCATATTTCTTTTGAACATTAGTTCAAATGTATGTCTCTATTGCCTACTTTGATTCAAGTAATTAGTCAAATGCTCAAATGGGGTCATAGATTTACAATTATTTGTTGGGGATTTGATAAGCAGTTGTGTATCAGAAATTGTGAGCTCCATAATGCAAATTTGTTATGTGGGTAGTCCATTCTATTAGGATTTAAAGTCATTTATGTATTACTAATTATTGCATGTATGACTCCATAGCCAAATTGGATAAGAAACTAATCTATTTCCTTAAAGATTTACCTAATGGGTTGATCAAATTATTGTATGGTGGCCAACCGAGACTCAAAATTTGAATTTACTTTAAAATTTCCTAAATATTTACACAATTTTTTACATTCATTGTCATGTGAGATAGCATTTGCTGAAATGGTAGCAAGTTACTTAGAAACAAGACAATTTCATAGTAAGATTTGCACTTTTTCCTTTTAATTAAAATGATCTGTGCAAGTGATGTGTTCTATCAAGTAAAATTTAAATGAACACTAATAGGAATACCCTCCTTGGCCCCATAGAGCCTAAGGGTATGCGCAGGATCGTGATGGGCCAAAAAGTAGCAATATGATGGGTATGTGGCTGACAACTTTTTTTAACCCAAAATTGATGAAACGAAAATGGTTTTTAAAGGAGATTCTTAGCTTTCCATCAATATAAATTATGATTTATTTTGAATTTAATAAGTAATTATTACTCATTTTCTATTTGAATTACGACTAAAGTCCTAATTAATAGGCTGATTGCAAAACATCTATAGCTTTCAAATGGTATCAAAATTTTTGAATCCAAAACATGTGTCACATTCTATGCTTCACATACTATATGATTAAAAAAAGAAAAAAAATGAATTTCATGAAGTTTTGACCAAGTTAAGGTGGTCAAACATACGAGTTTTTATATTTTTTAAAAGTTGTAATAAAAAATCATCATTAATTATTTACTTGGAAAATAATTACAAAAAAATATGAATTACATCGAGAGATGAGTCCTCTACTTATATTTAAAATCTCATAAAAAAATATTATCATTTTATTTTGGATAGGGTGGTTAGATAGACACCTACTTCTTATTTTTTCCCTAAAATTTAAGTACTACTACATTGAAATTTCAAATTTTGACCAAATCTATATATATATATATATATATATATATATATATATATATATATATATATTAAAAAGTAGTTTAGAAACTACATTCAATTTGCTATAGATTATATTCTTACATATTTTTGAAATAATATAGATAGCTTATTAAATTTTTTACGTCAAGTTTCCTAACTCTGATTTTTCTAAATTTTTTGCCACTTAAGGGCCTATTTTTTCCATGATGATCTTGCACATACCCCTAAAGTGCAGAAGATCTCAGTCTATGACTAGATCTTGGTAGTTGGCCAGTGATTTTTCAGGAGTTTTGAATATAGGAACTGGCTATTCCTTAGAAGTTCCTTTAAGTGTACTAGAAAAACCACCAACAGAATTTGAGTGTGACTCCGCTTTTGGGGAAGACCCAGAACAAGATTTCCACTTAAAATAATTTCATGCTTTTTAAATTTGTTCCTCTGTAAAGGAGGTGGCAACTCTATCTAAAGAACCAGTTGAATTGTGTAGAAGATTTCCAGATTTGCAGAATTTGTAGTCAAGGAATAAGATTAACAACTGCTACAAAGTTTCCAGGTATTCTCATAAATCTAAAGCAAGCATTACTCTATTTGAAGGAAGTTTATGAGAAAATTTCAAGACTTGAGAACATAAATGGTTATGTATTAGATGAATTTTCATTACAGAAGGGAACAGTAGTATTTCTTTTCATACTTCAAATGTGTAGCATGTAATATCTATAATATTTTGAGAAGTATGTTTATTTTGAATTATGCCTTTGAGAAAGATTAAGGAATAAAGATTCAATCAATGTTTTAGAATCATGGTTGAATTAGTAAATGATGCAATTGACAACCATGTATGAAGTTGATAATGATTGAATCTAGTTACAAGAGGCTTTCCCTGTGAAATGGCAAGTAAAAGTATGCAGGGAAAAAAAGTTTCAGCAAGCCCTCAAAGGGATTTTTTTATTGAAATGTATATTCCATTGGTTTTTAGTGGTATTAGAGGTTTCCCAAACTTGATCCCTAAAAATGTTAGGAAATATTTGCCCAAATTCACAGGGTAGAGTTCTGAATCAGCCTCTAAACATCTACAAACATTCATGGATGTGATGGGGGATTATGAGGTGAATCATGAGGATGTTGTTATGAAATTGTTTGTTCAATCCTTGAAGGATGATGCCAAGGATTGGTTCTCATATTTACCGTCATGTTCTATAGCTACATGGAGTCAGTTTATGACAACCTTTGTTCAACAATTTTGTGAAAGGGTAAATCCAAGTGTGGTAAGGAAAAAATTCATGGAAATCCATATAAATGAAGGGGAGTTAGTTCCTGCTTTCAATCTTCGGTTTGTAAAGGCAATCAAAGAAATTCCAGAAGATATAAGGCCAAATTATGCAAAATGTTTGATTGTGTATTTAGGAGCATTTGATAATAAAATGAGCTTCTTATGAAGAGACAATGAACCCACAACTTTGCACTAGGCATATCACATTTCCATTGATATTGAGAACAATTTGAGATATTCAATAATGAAAGGGCCTACAACTGCTAGTAGTAGTTCTAGCACTACCCCCAATTCTGAACCAAGTTGATCAAAGTGTAAAAGGATTTTTTAGGGAGGGGACCTCATGGATGTTGTATCTACTTTACTCCCAATAAGTGTAGAATACGAGCAAGAATCAACTTCACATCAACCAAGGAAAGGAAAATCTGATATAATCCTCTCTATCAAGAAGTTACATGAGGTAAGGAGACATGCAAATGAGTCACCATATGAATTATTTTCAAGATTCTTGGATATACTAATGGAGATACCCGGGAGTCTTAGACCCAGTGATCTAATGTGCATTAATTTTTTTTGTGAAGTATATATGCTAGGGTCTAGCCAATGGTCTGAGGATCTAAAGCCTCGTAGCCTTGACCAAGTAGTAGATTGGATTAATATTGTGGAAATAATTGAGCATGGCCATGTGCCTTTATCTGGTACTCATGATCTAAGTAATAGTTGACATGTTGCAGATGATCAAAGGCTAAGATCACCAAGTCAAAGAGAAGCATTAGAACTAGAACAAGTGATTGTTGAATGTTGTCATTTGGCTAATAACCTAGAAACTAATGTAGACAATAATGATGAGGATGAAGAGATAGAATATGAAAACAAGGAGGTGATGCCCAATTATCTTCTTTGGGATGTCATAAACTATGAGAAAACAGAAGAAGTACATTATGAAACCTCTCAAGTTAATTCAGTTAGAAACCATCATGCATTTGTTAATCAAGGGAATGCACTTAATCCCAATGCCATGGTATACATGAGGAATCAAAGTAATGAGATTGAACTTGAGGAATCTACCATTGAATATGATTCTTCATATGAAGTGGAGATGGAATCCCTTACCTCTAGTAGGGGATATGTTAATAGCCTCACATATATGTGTTTCCTAGGCATGGAACAGTTCTCATCATGTGAAGAATGTTCTGACTATGGGTCAATTGTTGCAGATATGAATGATGAACATAATAATGAGATTGCTTCTATGTGTTCTTCTAGTGATTGTACTGATTTTGAGTACATTGACTCTTTGAATTGCTTGTATCCTGATTTTAAGGATGATGAGATACATCCAATCAATGCATGGAAAAATATTTTATTTGATGAAGATGCTTTGGATGATGAAATTGCAAATGACAATCCTTGTTGGTGTAGGATTAATCCTCTTTTTAAGGATACTTATAATAAATTTCTGGCAAGTTCCATCAATGGGCATGTTGCAAATGGTCCATGTGAGGATCAAGGTGATGCTGAGGTGGGTAGTTTTATCAATAAAGATGCTACTTCTGATTGGTTAAGTGATAAATTGCATGAGAGGTGTGGAGATGCAGATACTAATAAGGAAGCTCCTGAGTATGATGCCATCTCTATATGTAATGAGGATATTCATAAATATGAATATGGTTGCATTGACTTTCCTATGGTGAATAATTGTATATTTGAAGGAATGGATGAAAAGTTAGGAATTCATGTTCTACAGGATGATTGCATAGATAATCCCACAACACTGCCTTATGTTGAGGAGAAGGAATTACATGGTGATGGAGATACTTCAATACCTTTTCACCCAAGTGAAAAGCAATCCAAAGACATAGGTGATTGTGAAGATCAATATAGGACAATATGAAGCAATAGTGGAGTTTTTTGTTGGCACCCCTTATATAATGGATTTGATTTTGGAACTT
This sequence comes from Sequoia sempervirens, assembly GCA_007258455.2. Lineage (NCBI taxonomy): Eukaryota > Viridiplantae > Streptophyta > Pinopsida > Cupressales > Cupressaceae > Sequoia > Sequoia sempervirens. The sequence continues at coordinate 156,026,078 of VDFB02105785.1, read as the reverse complement.
CTCTCACCTCAAGGGGTTAACATTTATGGAAGGAAAATTGATAATAGGCCTGGTTATGTTTTCTTTCCTGAATGCACTAAGGAGTGGCTTAGTTAGAGCCAGAGTGTTTATGAGACCTTCAAGTTTGATGCAAAAAATCATAATGATCATATATCTCAAGATGATGTGGAATATGAAGGCTTCACCTTCTTGATTTAGTTTGAGTAACCTCTAATAGAAAGGGACAAAGCTTGCAATGTTGCTCTAAGTGGCATAAGCAATGTTGGTCAAAGTAATACTGATGATTTGGTGTAACATACTGCTCATGTGTATTAATTGTAGGGAAAGCAGGCTAAATTTTTTGATATAGGAAAAATTGTTCTTGAATTTTTGCGGCCTGGGGGATCCACCTTGTAAAGTTATCTTGTGTACAGTTTGTAAGTAGTGTAAATATGCTGGTATGGTTTGTTTGCTTCCTGTTGGGTCTGCTTGCCTAGACCAGTTGAGTTCCTTGGTTTTGTCCTTGTACCCTAGTCTACTTCAACCAGAGATTCTATTTCTCACCATAACCACCAGGGGTATGTGTCCCTGAGCATGAGCCACTAATGGAGCTTATGAAATTCTGAGAAATTTTCCCTTAACTCCCATGAAATTGGTTTCCATTTTAAACCCTTGTCCTCAAGGTGACTATGGTTTTATTCAAAAGCAAACAAACTTTATAATTTTAGGTTGACCTACTAGGTCAGTCATCGACCCCTTAATTCATCTCTTAAGCCATCTGGCACGTCAGTCCCATTAGCTCGAAGAACTGGTCATAATTTTTCCCACCATATCAAGTCTTTTCCTAAAGTCAGGTTTTAAATTTAACCTAGTGACTTATACCTTAAGTCATTAACCCTAGTGGTTATGTCGCCGTCAGCTAGACCAAATCCCATCCATTAAATGCTAACATCACTTGATGTGTAAATTTCAAGATTCAAAGATCGTGGAGAAGATCTAGACCGTACCCCACTAGCCCATGGGAGTTAAGTGCTAGCAAGCTAAATGCACCGAAGCTAGTGAGAAGCTGACGTGTGTCCAAGTGTAGTGTGGGACCCACTCCCCACTACTTCTCCTATGGCCCGACATCCTCAATGAGTGACTGAGATCAATTTGGTGGAACAATCTTCATCATTCCCTATTGGCTCGCTAGATTAAAATGAAAGGTGGTTATGACTATCGAGATCAATGAGATCTTGACACCTGTCCTGACCTACTCGAACCATGGAGCCCGCACATTGTGAAGGCATCATCTAACATGGAAGAAATCCATTGGATATGAAAATTTTGGTGAGGTTCCACTAGAAATCAATGGTGGACAAACAAAAGTTGGCTATTAGATCATCCACCAAGGCAAAAGATCAACAAATAGCATTCAAAGTTGACAAATAACATGTGATGGTAATTTTTATTCTGTGCAACAAACTCACATTAATGGTTAACATCCTACAGAGTGATTGAGTTGATCTCAATTCATGTGGAGATACAAATGTTGGTAATCATGAAGAATAGTCTATGGATTTCCATGCAAATGGGGAATTAAACGGTGACAATACATCTTCCAACGAGCTACCTGGGTTACACATGTGTGTTAGACATTGATTGTAATCATCATTGCTCCATGCAATAAATATAGAAGGAATAGCTACTATTAATGTCATGTACACTTATTAGTTAGAAGTGTGATTGATTCAGGCAAGGTAGTGTGAGAAATTATCAGAGAAGAAAAATGAGAAAACTAGTAAGGAAGTCTGCTTGCTTGAGTTCCTAGAGGTCTAGTTCTGATGCACTAGAAGCTGCTCTAGCCATGGAGGCCAATATTTCTACTGAAAATCCCATACTCACACCTAGTAGGTGCAGTCGAAGGCTAAAATTACAGGGTGATGCTACAAGAAGTGGATGATAAAGGAAAAAGCCGATTGTGGTATCCCATAGGAGCACAAAGGAAGATAAGGTATGGGCATGGCTCCATTGGACACCAACATTTTCCTATTGACCTTATGAGTAGCTCCTCTGAAATTGAGATCGACTTCAACTACTGTCAATAATCAGCTCTTTTGAATGATGGTTTTCCCTCTAATGATGAAGTGATATTTGTTGTGCCATTAGTGGTCGAAACCTTGAGCGAGCATACTAGAAGCATGTTAGGAAAAGAAAAGAAAGAGGATGAAGCCGAGGTTTCCTCTCCTCCTCTAGAAATAACTAGGAGTGGTCATGTGTATCACGAGCATGGGATTGGTAAAGGTGGGGTGATAGGTAAATAAGAGTTTGTTGTGTGTGGGGTCTAAAAATTTTTTGTTGATGAAATTTACTATGGTGGTCCTTTTTTTGTGTGCATTGAAAATTTGGTATTTGACCTCAATTATGTTCCCTTGGAGCATTTTGGATACCTGGTTCGTTGTAGCTCAGATGGCGACAAAGGGAATTTTGGCGGCACTCTACATTTCCCTTCTCTGGTGGCGATTACATTTTGTCTTTCCTTAGTTGCACCATGTTTTGTAGATTAAACATGTGGAGGTTTTGTAATGCAAGTAAAATTTAGTTGATATTTTGATGAAATGAAAATTGATAATGAAACTGCATTTGAGCCTGAAGCTTATTGCTCCCTTTTCATATAAAAGGGAATTGAAGGCACACTTGTAAAAGGAGGAAAAAAGAGAAAAATAAATATAGATAACTTTTTTTTGGTTAGGTTTAGGTCATGTGTATATTAATTTCATGATAGGAATTTAGAATAACAAGTCTATTTTGAGCGCTCTTTGGAAAAACATATACATATTGTCTTAAATTGTTATGCAGATTTAACTCATGAATATAAACGAAAGTCTACTTCTAATACATTTTCTCTCCTTATGTGTATTTGAGTAAATCTTAAATGGAATTGTTAATAATAGTTTCATTTTTCTTTAGAACATCAGTTTAAATGTATGTCTCTGTTTCCTTCTTTGATTCAAGTAATTAGTTAAATGCTCAAATGGGGTCATAGATTTACAATTATTTGTTGGGGATTTGATAAGTAGTTGTGTATCATAAATTGTGAGCTCCATAATGCAAAGTTGTTATGTGGGTAGTCCATTCTATTAGGATTTAAAGTTATTTATGTATTACTAATTATTGTGTGTATGACTTCATAGCCCAATTGGATATGACACTAATCTATTTCCTTAAATATTTACCTAATGGGTTGATCAAATTATTGTATGGTGGCCAACCTAGACTCAAAATTTGAATTTACTTCAAAATTTCCTAAATATTTAGAGAAATTTTTACATTCATTGTCATGTGGGATAGCATTTGCTAAATTGGTAGCAAGTTACTTAGAAACAAGCCAATTTCATAGTAAGCTTTGCATGTTTGACTTTCAGTTAAAATGATCTATGTAAGTGATGTGTTTTGTCAAGTAAAATTTAAATTAACAACAATATGAATACCTTCCTTGGTCCCACGGAGCCTAAAGTGTAGAAGATCTTAGTCTATGACTAGATTTTGGTAGTTGGCCAGTCATTTTCAAGAGTTTTCAATATAGGAATTGGCTATTCCTTATAAGTTCCTTTAAGTGCACTGGGAAAAACTACCAACACCATACTAGCATTTTCACACCTACTAGAGTCACTCCCTATTCCCTAATATATTGTGTTGAGGTTATCTTTTCTATAGTGGTTGAGCTCCCATCATTGAGAATCTCTTTACAACATCTCATTTATGATGAATTATATAGTGTCACACGCCTTCAATAGTTGGAGCTTCTAGATGAACAATTTTTAAATGCACTCAACCATCTAAGAGAATATTAGAATAGGCTTCATAGATCATGCAAAAAGAAGATCAAGCCTAGAGAATTTTCCATTAGAGATTTGGTCCTTAAGGAAAATTAGCATAACCTGCAAGAACTGAAAATAAGGGCAAGTTTGAACCCAATTAGCTATTCCCTTACATTATTACAACAAAATATTGATCAGGGGCATATTAGTTAGCTACCATGGAAGGAGATACCCTTGAAGAGACCATTAATATCATCCATCTCAAAAATTTCTTCACATGAGAAGAACCAAAAATAAAAATATTACAAAAATACAAATAAATAAATAAAAAGTAAAAAAAATAAAGAGAAATAATTTATCCAACAATGAAAACCACTTTGTGGCACCTTAGACAAAGAACCCTGCATAGGTGAAACCTGAAAACAAACTACCATGTTTTATTAGAACTTTCTTTTCATCAACAGATGCCCTTTCCTTCATCATAATAACTCCATCCACCAATAATAAATCCATCCATAGTAAGTTTATCCACACACCCTACCAACTATAGCTTGGAATACATCCATCATACACCCATACATCCTCCTTTTTGTCACTCAGCTACACACTTCCATAATAAATAGATATCTTACACACCATCAAATGTAGTGGGAAGCAGTATTTAGTATACCTAGTTATTCATCCATTCATAATAAAATATCATTCTATAGTCAAATA